>CM048657.1:3312767-3912767 GCA_026401315.1 Dysphania ambrosioides
ATAAGTAAAATTGGTTGAAGATTGAAATTTTATTTGTTCTGATATAAGTAGCTCTTATTTATAACGGTATATATTATACAATATGTTTGTTCCCCGAAATTACATGAAAAAAATCTGCCGATTTACACAAGTAGGGATGGCAATGGGTATTGGACCCGACCCGGATCCGTGGATCCATATCCGTTTTTACGGATATGGGTCTTCAAAATTTAGACCCGACGGATCCGGGTCGGATCCGGGTCCTATGACTGAAAAACGGATCCGGGTACGGGTCCAACCATAATACCCGTTTAGGATCCGTTTTGGACCCGTTTTGGACCCGTCTTGAAATATTTTTCGTGATACTAATATATTTACAAACCAGTAACCAACAAAGAAAGGAGAGAATGATAGTAAGATAAAGTTCGACCGTTAGTAAGAAGTATTCAAATAAGGTTGATTTGGATATCTATTAAAAAAGAATGAAAAATTGATTTTGATAACATTTTTTTAATTTGTCTAATTTAAAATACTGTAATTTTCTTTATAATTCGATCTGAGAAATAAAGTTCTTTTCTCATTAATGTCTAGGCAAATGTTCTAATGTGTATAATAAAGTCCATAATTTCAATTACAAATTCATTTTTCTAGTTACGGAGTATTATAAACAATAATATAATAGCACAAAAAATGTCTTCCCGCCCAAATTATCCCTTATGGTGGTAAATACACCTAAATATGCAAAATCCGTTTTGGACCCGTTTTGGACCCGGATTCGTTGGATCTGGATCTGGATCCTTACTTTTCATACCCAGCGGATCTGGATCTGGATCTGGATCCATCCTTGAAAAACGGATCCGGATCTGGATCTATCAGGACCCGGTCCAGATCCGGTCCGTTGCCATCCCTATACACAAGTTTTCACCTTTATGTAATTCCAAGTTAAGTTGATCATTAGAATATTTTAGAATTGGTGATAAGTGTAAAAATTCAGTTTATGCATGTAGCCGGCAAAGTAGGAAAGGGGAAGATGAAGGAAGAAGTGAACAACTGGAAAAAATTGAAAATTTTTATTTTTAATTATAAAAAAGAATTTTCTGTATTATTTAATTAGCTAAGAATTAGGAAGGTAGTTGTGTTCAATGTTCATGCTCTAGATATCAAGGGATATTTTTCATTTGATAAATATCTACTTTATTAAGCTTGTTGATTTAAATTGTCTTTCTAATCATCAGTGATCGAGAAATAGAAATGGAGTTATTGTCGTTTGTATGTCACCAATTTTATGACGTTTTATGGACTGGTATCAAACTATCAATACTTTAGTGTGAAATTTGAATGGTTGGTGGAGCCTTGAAAGCTGGACCCACGCAGTGTCTTTTATACTTCGTTTGGCTTTTAATAATCATATCTTTTTTTCCACTTTTGACGCTTTGATGGGGCCATTATTATATACCCCACTAATTTACTTCTCTATTTTGTGATTTTTGTCTATATGCTTCTGAATGAGATTTTTTTGTTTGGTAAACAAAGATAAGAATAGCTATTGTTGTTAAGATGAAACTCAAGTGACTAGGAGATACCAGAAGTAATTGATTTTGCTTCGTTAAGTAAGTTGGGTATGAATTGAATTGTTGATTAGTAGGTGGCTGCTTGTCTACTACATTATGCAAGTGTTTAGTAAATAAAAATATCAATTATAATGGAAGTGTAAAATATGAAATTATAGAGTACTAAAATGATTGCCTTTTGATTTGGATGATTGATAGTTTGAGGGGGCCGAGGGGCAATTGTGTAATCTAGTTATTAATTATATATATCCTTCAATGAAATTATCTGTGGAATTTTTACTACAATCTATTATTTGATATTTTATTTAATGTAACTGAAACGGTAAACACCCTCAGCCTGTTTGGAGTCGGGCTGAGACTATGAGAGGTAATCTTAAGCTACACTTATCTCTTTAGCAATTGAGATGGCTTTCTTTGTAGGGAAAGGGAAGGGGCTTCGGGAGGCGCTTTTCTGTCTCGTCTGCTAAGAAAATGTGAAAGGAATGTTTAGTGTAATCCAGAGTAGGGAAAAATAGATGGCCTTGTTCGAAATGATCTCTTTATTCTTAATTGTGGAATCTAACTTTGGGTTTTGATAGAGACTGTAGTTGTAAGTATTGGTTCTTAATGTAGTTTGTTTGTTTCTTGAAATGAAGGGAGTTGTTGGGCTTTCTCCACAATTGCTGCTGTGGAAGGAATAAACCAGATTACTACTGGGGAATTGTTGACTTTGTCTGAGCAAGAGCTCGTAGATTGTGATACTACTCAAAACTCTGGATGTGATGGTGGACTTATGGATTATGCGTTTGAATTCATCATTAACAATGGTGGCATTGATACTGAATCAGACTATCCTTACAAAGGAACAGACGGCAAATGTGATCAGTACAGGGTATGTATAGTCGTAGACTTGCAATCTGACATTGATTTAGAAACACAAATTCCAAATACTTGCTGCAAGATTAACTTTTGCACATCTTGACCTGCTCTGTCTCTATGTTTTTCTTGCAGAAAAATGCCAAGGTTGTTACAATTGATGGATATGAAGATGTCCCTGAAAATGATGAAAAGGGATTACAGAAGGCAGTTGCTCACCAGCCTGTTAGTGTTGCCATTGAAGCTGGTGGCATCGCATTCCAGTTGTATCAATCGGTATGTTTTTGCTCTTGTTATCCGTTTTTCTTTATGATTGAAGCTTTTGCTCCCAAAGAGAAGTAAATGACCTATGTATCTATGCAGGGTGTTTTTACTGGAAGGTGTGGAGCAGATCTGGATCACGGTGTAGTGGCAGTTGGTTATGGCACTGACAATGGGAAGGATTACTGGATTGTGAGGAATTCATGGGGTGCTGATTGGGGAGAGAGTGGGTACATCAGGATGGAGCGTAATGTGGAGAACTTGAAAACTGGTAAATGTGGTATTGCGGTGGAGGCTTCATACCCAATCAAGACCAGCGAGAACCCCCCTAACCCAGGTCCTACTCCTCCATCCCCCCCATCACCCCCTTCAGCTGATGTAGTTTGTGACAAATATTACACGTGCCCATCTGCTACCACCTGCTGCTGTGTCTTTGACTATGGCCCATACTGCTTTGCCTGGGGTTGCTGCCCATTAGAGTCTGCTGTCTGCTGTGCTGACCACTCTAGCTGCTGCCCACACGACTATCCTGTCTGCAACGCCAGGCAGGGCACTTGCAATAAGGTAAGCCCCACTAGTTCACTACTACAATCATGTTGTTCACTCTGAAGGCATTATCTTCCGTCTGTCATTTTGAAGTTCTAGAGCTGATATCCTCTGCTTTACTCTTAATAACAGGGTAATAACAATCCATTCAGTGTCAAAGCAATGAAGCGTACTCCTGCAAAACTTCATGCACATTTCGGCATTTTTTAAGAGCTCGACGTTGCAGCTGCAAAGAATTAGAGTTGCTTGGGTTGACTTATCCCATTAAGGGATCCCATTGTTCACCATGCTTGTTCCTTTCAGCTTGGTGGTTTTGTACATATTATCTCAATTGTACTAGCGCTCTTTTATGGCAAACTCAACAATGATAAGACATGGAACCACTGATTATGTAAATACTTTCAGCTACCTGCAGTTTATTATGGTTACTCGTTTAAACTTCTAAGATCTAACTTCGTATATGATACGGAGTATTGCTTAGTTTAGAAACATTACAATGAACCTGCTGGACCCATACTGGACTTTGATTGCCAGCTTCAAAAAATGAATCAAAAGAATAATGTAATGCTGTTCATTAAGGTGATTCATTACATTTTATGCTAGCAAACGTTATATGTTTCAATATTTTAAAGCCCTACAGATAATTTGATAAATTTATATTTGGGTGAACAAAACATGATGTTGTTCTATTCACTCGATGTTTACTCAATTTTTATCGAAATTGTCTCGGTGTATAAGTATAACCAATATATGTACAGTTACATGTATCGAGAGATACTTTATGTCATTTTAATCCTGAGGTTGTTATGTCCCGATTGTTTACTTTACTGACATATAACGTATTCCCATTTTTTTTTCATAAATTGTACTATTCTAAGTTGAAGTTGTGCTAATTAAATAAGAGGTACTATTATAACTCAGTTGTACATATTTTCAACATTGTCGCCGGGGGCTAATTTTTTTAGCTTTTATTTTCTTTTTTGAAACTTTATAATTTAGAGTTGAAATTGTATTTTTGCAAATAAAGTTTACAAATAGACATGAAATTGCACTATTAAAAAATAAAGTTATACCTATCCACGAGCACCCGTTCTTTTACCTTCATTTTCTTTTTTGAAATCGCACTATTTAGAATTGAAATTGTATTATTTACAAATAAAGTTTACTAATAGACATAAAATTATACTATAAGATATTGAAGGTGTATATTTTCACATGGATCCCTTTTATTTACTTTTTGCTTTTTTTCCACTGTTTTATATTTTACTTTTTTCTTGATAATATCAGTCTGATATATGATTATAAAACATATATCAGATATATATTTGAATTATCCTTTTTCATCTAATCTAATCTATATGCATTTATTTAAGAGCATATGTTAACGTGAGGCCTTCAAATAGTTGTGATTAAGCATCTCAGGAAATCGTAATTATTTTTTTATTTTGAAAAATGAACCACTATGTTTCTACACAACAAAATTAGAAAAAATTACAAAAAATAAAATAATCAATAATCCGCCTTCTCTTCATATCATTCACCCATATTTCTATCCACAAAACTAAAAGAAAATTTTTTAAAAAAAATATAAGAAAATAAAATAAAGTCCATCAACAATCTTCACATCACCTCTTTGTAAGATAGATAAAATTGTCATTTTCATGATTTATTTTGGTGTTCGTAACTTTATTTTTTAAACCAATTTCATTACTTTCTTCTACTTCCTAAAATTCAACTTCATGCCTCAGTCACTCCGGCATCCGATAAGGCAATCACCGGCAGGGCCTCACTCAATAGTTGTAGACACCCACTAATTCATTATTCCACCGGTAATAATTCTTATGTTAAATTATCAATTCAGTTTTGATAATTTAGATTAATTGTTACACTTCATAATTTATTCAAGTATGTAGAGCTATTAGTCATAATATTGGCCCTAACTTCGAAGTCAGTCCAATGTATCGAGCATGTTGTAAAGAATAGAGTAATCAAATGTTGTAGATGCATAACTTTGAGTGTATAACAAGTGAATAGAATAAAAGATAGATTTGTTATGGGTAACTATTAGAACTCTAAACATTTATAAGTTATTTTATACTTTTATTTTAGCTTTTTTATTTATTTGGACTACTATTTATCTAAGTGAACTTTACTCACTATTAAAATTAGCATTGGAAAGTCATCATGGTGCATTTCTTACTGCTTCAAATGGAGCATTTAGAGAGGTATCAATGGTTGGGACTCCAAGTATAAGAAGTCATGATTCATTAGGCTCTACTACTTCAAAAGAAGCATTTGATTCAATACAGGTTTGACATTTGTACTATCTTTGAGTGAAGCAATTATTATATGATTTGGTATTATTATGTTTTGTAAGAGTATTTAACATAAAGCATTTCAACGGGCATATATTGACATTATAATGATAATATTGATTTTGTTTTGATTTCATTTATAATTTACTGATATGTAATGATGCTTTCTATATTTTTAATAGAATTTATGATTAATGATTTAATTCGAAATTTAATGTTGTAATACATGTATGTTCTAAAATTAATATTTTATGTTTACACATGAGTAAAATATCGACCCAGACTGCTCTGGAACATCAATATCCTGAGCTTGATTTGGCAAGCGTTATTACATGATGGCTCGACCTTATCTGGCACGTCCATAACGGCCCATTCGATCAAGCACGCGTTAGTAGGTTACCTGTTTCGATGCAGCTCAATTCACAAAAAAACTAAAAATTGATATGGAATTTTTTTTGGAATCTTATACCTGATTCAAACATTCCTTGAATACGTCAGAGGAGAGAAAATAGCCAAGAACATTGTAAAGCTTAGGCTAGAGGGCAAGATCACATTCACAATCGATTATTAATCTCTTAGTAAAACTTGATTTATTTAAGTGAACCCCTAAGTTACAGTAACATAATAATGAATTTTTTTGTAAGAATATAGACTCTAGGGTATTTACATATGGACTTGAGTTGATTATATAATAAATGTTACTGAGGTATTTTTTATATAAAAAATATTATTTTTTGCTGTAACATTTTAAAAAGGTGAAAAATAGAAGGAAAATATGGTAAAAATATATGAGGAAAAATAAAGGGGCTTTTTAAAACACCTTTAAATCCTTGATAGTTGCAGAAACCCATACTATGCACAGTTAATTCAAGTGTAGTATAGTGCCATTTTGGATAGTTGCAAAAATAGATGACAACACACCTTCATATTTAAATTGATGACCGAAACTCCTACTATAAGGTCATATTAGGGCTTATAAGCCATTTGTACCATCTAGTTTGGCTCTAAGTACCAATTTTAGTCGATTACCGAAACTCCTACTATAAGGTCTGAAATTCATTTTCAAGGCCTTTAGAGGTTGAATATAAGCATAAGACAGTTATTGGTCCAAAACCTCCTTATATGACCATATGAGACACCCTATGACATTAATAAATTTTTAAAAAATCTTTCAAAATTTCCCAAAATTGATGTATACTTGTAGTGATTGCCACATATAAGCGTTAAATATGTTTCCTATATTGTTAGTAGTGGGGGACAAGTTACGAGTTGATTGGTGTTAGTATTGTTTGATTATGCTTAATATACCCTTTTAAAATTCCATCATTTTGGATGTTTTCGGACACGATCACGGAATCCCTTGAATTTTTCACCATATATTCTATAGGGTTGTATTAGGTTTCAAGAGTCATTAGAACCTTCAAATTGGATCCTGAGCATTAATTACAATTGTTTCCAATATACCTTGATATTCGGTATTCAACACGAAATTTCTCGAAATTGGTGTATTATAACTTTCAAATTTCCCTCATTTCGAACGTTTTCGAATCAGGTCATAAATTCTTACCATGGCTCTAACGAGGTCATATTAGGTATACAAAGTCATTAAATTTATTATTACGAAATTAAAAGAAAATTTGAAATAACTTTATTGAGGCCGATTCTGGAATGAAAAAAAGAATCTTCTAGTTACAAGGGTTTCGTTTTCTGGAGAACAAAACAATCTAATTTGACTTAAAAAGTCCACTACAATTGCATAATTTTCAACCTCGAGTGTGCAACATGTACCTCGGGGTGGGTAAACTTTTGGGCCTCACGGAGGTTTAAGCTCATGCACAATGTACCATTGGTGGGGTGTGCACCTAAGGCATGCACTCCTTGTCTTGGGTACCTAGCTAATTTTTGATAATTACTTGTTGTAGCCTTAATGAGCAAAATATAAGTGTTTGAAGGAATTGAGGGAGGGGGTAGGGACGAATTGATGCAACATAAAAATAGCAAGGCCACTCAATAGAAAATATACTTCTGGGCAGCCTTCACGGCACATCCACTGTGCTGGCTTAGTCTATGACATGTGCCACAATCAAGTGGTGGTCGCGGACTTAGAGGCGATCCACCGCTTCTCAACCAAGCCCCCATCACCTTTAAAACAAGTAAAGTACATCGTAGGCAACACAGAACCTAAAATCCCATCACAGCCGTCAATTTATTCCTCATCCAATATTAGCATTGATCATACTAATCAACGCACTCAGCACGTGACCTTTTTCACCCTGAACTCAAATTTGTCCCATAATCTCATGATCATCCAAATATCGAACGCCCTTTCTCTCTCCTCTGAAACCTCACTACTCCATTGATCTTCATCCTCATCTTCCATTTTCCTTTCGTTTTTCAAAGGTATCTTCTTCATTTTTTTTAATTATTATTCGTATCTGAATTACTTACTATTTCCCAATTCAATTTTTTAGGGTTTTTTCGCCGAGTCGCTGCAATTTTTGGCTGAATTAGAATATGTTTAATTTTATTTATCCCTTTAATACTGACCTTATTTCCATTTTGAAATGCGTTTGTTTGATTAATTATTGCAATGTTTGATGATTTGAGAAATGTTTATTTTTGCTTGTTATTGCGAGCTAAGGTTTTAGGTTTTGTTAGTTGTGCAATGGAGGAGAGAGATTGAGAGGTTGTTTGATTTAGTGGGGAAATGTTCGGTGTTTTCTTGGTTTCGGTACTATTGTGGAATAGTGTCATGAATTTGCTTAATTCTTATTCTTTTGAAAATTAAAGCATGAATGATAAGCTTGAATTGTGTTATAAGGGTGCAAAAGCTTTCTATGCCTGTTGTATACTTGAAGTGATTGCCACATATAAGCGTTAAATATGTTTCCTATATTGTTAGTAATGGGGGACAAGTTACGAGTTGATTGGTGTTAGTATTGTTTGATTATGCTTAATATACCCTTTTTAGGGCGGCATTTATCATTTTCCTGATTCTTTGATGATATAATCTACTTGAGTTATCAGTTGGTGTTGATTTGGTCACATTTTAATGCCGTTTTTGTCCTTTTTTTTATTATGTATGTAATTTTCTTTTTACTGCAGTGTAATTAGGGGTTGGTGGATGTTGAACTGTCACAATTAGCAGTTGATGTTTGAGTTTTGATCGTCTGAAATGAGTGGCGTTGAAAAGGATGCTGGGTCTGTCCATGTTTTGACTGCACCTTCTGCTGGAGCTTCAGATGTATTGCCTACCCCTCCTCCGGATGTTGGGGTGAATAATGAAGGGAGTGATGCACCTTTGAAGCAATCTATCTCGGGCATCTCGTCATGGGCAAGAAACTTGAAAATTCCAGAGTCTTTTGCAGGAAGACAAGTTGAGTTGTCCGCTGAGAACTCTCCAAAGTCGGCCTTCACCCGGTTTACCAGTGGAATAACGTCGCGTTTGTCCCCAAAGGAGCCGGCTCCTGAGGAGAGCACTGATACTGGGTCCTCTCAATCGAATTTTCTGGGGACCATTACCAAAGGGTTGGTTGACACTTCTAAAAATGCTGTTAGGGCTGTGTCAGTCAAGGCTCGTCATGTTGTCTCTCAAAATAAACGGAGATATCAGGTGACATTACCTATCTCATTGCATTGCTTCTATTATCAAGTTTCTGTTTTAATTAGCATGTTAGAGACATAAAGAGTTATGTTTCTTGTGATCTCGTGCTTTTTCCTATTTACTCAATTTATTGCTCCAGTAAATACTAGAATGAACAAATATTGACCTGTTTGATAATTTGATGATTGCACAAATATTCAACCAGGTGTAAGTATTTTTTTTCCTTCTTTTGCAATACCCATTATATGATGGGGTGTTATTGCGCATTGTTCTTGCAATTTCCTCTTTGATTTCAAGTTGTTAAAAACGTAGGTTACAATTGTCTTGCTTGTCCAGTTTCATGGAATGGAAGCAAAAGGAATTGGATGCTTTTATGGAAACCTGAGCATTTCCATTTCGCACTTCCCATTTTTTACAACTGAAGGATCTTTTTGTGTAGCTTAGATTTTGCATTCATTTATGCAAAGTTTCTTTCTTCAAGGGTTTCTATGAGTGTTTTTGATCTTACTATCGGCTAACTTGATGGAATATGTATGATTTTGTCCTTATAGATCCACAATTTAGTGACTTTGATATTGTAGTCAACAAAATTAGTGGACCTTGTACTGTGGGTATATGGAGTTGAACAGAGTGTAACTGAGGTCTGTAATACTTATTAATTTCTTTATACGTGTGTAGACAAATTATCTCCTTCTATAGGTCTTGGAGATCGAGGGGAACTAGGAAGGTATGCATCGCAGTGCTCACCTAACTCCAGTTCTGTTTTCATCAAGGTCATGACTCTCACTTAGGGATGTTAGCCATCTGATGAGATTATTGTTTGTGGACCACAATTAATCCAGTTTGGATAATAGTTTATGGAGTAGTGTGCTATTTTTTAATTAAGGGAAATATAGTCACTATAGTGTATGAAAAGCGTTATTACACTTAAACTAGTTAGCTTGAATTGGTAATTCTTATGGAAATAATGGTTATGTAAGTAGTTACGTTTAAGTACTAATTGACTTAGGAAACCTGGGGCTCTGTTTCCCATGAGGGTAATTAATTCCCATTTGATCTCATAATCTGCATTCTAAGCAAGTTGGATGCAGCTCTATGTAGGCTCAATCAAATGAAAGTTCTCCTTGGTGTATGGTATTCCGGTTTTCCCAGGTGGCGTAGCCAAAGAAAGTTGATCATCTGCTCGCTTTTATTGTAGTTCCTTCTTTTTGTTGTACTTTTATGTTCTCTCATTTTCTTGGTATTCTCTACCTGATACTTCTATTAGGTAATAATATCACTGTCTGGTAGATGGGAGAAGCAAAGCAAGCACCAGAGTAGACCTGGTGTTAGTTTATGTATTGGCAAATCTATAGATTGTGTGACTTGGGTCTGAGTAATGATTGACCACTGTCATCTCTGGATTATCATTGTATATGTTGCTTTGTCTGTCATTTTGTATAAGTAGCCAGTTCTTTCACAGATGTTGCTAATTTGTGTGGTGCTGAGGGATTTTTGAAAGATTAATGTGACTTTTGTGTGTATTGAGATGTCTTTCTGTGGTACAGGATTGCGTAGTATGGCTCGTGGTTGCAACCTTCTCTTTGAGATTACCTCATTACCTGTTTTTTTTAAAAAAATTTTATATGTTCTTATTTTTTTTGGTAAGTACTTCATTATCTGTTTTTCCGAGTTATTCTGACAAACATGGATAAGTTTATGAGATTCCTTTGAAAGGTTGTCAGTAGTAATTGAAAGGTATGTATGGTATTACATACAATACCTTTTATCTTATAGCAGGTCACAATCTGATGGGGAAGATGTACATATTCCTACACCTTGATTTTTCTGGAGTTTGTTTGTTGGCCCTTGGGATGAAAAGCAGTTGACTGGTGTATTAGTTCACATTTGATAAGAAGTGAAGGAAAATAACTTGTCCATCATAATTCAAAGCGGAATTTTACCCACTAGTGATTCTTGTACGTAATCTGAAATTGAATGATAAATTATTAGAGTTGATATATACCACAATTGGAATTTGTGCATTTTTACTTTCTTTATGTGTGTGTCTGTGTCTTGGGGGGGGGGGATGGGAGGAGCTGGTGCTTTCTTAGTTCTTTCTAATGATCTGGTGCTTAATGCATATTAATTTTCAGGAAGATGGATATGATTTGGATTTGACTTATATCACTGAGAACATTATAGCTATGGGATTCCCTGCTGGTGACATGAGTTCAGGCTTTTTTGGCTATGTAGAGGTGATTGACTTTGCACTATCACAGTTTGAAGTTTTGCCTGTGTAATCTCTTAATTTTTTTTCTGATTTGCTAAATCCTAAATTGTATAACATGTTGCAGGGTATGTACCGTAACCATATGGAAGAAGTGATCAGCTTCTTTGAAAGCCATCATAAGGTAGTTGGATAAATTTTTGCTACGTATTTCTTTTGTTTGACATGGTACTCTGCATGCCTTCCCTCTGACACTGTAGTGCGGGTCTATTATGCCTCTGTTTTATCTTTCTGTTGGAACTTCCAGTGGTGGCCATCCAATGTAGCATTTGAAGTACTTGTCTAATTTACAATTTATGCAATAATATCGATGTGCTAGCAAAAAGATACATTTTACACCGCGACTATTCATGTGCTGTATTATCCTAAGAATCCGTAAGTCCGAATCATTATGTGAGCTGAAAATTAGTCTTTTATGAATGGCTGAATCAGTAATATTTTTGTATCAGGTTACCCTGATCTGAAATTTTCGGATAATTAAATGGTTCAAATTTTTGGAGATTGTGGCTACTCAAACTCAAAAGTAAATATGTGTTTGCTTATCTTATTATTTTGTAACTCAACAAGAAATAGGCCCTTGTTCAATTTGCTTGAAATAGTCAACTACACGAGAAGTAGTATGGGGAAGTAGAAAGCTTTATAGTTTTGGGGGACATAAATATGGAACTTAGAGAAGTTCTACTCCCTACGAAATGGAGGAATTACCTTATCTAGTTTCCCTTGGGTAAGTTAGATTTCCGGTTAGAAGTTCAACTTTCTTTAGTCAACCAAATAGTTTTTTTTCTTTTGATACTTTTCACTTCCTAGGTTTTGCAATTTGCTTTCTGGAAATTTATTTTATGGGTAAGGAGCTAGGCTTACAGTCCGATTATTGGTTTTTGGCTGTACAATGGGAATTTCTCTATGTTTAGTATTCCCTTGTGCACTTGAATAGTTTCTCAGTTGGGAATTCCCTATTTAGATACTTGATCTAAGATATTGGGTTATCTGTTTCTAGGAGCTTGCTAATGGGCTCCTCGGGGCTCTGGGTAAGAATTATGCTTTTGGATACAACTACAAATGCTCTAACATGTAGTCATTTAATGTGAAAGTTTTAATCAAATCTGTGACAATATTTTAATTCCAACAATGAGAGCATTTACTTGCTTTCTTTTCCCAACAACAAGAATTAAGCCTAGCCTTAATCCCAAAAAGATAGGGTCGGCTACATGAATCTGAAAATTATCTCATGTGATCCTCCAAAAGAATGTTCCTCCTCCATTCTTTGTTGTTTAGAGCCACATCTTCTTCTAAGCCCATTTTTTCGAATTTTCCTAACGTTATCTATCCAAGTCATCTTTGATCTCTCAATGTAGTTATTCAAACTAGTTAATAACAAGTATTTTCCCTTTTTCTTCTGCGCCTCCAACTCTTCATGCGGCCAGCCCGTTCATCTTCTTCCTGCATCCGGACTTACCTCACAACAACCTCCATGGCTCCACCAGTCTCGGTATGGTAACCATGGCCCCCTTCCCACACCATCATTCATGCAAGCTCATTAGCAAGCTCATAATTCTTACCCAGAGCCCCGAGGAGCCCATTAGCCAGATTAACCAGTCCCCTCTTTCCCCATCACATCACCGGACCGTCATAAAGATTGGAGCCATCACAAAAATACTCAAAAGGAAGATAGAGAAGAGTGTGAAAATTCCTAATGAGCTTTTCAAAGAACGGAGGAAGTGTATATGAACAACAATGTGAAACTAACAGACGGAGGACTAGTTGTCCTCAAAACAGCAGTGACATATTTCAAATTAGTCCATTATCCTTTTCTGTATATCGTTTAAAAGCCTTCGTTTTTTTAGCCGTATAGATGTTATAAAGTAATCCTACTCTATAGCAAATCTCTAGTTTGTGCAGTTCCTGAAAAAACTTGCATCATAATTTGGATTACCTGACCTATCCCATGCTTTCAGCATAGGCTTTGTCATCATTGTATGGTGACCACCTCAGGGTCTTGTCCTTCATTTTCTATCTCTTTGTTTATAAAGAACCTACATGAAGAATTAAAAGCTTTATTCTCTTGGATGTTTTGTTTATATTCATTGCATCACCATTTTGTCAGTACTCCAAAGTCACTGAAAGAAATTTGTATGAAGGTGGTTTGTCCTTTTTTATATTTTGGCATGGACTCTAAATTAATAATTGCCCCTTTTTTGGAACATTATAGTGTTTTGTTTTTTTCAATAATTATTACATATTGTCCATTTGGGATTTGGGGATGGGTATGTCTGTATTGCTGTAACCTAAGCCTTATACTAAATAACTTTAGAAGCTTTGTTAGGCTTATGGTTTACGTAGTAGGTAAACTGTAAAAGATCAAGGGGTAAATTAATGACACACAGGCTATACTGTACTTTGAAGTTCGAGATTTAAAAAGTTTGAATCCTGTTTGCTTTTGGATGAATAGAATTTGACTGATGTGTAATCTATCTCTTACTTTGCAGGGCAAATACAAAGTTTACAATCTTTGTTCTGAGAGATTGTATGATGTTTCACTGTTTGAAGGAAAGGTGTGCTGCTTTAAGTTTTACATGTTTATAATCTTTTATCACTTATTCTTTTACTCTTTGAGTTTTTTTTTTTTTTTTCTCATTTTATTATCAATGCATTGCTTAACTTAAGGTAATAGGTTTTTTTTATGAAGTTAAGGGGATAGCTTTGTGCTTAATACTGTTGGGCCAAATGCCAATTCTGGTCAATGTATTATTTCTGACTTGTCTTGTGCTTTTTAGTCACTGTGATTTAAGCCCCTTGCTTGTTAGGATTCTGTTTGTGTTATTGCTGTTTCATGTTGTAACATTGACATCAAAAAAGGAAGATTTAAGGAGAAGAAGATGATGCTTGACAAATAAACTTAAATTACAGTAAAAGTTAATTGATATTCAAGCTTTCGAGAGGCTTGACTCTCCCCCGAGAATACCCAAAAGTGCTAATTGATTGTTCACAGTACTCAACATAATTTCCCTACTCCCTCATTAACTTTATTTATAGTGCTACTACTCTTTTAAATTGGCTATCTTCTTTCATAAGCTACTACTAGCAAGTCATTCCCTAAACTGTCCCTCCCTACTATGTCAGTTCATTGTATATGTTCTCCTTTTCTTCTCGTTGAGGCTGCATTAATGAATTCAAAGAGAAGAAATTCTTATTAGGGCTCAACTGAAGAGTTTATTACTAGCTGCAGCCTAGTTGAGCTTCCTGACTTTCTGTTTTTGCTGGTGGTTTAAAAGGTTTCAGAATTCGGTACTAGAAATTATAGCTCAAATGAGGCTTCTTCCAGGTAATTAGGAGTGTTAAACTGTTAATTCACATTCACCTCTATAAAAAATTTCCTTTTTGAAAAGAATTTGCAGCCTGATTTCGGCTGTACATGTTCCCTAATATACTTTCTCTGTTTACAACCTTTCAAAATTTAATGTGCATATGCCGTAACTACTTTTCGCTTTGTGAAGTTTTAGCTAATCTCAGAGTTTCTTGATGCTATCATAATGATGTGAACAGTTGTCTACCATGCATGTCCTCGCTTTTGTGAATCACGATGGGTTTTGTTCTGGATAGGTTGCTAGTTGTCCGTTTGATGACCACAATTGCCCGCCAATCCAACTCATTAAATCATTTTGTCAAAGTGCTTACTCATGGTTGAAGGAGGATATTGAGAATGTCGTGGTTGTGCACTGTAAGGCTGGAATGGCTCGGACTGGTTTAATGATTTCTAGTCTTCTTTTGTTCTTGAAGGTGAGAGGCTTGATAACCTCTGGGGACTCATTAGGAGGGTCTAACAAGTTTTATTACATTGTCCTGCTTGTTTTCAGGACTTAGGTTTTAGTGTTACATTACAAGGATAACTGATTTGTGTGTGCAACTTCTACAGTTCTTCCCAACTGCTGAGGAGTCTATTGATTACTACAATCAAAAAAGATGTTTTGATGCAAAGGCTCTTGTTCTGCCAAGTCAGATTGTTAGTCTTTCTATCAACTTATGTTCTTGCTGGGTTTTCTTTTCTTGTAAGATTGTGTAATTTGTTTTCCTTCTAATATTTTACAGAGGTATGTCAAGTATTTCGAACGGACATTAACATACTTTAATGGGGAGATCCAGCCTGGGCGTAGGTATGACACTTTTTATGTGATGTTTGGTAATCAATTTTTTTAGGGAGACTTGTATTTATTACTCAATGTATATCTCTTGCTTCCAGGTGCATGCTGAGAGGTTTTAGACTTCACAGGTGTCCTTATTGGATCAGGCCTCACTTGACTGTCTCAGATCACAATGGTATGGTTTGCGTGCATGTTATTGTGAATAATTATTCTCTGAATGTTCAAAAACCTGTCAAATTGTAGAAAATGAATTTATTCTTTGATAATTATTGACATCTTGTTAAACATTTGTTATCAACTGAAATCATTTTTGGAATCACTTTAAGTGTTTTTGTTCACAGCATGATCGAAATATTGCTTTTGGAGCAATTGTACTTGATTTGATGTGCAGGAAGCACAAAGTTGAGATTTGAATTGACATTTCTAGTGATCGTATATTCAGCCTCCATATTCTTAATTGCTTAAGAATATTTAGGGTCCATTTGTTCAACTTATTCTGACTTACTTCAACAAAAATATTATTAGCTCAGACAAAATAAATTAAGTTCAGCAAAATTAAGTTCCTTTAAAATAAGTTCTCACATAATTTCATATTTTTAAGACAAAATAAGTTTTTACATAATAAAATAAAATAAATTCAGACATAATAATTCAGATAAAATAAAATAAAATCAGACATAATAAGTTGAATAGAACAGAGCCTTACATTCATCTACCATGTTGGTTGTGGTTGTAGTTTTTGTAATTGTTGAGCTGTTCTCCAATATTTGACGAAATGTTTTTGAAGTGGCAGAGATTTTTAGATTATTTGAAACTTTAAGTAGAGTTCATATAACTTAAAATAGGTATTACCTTGTCATTCAGCAAAATAAAGAAAACTGTGGTAACCGATCTGAGATTGCCTTTTTTTTATGGTTTTCTGTCTTGTCTTCTATGTAATATTGTATTTTTGTTTTGAGGCCTGCCATGGTTTCACGTTATCACTGTTAGTCTGTTACCCTTCATGTGAATGTTGATCGATTCATGCTGAGTCTATCCCTTCCTAGATAGTAAATAATTTTTTGACAATTGTTCTTTTTTGTGGAGGGCAGGTGTTCTTTTCTCTACAAAAAAACATCCAAGAACAAAGGATCTGTCGGTGGGTTTCTTGATATACTAAAAGTTAAGAATTGATACTGCCAAATGTCTATGCCATTTGAGTTAGGATCTGAGCTGGTATTTTTTTTTTTCTTGTTGCAGACTGAGGATTTCTGGTTTACTGCCCCAAAGAAAGGAATTATGGTGTTTGCTTTACCTGGAGAGCCCGGACTAACAGAACTGTGTGGTGATTTTAAAGTCCATTTTCATGATCGACAGGGAGATTTCTATTTGTATGGATCTGAACTACGTCTAAAAACATCTGTTTTATTGTGGTCTCTTTCGGAACCTGCTGTTTTATCTTTTACGTCTGTCTGAATGCTTGCAGTTGGTTAAACACAACAATGATTGAAAATAGAAAGATTTTGAATACCAGTGATATGGATGGATTTGACAAGGTGAGCATGGACCTTTTTGAGCTTGCTGATTTTACTTGTAACTTACAAGCACCATATGTGTTAAGATGTATTGAACACATCTTTGAAGAATCCTGGTTTTCCTGATTTCTTAATTGACAAAAAGGATTGATTTTTATTTCCTGATTGAATGTATGTATTATTTGGGATTGTACAGAGGAAGCTGCCCTCCCCTGGATTCCAAGTTGAGATTGTTCTCGTAGACTTTGATGGCAATTCTCCATCTCCAACACTTCAGCCTGATACTGTGGTTCAGAAGCCGGATGAGAAGCCAGTGGCTCCTTCTGAATCAGTAAATGAGGTATCGTCTGCTTCAGAAACTGACTCTCAAAGTAAACAGCAAGACAAATATGATGTGTTTTCAGATGACGAAGCTGATGGATCCAGCTCTTCAAGAAGTAGAAAAGCTCAAGCTGCTTATTCAGCAGAATCTATAAAATCAACTGACCCTCCCTCTGATAATAGAAGCACTTCAGATCATAAAGTGGACGGTGTGACGCGTGAGATTGAGAAGGTATCGCTTGGTAAAGGAGGGTCAATAGAGGGTCGTTCAGCAACTGAGTCTAAAAGTGATGCTGGAGCTAGCCTCCCGGATCCCAACTCTGAAGGTGTTAGTGATTTCAAGGCAATGGCAGCTGATGCTTCTGTATTTTCCTTCGGTGATGATGAAGATTATGAAAGTGACTGAACACGGGGGCCTTTATCTTGACTGCTTCGATGCAGCAAACTGTACATAAAAAGAAAACATTATACCATAGCAAAAGCTCTTCTTGCTTAAAGAAGTACCTGGCAGGCTGGCATATTCATTTTATGTTCATGTTACATTGGAATGTCAATTGTTTTTGTGGTTATCCATTGTGACGTTGGGGATAAAGGTTCGCTGTGTAGTTTGTATCTGTTTTTGAAACTGTACCTTTGAAGTATTTGGTTTGTTTACAATTATTTTCTTTTGGTTAAACAAATATATCAATTGTTTAAGAACTCGTGTTTTTCTTTTCTATTCATGACTTTGTTTAAATAGATTTGGAATACGTTAGTTATTAATGAAATTAAAAACTAGTCGTAGAACGATTCTTTTGGCTTGGAACAGCAAATAAAATGCTGCCACTCCATTTTTCCCCACTTTCCATTCCCATCGACTATCACTTCTTCTGGTAGTGAAGAATAAAGACGTTATTAAACTACCATCACTAGCTCTTTAGGTTAAACTTATTGGGAGGAGCCAACCCCGAATAGGCCTTCATAAGGTTTGATCTCATGACCTTCAAATTAGTGGTTAAAACTATACTACTTTCAAGTCTTAGTAATAATTTCATTAATATTTGGATAAATTCTTATTCTACCATTTTAAAGCATTTATATAATATGTACTATTCCTTAAATTATATGACTATTAAAAAGAGTAGATTACTTCTAAACATGGATAAGTTGACTTGTATTCAATTAATTAATCTGATATTATTCACCCAATGTTGTTCGTAGGAATTGATTCCTACTAGTTTCGATCCTTAGAGCACTAATTCCCTCTCATACATATCATCACAACAAACCATTTATCAATTTCACTCTTAATAATGAACCAAATAAAAAATGTTCATCATCAATATCCCTACCCAATCTTATTTTATCTTTTTTAATATAATTTAATTCATTCATAATTAGAAATTATTAATCCATATAACACCTAATTAATTATAATTAACGTAATTAATTTTAATTACCGTAATTAATTATTTTATTTTAATTATCGTAATTAATTGTTGGATACAAAACCCGTTGCTTGTTGACTTAAGCATACTTTCTTCTCTTATGATTTTTGCTACTTGAAGCAAAGTGTTCACTTCTTTTTCGCCAGGTTTCATTCGATTTGTTGTGGATTGGATGGCGACCGAACGGCCGCCCCCTATAATTACTAGACCAACCTGCTATAATAATTCCATAAACAGATTTAATTGTATATAATTAACATAATTAATTACATTATTAAAACAATCTAAATTTTTATTTGATCCAAACCAATTACAAACCGTGATTACCATAATATAAATGAAACCAATTAGACATCATATCGTTAACTTCATTTAAGCGAAACCAATTGATGTGAACGTAATTGTTTTAGTTCTCGTTACGTCCAAATTTATTCCAAATATGCTCGACCAAATCACTTTTCAACTGCAAATGAGTTTGTTGATCCTCAATTTTCTAACTACGTTGCAAGTATATTCCGATGTCCATAATACGATCATTACGATACTCGAGATTATCTCATTAGCATTGCGTTGGTAGTCCATAAACTCAATGGTATTATCATAATTATGATACGTTTCTCATTCATCTTCAATGATCATATTATGCATTATGATGCACGCTAACATGATCTTGTGAAGTATGTTGACATCCCATGCCAAAGACAGCTTCCTAATAATGGCAAAACGAGCTTGCAGAACCAGCGCGTTCAACGTCATTCCTTGTTGCTTCTTGATGATGTGCGAATAAACTATCCTTACGGGTTTCTGGACTCGTAACAGATTTCACAAAAGTATCCCACTCGGGGTAGATACCATCGGTAAGATAATACTCTTTGTCATATTGATGACCATTGATAACGAAGTTCACAGTGGGAGCTCGACCCTCTAAGACGTCCTCGAACACAGGAGATCGATAAAGCACATTGATAACGTTGCAGCTCCCTGGCATCCCAAAGAACAAGTGTCATATCCATAAATCCTATCGGCAACTGCCTCTAGTACGAGAGTTGCAACTCCAGCTCTTCCTACGCGTGTGGACAATTCTTCCACTCCCATTGCATACAATCAATGCTGACAATCATACCAGAAAATCCACGTTCTTCCCCGATCCGCATAAACCTTTCCATGTCCGTAGTATTTGGACGTCTTAGGTACCGCTCACCGAACTGATTGATGACACCTTCTGTAAACTTTTGCAGTGCCAATCGTGAAGTACTTTTACTGCTATGGACGTACTCATCACAGGCATCTGCAGCTAACCCATAAGCTAATTATCTAATTGCCGCAATGCACTTTTGTAGTGGAGACAACCCAAGACGGCCTGTTGCATCCCGTTTTAGTTGAAACCAAGGGTCATGCTGCGCCAAAGCGCTGACAATGCGTTCATACACGTACTTATGCATTTGAAATCGGCACCGGAGCAAGGAATTTGGGTAAACTGGCACTTTCGCAAAATAGTCATTGTACAACCGTGCATAACCTTCTTCTCGTCCTTTATCGACTCAAGGAGAAGAACGGCGCTGTGGTCGTTGAGTGGCCCCACAGACAAAGTGTGGAAGGTACTCGAGATATGTTCTCTATCATATTTTCGACATCGTTGTCTTGCTAAGCTCTTATTTGCCTTCGCTCTTCATCCGATTTAGAAGAAGAGTTATCCGTTGAGCTTATGTTGATTTTGTATGAGTTCATCTTTAATGTGAGACATTTCAAATGGAGGTTTGTTAGGTGGAACTGGGAGGGCTTCAGTGATGGAATTTGAAATATATAAACATCACATGGGCACTACAAAGTATCGGTGCATAAATGGACATAAAGGAATCTCATGCGCATTGAATGAACATAAATGGACATAAATGGAATCCCATGTGCATTGAATGGACACTGCAAATGGACAAAAACAAGTTAAATGGACATAAAGGAATCTCATGCGCATTGAATTGTACATAAATGGACTACAGCTAAGGTCTTAGCTAGGCAATGCAAATATAGAAAACAAGTTACAGGTAAGACATAAATGGATATAGAGGAATCCCCATGCGCACTATATTGTGCATAAATGGACTACAATTAAGGCTTGAACACTTGTTAGTCCAATATAAGGACACTGCAAATTACAGCTAAGACATCACATGGACACTGTAAATTAATTTAGTGGATGCTGAGAAGCATCACGTGAGATCTGTAAAGTAAATTAGTGAATACTAAAAAGGCATCACATAAACACTGCAAATTGAGTAAAATGGATGCTGAGAAGGCATCACGTGAGTCATACAAAGTAAGTTAGTGAATACTAAAAAAACATCACATGGGCACTACAAGAGTAAATAAATATATTATAGCTAAGAGACAAATTGAAAACCAAATTACCGATTTATTGATAATGTACAATAATTTAAAATGAAACAAGGTGAACTACAACGAGAATTTAGGAAAAGAAAGACAAATTACACTGCCTAACGACACTTAATTATTACAAATTGTGAATTTAGGACATAAATACGAATAAGACTGCCTAATAACACTTAATTATGATATATCAAAGTCTAAAAACCCTTAAAACATTGAATACTGTTCCGAAGCGTGTTTATAATTTCATCCTCCCACGATGTTCGATTTTCTTTTGCTTCTAGTTTTTCGAGAAGCTCCCAATTGATCTTGTATTGTTGCAATTCAATGTTCCTCTCCTCCAGCTCAATTTTCTTCTGCTTCCTTGCTTCCTTAAGCCTCTCGATTTCAAGCCTTTGAATTTCTCTCTCGCTGGACTCCTTCCTCACCTCGCCATAAAGCTTCAATCACTCATTGAATGTCTCAAAAACTTCAGATACATCACTTATTGAACCTTTGCCCTTAAGTCTTGACTTTGCTTTTTTCACTCCTTCTAGACAAGGTACAAAATCATCACCAATACCTCCACTGGTCGGGATGTTTGGTGAGGAACCGTCGTCCTCATCCTGTGTCCTCTTCCCGCTCCATAAGGACTCAGTTGTTATAGGAGTTGTCGACGGACGTCCACCGTTGGCCTGAACACTTCTTGGTCCAAGATGGAGCGATATTTGTCCTATTTCTTTATTAGGACCCACTCCTCGTAGAAACATAATCGTCCGAACGAGTTCTCATGGGATCTGGTTGCCTCACGGACGACATCATCGTCGTTATGGCCGCTTCTCTTCCTGGCATTGGCCTTATCTATGCTTCCATACCATTTCAACACGGCCTTAGATATTCGCAACCAACGTCCTTTCAAACTACTAGGAGTAGTAAAGGATATTTCATTTGGATTTGCTTCCCTAGTAGCATTGTATGACTCCACGACTCTCTTCCAGAAAACACCCTCGTGTTCATAAAGGCTAAGATTTGAGCGATGGTCTCTAATCTCGACCAACTCCTCTTCTTAGAACCACTACTACGAGGTTCGTGCATTGATGGGAGTGTTTGTTGCATCAACAATTCGGTGAAGTTTTGATTGGGGGGGGGGGGGGAGGGGGGAGCCCCTAAACCCTCGGCATTTTCGTCTTCGTTATCCTCATCGTCTTCTTCAGAAAAAGACATTGTTCGTTTTCCAAACATCGGGACTTGATTGTTGGAACGCATTGAAACCAATTACGGAACCAGATTCACCAAAACCCATTTGTGGCATAGAAGAATGTGGAAAATTTGAGTTACTTTGACTAAAATTGAAATTGGGTGGAAAATTATAGGGATTATATGGGTAATTCGGTTGGAAATTTCGGGGAAATTTTCCAAAAAAAATTTGAGGAAAATTTGAGGGGTTTGGGGAAAAATTAGTTGGATTCGGGATAATATTTTAAGTAGAGTTTTTTTTTTTTTTTGGAGTTGCGACTATTATTAGCATTCATACCAGCTAAAAAATTTTAGGCTAATTTGGGATTGGAAAAAATAATACAGTAATTTAGAAGGAGAGATTAAGAATTTAGGAGGAAAAATGGTGGTTTTTTAAAGATGGATAAAATATATCAAAGTGGGTCATTATTTATAGAGAAAAAAAAGTAAGACAGTTGGTATAAATTTTTTTTTGAATTGTATTTAAGTTATAGCCGTTACAAGTAGTAACGTTAAACTCCCAACGGTCAATACACGTGTCACTCCGCGACTAGGCCAAGTGTCGCGCTTCCAACTGTCGAAATCTGAATTTTTTTGGACTGAAAACAGATCAAGACGCATCATTTTGATCTGTTTTTTATCAAAACATTGTGTTTTGATCTGTTTTCAGCCAAAAAATTAAAGGACCCCACTTCCAACTCAGCAAACTTTTTGTTCCTCCATAAACTCGTATGTACGAGTGATGCTACCAACCATTCACTTACAAAACTTTATTTTTCATTGTTAAGAACAATATTAAATGGTTTGTCCTTCACAAACCTTTATTTTTTTTTTTTTTGTTGTTATGGGTGCTCTTAGGGATGAAAGTTCATTTACCACAAAGCTAAAATGATTTATTTATAAGAGGTTTTTATCTAATAGAATCGTTTTTCTCATCATTAAAAAATAACTTCTTTCATTTCCTTTTATTTGTCACATTTACTTTTTGCATAATTTTCAATGCGCATATTATAGCTGCGATATATATAAATCCGTATTATAAAAAAATATAAAATTTACATATTAAAAAAATATAATTCGAGACGAATTTAAAAAAATTCACATTAATATATTTTAACTTATATATATCAATAAAAATTATATTTAAATTTCTTACTTCTCAAATAAAATATTCTAAATAGAAAAAAAAAACAAAGATAAAATATTCTAAATAGAAAAAAAAAAAAACAAAGGAGTAGTATGGTTACTAATTATTCTTCTATTTTTCTATTAGTTAGTTCAAGAAAAGACGAGAAGTCGGCGAACAAAACTAAAACTGTCGAAGAAATCAACAGTTACGGAAACTTTTGAAATGAACCTCGTATTAGATTGGAAAAAAAAATCGGTAATTTTGTTGGTTTCAGTCTTTCAGACATGATTAGTCAAACCACTAGTCACTATACTAAACCTTTTCTGCGTTCCCATGGCGATCGCTGGCGTCCAAGGTCAACTTCTCGAAGTAACAGGTCAATCTCCTACTACTATTTTTTATGTTTATTTTTTCATCAAATAAAAAAAAATTATTTGTCAAAAAATAGGTGTTTGATTAATTCATGAAATCTTTTATTATTATGATTGATTGCAGTTGTTGGATGCACAAAATTGAAAGATACAGAATGGATTTCAAGAAAACATCCTTGCGTTTGTCTCGAATATGCTAACACAAAGTTTGGAATCCGCACCTGCACCGATATTTTTCTCTCTCCTTTTGCTTGATTTATGATCTAGGTAATTTTTATTTATCAATTTAAATTATGAATTTTGTAATTTGTGTGAAAAAATTCAATCTTTTTTTTTAATCTGGTTTTTTTAGATGGAGGGAAAAACTCAGTATTTCAGGAGAAGTTTGTTGTTTTAACATAATGACTAAAACTGGCCTCTTCTGATAGAACCTGGCCTCTTCTGACTAAAACTGGCCGGTATGTCTCTAAGATCGGAATCAATATTATATTTGTGATCATGCCTAGTTTATCTTATGTTGATGTTACTCTTATTGTGAAGCCTTTTATGGTAAATGTCTTTACTTATTCGAGGATCATGATCATTATGTTTTATTTGCTGCTACTGAGATGGGATTGACTTCAATGTGTTTATCAGGTCTATCCTAAGCAGTCTTGAGTAGTAGGTATAAGACTACAAGGCTGTCCAAGACTAAAACCTTTTCCAACCACATTAGGGGATTGCTTAGAAACTTGCAATTTGTGCATTCACTTGGCATAGAGGTATATGATGAGAAATTGTAGCTAACGTGGAATGAAGATTAATAGATTGTGAACCATACGGAGTGTGATTTATGTTGCTCGTCCTGCAAAATTGTGGAAATAATTGAAAGTTTGAAACCTTGTAGTTGATTCTTTTGGATTTCAATCAATAATATGGGGAGACAGTGATGCCTTGATAGATACTGATTGACTATGAAATTTATAAGCCCAGGGAATCCTTGTTATGCCAAGGTGCACATGTGAGGTTTGATCTGGACTGTAAAGAAGAGGCCCTAGCTATACAGTTTAAATAATTCTTGATAATTTTATTGATCATCTCTAGTTACTGTTTAGAGGGTAACAAGGTCTGGGATGGGTCCTGTGAAGTCATCAAGAAGAAGCAAATGGAGGATCAGTAGGTGTTGGGGGGATGACAAGTGATGTATCATGCAAATCAAAGGAAAGGAAAGGAAGCTGCTAAATTGAGAACAATAGTTTTCTCCTGCACAACCACAAGAGCTTTTAATGGTTATGCTGCTCACTTATGCTTTCTGTTTGTACTGTTTGAGTTGACTACAGGTTTGAAGTTTGTAAAGTGGGGATCATCTTACTAGATTGATTGTTAAAAATTCTAAAAATGAGAATGATTTTTTTACAGCTGGAAGACTGGCATTTGGAATGTGTTTGCTGAGGTCTGTGAGCAAAATCTAAATCCTTTCAGTGGCACTTTGAAAACGATCAAATTAAAGACAACACAAAGATGAATCAGTAGTATTAGTAAGAAAGGAGGCTGTGAAGAATGCTTGCTTCAGCTATTGTGTTATTGTGTATACGCCTCAGATAATGTTCCCTAACCTGGCTTTTCACCAAATACAACATTAGAAATTGAGAGGCCATAGCTGTAGATTATATTTTTCTGTTACCATGATGGGAGTATGTGGTTTTCTTAGAAAGTTTTGGATGTTGGATTGTGAGTTAGAATGTGATTTTGTCTTCCAAATTTCAAGTTACTCTATGTGAGGATGATGTAGGTTCTGAATTTATGGTTGTGTATTGCCTGAAAATTTTTAAGTTGTAATGTGATTGAGGGCATTGTTGTATGGCCTGAATTCTCCTCTTAGCATAATTGTTAGTTTTAAAACTAGAGGCTCTAGTCTCAGTTTGTTCAGGGGACTATATGTGAAGGTCTGAAAACTTAGTAATGCTTAGTTCCTCCTGAGAGATAAAGTGGCTGTCCTATATTATGTCTTTTGTTCCAAAACATGAAACTGACATGGTCTAGGAAAGTATGCTTATCTTGAATATTAGCACCCCATTTCCTCACCTTAAGATAACAGATTGATTTGAAACTCAGGCTACGTAAATCATTTATGAGAAACCTACTTACATTATTATGTTAATTAGACGAAACTGTGTAGGTAAAATATGCATGTGTGCTATTTTATTGCTCCGTTGTGAAGACGATTGAGCATAATTGTTGGATTTTTGGTAGTTTTTTTTTTAGAGGCATCTATATGAAATATATTAAGAAAGATATGGCCTTATGTTATTTTACAAAATTTTTGAAATTTAGCCCACCTAACAGACAGATTCATCTTTCTGCTGATTTGAGGGAAGTTACCAATTCTCTTTCATGTAAAACAGCACATTGTTTGTGCAATTCATTGATAGTGACATCCTTGCTTCCTTTTCTATACCAAATGTTGCTTTCTCTGCTTCTATTACATCAAATTTTAAAGAATTGGCTTTTTAACCTAACCATTTTGTCTTATTAAAGACATGCTGGAGAAGTGAACAATGAACTTTATGAACTGATTATCTTGCTTTCTTGCAGAAGCCATATACAAGCAGTGCTCGTCAGCTCCAACTTATGCTGCATCACCCTCAACTTCAAGTATCTATGTACTTGCTCCTCCAGTGTATGAATATATCTTCAGCTTGCCCACCACCTCCTTCTGCCTATCCTCCCCCACCAATAGCTTATCAACATCCAGCTGCTCCATATCCATCTACTTCACCTTATCCATATCCTCCACCCCCAGATCAATCAACATTTTCCCCAGCTGCATACCCACCACCACCTTCAGTGTATTCTCCTCAGCTGTATCCACCACCTCAGCATGTTCCACCCTATCCTCATTCAGTTTCTATTCTTCCTCCACTTTGGGCATTCTTATCTATTATGTCACTGTTGCTTACTCTGTTTTTTGTTCTTAATCCAGGTCCTTACCCTGGAATGTACCCTCTACCATACTGAAGAGACTGGTATTTGACACAGCAAAAATCGTAGATTTCTGCTTCTAAGGGTAACCACTTTCTTATGCGTGACAAATTTAATTTAATTTAGGTCAGCTATGAAATCTATTTTTCTCTTGGACTTAATGGCTAATGTGTTGCCTCCAAATGTTCATTCTGTGATTTGATTTGGTATTCTTGCATAATGTATCTGATGACAATTTTTAATAATTGATACATATGATGTATTGTGATGTGTAGTCACTATATGATACTTCTATCATACGAGATGAGATATAACGCCAAGCTGAGATTGAAGTGTAAGAATTATGTTTTTCCTGTTTGTATCTGATAACGTAATATGCTACTTTTAATGAAGAAGTGGAGGGTTTCTGACTGAATGTTATGTAAATAAGCTCTTGTCAAATCTCACTGTATTGGATCTCTTCTTGAATACTTGTATTCCTCAACCCCAAAGAACTTCTGATGTAAAACTGTTTTATGAACCCCTTCAATACGTCGGGAAGGATTTTTGAGGAACCTTCAAGATAAGAGTTGTTGTTTCTCGCCTTCTATGTAGCCACCTACGTAGCAGGTTCCATATTTGATGGTCATATGGGCTCAAATGACTTGAGTTTATTTGGCCCTCAATTAATTGCTGCGAAAGTTATGACTTGCTATTGAGAGCTTATTTGAGGGCAGTGGCAAAGCTCTTGAATATGTATGTAATGCTCTACAGTAGTATAATTGAGTATTGCCCAGGTGAATGGCCATATAGCTCGTAGTCCGCTATTAATGTTTGGACAATAGAGTTAATTCTTGTAGTTTTTTAGGAGGCTATGCTTCATTCATGAAAGCCCTTCCTTTGCTAATGTTTGAGTGGCCATGGTCCATTAGGAATATAGCCGACTTTAGGCAAGAGTTGCTTAACTCTGCCAAAGGTTGAAAGTTTGGTGGTAGGCTACGTAAATGTTGGCGGAATGGTTAAACCAGAGAGTCAATCTGGGTTCCCTACTGATTGCTAGAACCTCAATTTGATTGTACATGGATATTGATCCCCTTGAAACCTATTTATATAACTCATCAATATGAACTTCACAGGACTTCACAAGACAGTGAATAACTAGATGAAAATTGATAGGAACTTAATTTAATTTGCAATATATATAAATAATACACACACTATATTGTATTTTTGAAAGTTGGAATCCTGAATCCATGTTGTGAGTTTGTTACGAGGCTGGTGGCAAAACTAATTATCCCTTTGTTGACTAGGGTCTAGGTGAGGCTGGAAGTAGTTGGACATGATAGGAAACGGAAGGTTGCTCGCAATGGCTATGCTGATGGTTCTGGCCCAAGGAGACATGATTAAATGTTTTCTGATGCCATCGCTGTCTGCCCAGGCACCCCCCTGCATGTTAATGAGGCTTGGGTGAGCAATGTAGTAAGTGAAGTTCAGTCTTTTGTCCAAGTTTCTTTAAGAATTGTGTTGGTTGTATTTTGTTGGGTCAGTATATTTAGATTTTGCTATAGCAGTTTAAATTATTGCTATCAACCACTAAAATGATCATAATCAAGTGTCTATACATATAATGCCTGGAAAGGATGAGGATCCACTTGGACTGTGACTTTCATCCATTTAGAATATTTAGATGCCTGGAAATGATTATGTCATGTAACAGTCCAAACTCTCTAAAAAAAGTCAAGGCTTCCTCAATATTACCACAACTTTGACCGATTACTAGAGAAATTAGTTTCCATTTAATGCTCTTATGAATTAAGTTTAAATTTTCATTCTATTTTGTCGATATCAAAGGTATCAAGAGGGATATGTAAAACTTCAAAGTTTAACATACTAAGATCGACCATGACAGAAATGCGGCATGTTGTAATGGATAGAGGACTTAATACATTTCCATAAATGCAGTGCTGTCTCGTATAAAAAGGTCCAATTTTTTTTTAATGGTAAGATAAAAACAAAAGGAATATAAATATAATATGTGTAAATTTTATCGTATTAATTAAAGTACCTCGTTGGTAAATGTTCTTACTTGTATGAAGTTTTTAGTGTAATTTGACATGAGTTTGATTCCCTTTACGACATTTTTATCCAAACGCATATTTCATAATTGTTTGTTCAGTTTCTTTTTTTTTCTTAATCTCATGCTATATATATACTTAACGTGAATAAAAAAATATAAGCAAAAATAAGTAACAACCTATTAAAACTAGATACAACATATAAAATATTATTGTCATTATACTTATCTAATTATTAACCTTTAACTACAATAGCTATTTATGTCACTAATAAGAACTGTAAGAAATTCAACCAATTATTTGTATATTAGTTATACACAATTATTATTGTTCCTCATTTTGTTAATGCGATGACATTTTATTAATTTGTTGTATTTAAAATGTGGACTAATGTTTTGCACTATATTTATTAATTTGTGAAGAGAACTATTCATAATATTATGAAGAGAAATGATCATAATAATAAGATAACTTGGTAAATAAAAAAATTTTGTGAAGTAATTTGCTCAAAATATTGTTTAAATTAAAAATTTTATTAATAATTTTGGTTTTTAACACTATTGATGATTTATGTGATTATAGTATTATTTTTAATTAAAATTTTCAACAATTTATTTATTTTGTGAAACCATTACTTAATTTTTTTATATATGTAAAACAAGCAAATTATACGAAATATACTATTAAATTTTAGGGCCTAAATTTCTTATTTCACCGTAGACTTCTAAAATGTCAGGAACGGGCTTATATAAATGAAAAGTCCACCGTGTGAGAACCTACTATGAAGTTGCTATATTCTAAATTTATAGAGATTATAAGAGGGTATTATGGCACTCATGAAGGTAAGCTAGCTAGCACGCATGCAAAACCCCGTTTGGAATTATGATCACATGGAGGATACTATAACTAGGGCTATATATGAATATGATCATCGTGCAAAGAAGATGGCGAGAAGTGTGTTTTAAAACCATAGTAGTCATCTACTCAAGTACACGCTTCTTTTCTACTCCTTTTTGACCATCCAACTATGTAAAGAGAACTAAAACAACCAGGAAAAAAATTAAAGGAAAACTATCCTCCCGCAAAAATGAAAAAGAAAAGGTAAGGTTGTAGTGTCACATTCAGTTTTGATTTTTCATTTTATTTTAATTTATTATATTTTTGTCTCAGGTGAAAGCACATGACAATTGAGATTTCAAATGTTCCCACTCACTTCCACCGATTTGTATGTCCAAGTGAGTGGTTGAGTGTTGTTAAAAGGGTCAAGCTTAGTTGAGAAATGATGGGATGACTTTATGAGAAGTTTGAGGAGTATGTATTCGCCCCTTTTTCTTTATCTCCTCCCCTTTGTTCAAACCTATAGAATTTGTGTCACTGACTCACTGAATGAAACAAGTTTGACATTTGTACTCTATGAAGCAGTAGTAGTTATCCATAACAAAAAATAAAAACTTGTGCAATTGGGTCTAAGAGAGGATTTTGCGCAAGCTTTAGCCACTTATTCTGGTAGTTAGTCAAACTTGTTAGTTCCTGGGGGATGCCCTTTTCATATTTGTATGTTCAAAAGTTTGTGTGTGATACTTAACTAAACCACTTTACTGTGTGATTGCAATTACTCTTCTGATTCTAATCGTACGATTAGGTTTATGTAGGGGGTACTATAGCATTTTCTTTACTTTGAAATAAAATCATGTATATTCTAGTTCTAGGGATCAACTAGGAGTTCTTATTGGTTAGTACATGCATAGAATTATTCGTTTGATAAGTCTGGTCCTTTGCCTAGTGTTTCTTGTGCGCCTTCCAACTATGTGGTGCATTGATGCGATTGTTATGATCCCTCGCCAAAGATATGCTATGGTTTTGTGAAAGAGATCTTAGCATTTGAGATGAGCGAGATAGGTGTTTTTGTTCGGAAAGATGTAAGAATATTCAATGAGTTATAATTTGAGGTAAATGATGAATGTAAAGACTAAGGATGAATGAGGTGTAATCAAATTAGAAAAATGGGGCAACTTGGTTTCCCTTTATTTGCTGTAAAAACCTTGAAACCTAAATCATTCCACCATGGGTTTATGATTACTTCTAATCCCTTGTGTTGCATTACAGAAAATCATGGTCAATCTATTTCCTGATTTCTTTGTTATTTTTGAAACTTTAAAACTTTTTTAACTTTTTGGGGGCAAAAGCTAATCCAGGGTAGTATTATTACTAGTACTACTAATGAATGAGTCAAAGGTGTAATTATTTAAGTGCAAATATTAATGTAAAATTAGCATATAATTAGAAGGTGATTTATGACCCAGCAGAATACACCAATCATTTAACTGATCCAATGATTATTAGCAAATCATGTCTGACCCATACCACTTGGATCTCCCTTGATCTCAAATTTTTGCCTTTTTGTGATGCAAATTCTTCCTTAGGGACAAAGATCCAGGACCAAAGGGGGGAATGGGTCCCACATTACTCAGATCCAAGAGGCAGTTTTTAGTGACTAAAGTGGGAAATGAGATGATTATGTTAATTATTTTTGAATTAAAAAAGTGGGTTTGATTTGTCTTACTATTTTACTACTGCTACTACTACCCTACTGTTCTGCCGCTACGTACTACCATACTGGAGTACAGTCAAATCTTTTTGCGTTTTGTAGGGTACTTTTGACTTTGGGTAGCCTACAACAACTAAAATTAAAAGTGGCGAATTATTTAATCTTATGCAAACCAGCTGGGATGGGGTTAAGTTCTTAGATGTTGTTTGTGGTTAGGGCTTCATCATCATCAGGACTCAGGACTCAGGACTCAGGACTCAGGACTCAGGACTCAGGACTCAGGACTCAGGACTCAGGAGATGATTCTTTTTAACTGTCTTGAATCTTTTATTTACTACTCCGTATGTTTACATAAGGTTTGGTCTGATTAGTCTGCAGTTTGTTTGGAATAGTTTCGCTTCAGGTGATGCCGACAGACCAGTACATGGCGCAAATAGTTTACGTGCTCAATAAGCTGATCAGTGATCATCATACGCACTATTACATTATACACCCAGGATACCTATCACTACTCATTAGTGATTGAATACAGTTTTATGGATTTTGTATTTCTTTCAATTACTTGCTACCTAATCGTTTGAATAAGTTGATCCTAATATAGCTTATGACTTACTCCGTATGTCACAATACCCACATGCTGATATGCACACACAATGCATGTGTGTGTTATATACTTATATGGTGCCTGATGTGCCGTGTACTTGGTGTGTTGTGTCATTGTGTGCGGAATTACTTGTAAGATGCTACTATTTTGTAAATAACTCGTCATTTTCATTAAATGACTATTAATCGATTTGACCAGCAAACTTTTCATTTTGTATATTTTTTTATGAGTGTATACTTTGAAAATATTTGTCTTTTGGGAATTTTTTTTTTTTTTTTTTTTTTGCATGACCTTCCAAAGATCATTACTTCATTGATTAGATGGCTAACGTTTTACCCTTTTTATGGGAAACATTTTACCTTTTTTGGCAACTCTTTATCAATATTTGTTAAATAATATTTGATACAAGGAAATCAAATTTATACATCGTTTCCTTTTTTACTCTTCTACCAAAATATGCCAATTAACTACTCCCTCTATTCTTATATATTATTTTTCTTGTGAATTAGATGGAAAGCAAATATAAAGAGGAATCTTAGTGAATCTTAGTTGAGCGGGTAAATATTAATAAGAATATTATTTAACATGGGAATATGTTTGTTATTAATTCTAAATAGGATAGACGGCAAAAATGGTGGATAACAATAAATATGGTTGGAAATTTTGCAAATTAGTTAGTTTTTCAATGTAAATATCTTCTTTAACTAAGAAAAGTTTGAAATTTTGATTTTTTTTTTAGTGAGATTAACTTAGTTATAAAATAATTATATAAATAAAAAAAATAAAAATAAAAATAAATTTTAAAATTACTTAGTTTTATAAAGTAAAAACAATAAAAACGAATGAAAAGTGTAGTTATTAATCCGTACTTAACATGGTAATTTTATTAGAATTACAAGCCGTCCTACTTTTTATATAGTTTGTCATTAGAAAAATATGAAAATTGGTGAAACACTAATATTTTTTGTTTGTGGAAAATATGATAATCCAAGAACATTGATCCCTTTTTAGGGACAAAGATTGAAGCCTTTTTCTAAAGTTGGACATTATTTTAAGACCCATATAAAAGAACATACAAATATTCAATAAAATTTAAAAAAAAAAATTCTTTGATAATCTTTTAATTGCAAGTTGAAAGATGGAAGATTACTTCTATGATGGAAAAATATATACAAATAAAAAATATTGTTTGATGGGAAGATATAGCACATGGAGGTCACTTACTAAATTTGCTACAATGCCACACCAAGTGACTTTCTTCAAAATTCTTTCAAGATCTTAAAATACTTTTTGAAGATTACCTCTAAACAGCTGTATAAATAACTTGTATCCTTTTTTGTGGATAGTTATTAATGTAATTATTACGTGAGCAAACATGAGTTATATATAGAACATACGGAAGGGTTTGAATAAAAAAAAAAACAAAAAGTGTTGTATACACGTATTATTGTGTTTTCGATAAAAATGACTATTCAATATACAATACTGTTTGAAGGTGTAATTTTTTACTAGAGATACAATAACTTTATTGCGTGTTGTGTATATATAATACTTTTTGGAAAAAAAAAAAAAACTTATGAATGAATTTTGGACAACCAAATCTTAGTAGGGGTCTATTGTATTGGTGGTTATTAAAGACTTTAGTCTAAATATTTTGTATTTAGTATTCTGCAAAGTTTTATTGTTTTCACCAATATTATCTTCCTTAATTTCTTTGAAATTTTAGTAGCCTTATCTAAATTTATCACAAGTTGTTGAAACTTATCAATCTTTAAAACATTTATAAAAGGGTAAAAGAACAGTCATACTAACCCCTCCAATTTCTAGTACTCATATAGTTCTTTCCACCAATTATTGAATATGAAGATTATGACGATTTTGGTGTATCGTTTAGTTGTTATAGAACTATAGAAGGGACCTAGGTGTAACTGTCTAACCCAACAAGGTTTTTGAATTCAAAGGGACTTCTTTAGTTGTCTTGATTTTCGTTTTCCATAGCTTAAGTCTCAACCAAAAGGTGTCAATTGAGCATTTGATCGCAACCTACCAATATGTAATCAATTTTTAGACCTTGTATCGTCTGCCTAGGGTCCTATATATATCCTCTTAAGTTTGGCATTTAAACCATTAAATTTCTTACTCCTTATCCTTGAAATCATACACTACCTCCGGTTATTAAAAGTTGCAATATTTACCATTTTTTGATGCTCAATATAAGATGTAACATTTTTACTTTTTTTTATCCCTTTTAGTAACTTTTTGGGAAAAAATTTCACCACCACTTTTAATTATTTTTATTATCTCTCTACTTTATCACATGCATATCTCCGAAACACTATTATCAAATATTGCCTAAGAGTCCGTATTTTATGTGTTTGTTGTAACTTATACTAACCGGAGGTAATATTTACCTTCCTACTTGTTACAACTAAATATGAAGTGAATTATCTTTTACCAAAACAGACCTCTACATATATCAATAAGAGTATGTTCTTTATTGCGTCTCTTAACTTATTACTGTGTAGAGCTTTTAATATTTGTTCTTAAATTAACTCATAGTCTCATACTCCATTTTGACACTTTATTTGTACTTTCTTGGAATGGTATTCAAAAAATAGGAGAAAAAATGTGGAAATGAAAATGTAAAAATATGGACAAAGGGAAAAAAGATATTTCAATGGGAAAAATGTGTGATAGGTAGTTATTGCTACTAGACATTCATCCATTAGAATCGAGAGATCAGTATTGGAAACTTATCACAATATTGAGCATTTTTTTCAGTTCTTTACTTTTAATTGTCATATGACTAACACTAGTGAGTATTTTGGGCAATGCCCCTAATGGAATAGTTAAGTAGAATTTTCACCAAAATTCAGCTAAATAAGATGCCAAAGTGTTCTCTTATGAATTCATTGCTCCGCTATAATGTGTTAAATGATGCACAATTATTTTTTAAAGAGTTTTTTTGTTGGATATGAAGACTTTATTATTTTAATTTTTATAATACGGATTATAAAACAACAATATTACGTTGGATGGGTGGTTAAAATTTCACTTTCCAAATTTAAGTTCACTTTCTCATTAATGCTTTTTAATATATTAGTATAACTTTAAATATTGTTGTATTCCAACTCAGCTTTTCAATGGATCAACGGTCAACTCTTGGGTGTTTATGTTTTCAAATCTCTTATTATGGCTCTGAGTTGTATTCTACAAGACTACAACTCCACCTCAAATTTAAAAAAAAAAATCTATAATTTGGAACATACTCCTCCAAATCATTTTGTAAAAATTTTCTATGCGTAAGAATAGGTATAAGTTTACTAAGAAAATATTTGTGATGATAACGTATTATGAATTGAGAAGAACACAAACTTGCAAAAAATAGAGATAATGTGTGCATCTTAAATGAGCGATTGCACTTTTATTTATATGACTAGATTTTTCTAATGTCAACAACTATCTATTATAGGTAATTTAATTCATATATATGCATAGAAAATACAAGTGTATTAATAAATATAGAAGAATATATTAGTTAAAATAGTGTGATATTCACAAGCGGTTATCGAACCGTTAACCTTAATGGTTAAAGTTACGGTTATGGGACGGTTACCGAACCGTTACCCTGAATGGTTACGGTTACGAAAATAAAAATATTATTATTATTTAAAAAAAAAAACTAAATCTAAAGCTAAAATATGAATGAATGTCACCAGCTTTTTAATTCATGATAAAACACTGTGTAAATATGTGTTATTATTGTCGTAGAAGACCCAATTGAGTTAAGGAATCATACAAGTAATTTCACAATATTAGGTGTATAAAAATATAAAGAAATGGTGAGCGATTATCTGTTAACCGCACCGTTAAATACCGATTAATCGTTAACCGTACCATTAAATACTGATTAACCGTTTATCGGTTATCGATACTTAATGGTACGGTTATCATTTGCCTTTTTCAATACTTTTATAAACACCCCTACTATTATTCACCTATTTAGTCGTAAATTTGTTATATTCAATTATACCTCTGGATTTTGATAATAAATATCAAGTAGTTTCACATGTAGGCCCATAAATATTTAGAAAGGTTAGGAATTTGAGGACAAAATTGAACGAGGATAGAAATAAATGGAGGGAGAATCCTAAAAAAAAAATGTCACACGGGTAAAATTTATAACTAGTGTTTAGCTTCTCTTTGGCTATCTGTTCTCCTTCAACCTTCCCTATCTTTTCCATCTCTTTCTTCTGCCATACAATGATACAAGACACCATTTATTAAAACGCACCTAAGAAACAGAGACTCACCCACTTTATGGATTGTCCTAAGAAGTTAAAACGCGCCACTTTAATGACCTTCTTACTTAGTTCCACAACCAGCATTGCGCCATTCCACTTGTTGTAAATGAGTGTTTTACAATATATACACCTCTTTTGATAAAGACACCCGCATATTAAATTTTTATTAATTTTGAAATAGATGAAGAATGTTGCTTAGACTCTGGAATTCATTTTAGATATAAATGCATACATGTCTAGTTCAATCGAATATTCAAGGATTATACTCATTCTACCCTATGTCCCATAAATACTTTTAGTTTTCACTTTTGCATAGAATTGTAGGTGGTAAGTAGTTACACACTCTGTCTTGGAGTAATTAAGTACTCCGTATTACTAAGTTCATGTCATAAAGAAGTGTGTCATATCATTTGAAACTACTATAAATGAAAATCGTGTCATTTGATTTGGGAAATAAGGAGTGTTACGTTATAGATTACTAATGTAATTATTCAGTACTTCCTCCCCTCAAATTAAGTTGACACACTCAGTTGAATGTGAAATTTTAGATGATAAGCGGTAGAAATGTTATCATATATGTTACTAAAAACAAAAAGTAAACGTGATAGAATTTATTAAAATATTATTTTAATTGAATGAGAAAGAATGTAAGATCTTAATTTTTCGTAGTGTGCCGTTTAATTTGGTGTAGCCAAATATAACAAGTATGTCATTTAATTTAAGACAAAAAAAAAAAAAAAATACTAGATACTATCTTATCAAGAGGGTATATATTTTATTATTTTAATGTGAATCAAAAGGACAGATGTAAACATGATAAAGAGAGTAAAATATTTTATTACTCAATACTTAATGGGAGACACATAAAACTTTCCACAACGGTTAAGGGGTTAAGTAATGACTTAATTCCTACAAGTTTAAAGAAAATGGTTAAGGAAATTGATTAATCATAAAATTAAAAAACAATGCTTATTTAAAACCATGAACCAAAACTATAATTGATGAGCAATAAGTAAATATATAGTAAGGGGGTGCCTTACTTCCATTAAAGGGGCTTCAACAAATAAAAAAATTAACAAGTTAACAATGGTGTGGCGTAGTGGATAATTGACCATATTGTTATTTTGTCATGGACTCATTGTAAGTAATATATAGCCATAGAACTATAGAAGGCATGTTGCACGTTAGCATTAAACGACAAAAGGCAAAGGTTTTCAATCTGCCAAAAAAGTACATAGTACTTGCAAATTGCAATGTCAAAACCCATACAACACAAATTTAAAGCCCATGTCTACAACCCTTTGCTCCTTCCCCATCGACAGGCCTATTTCCCTACCAATCTTAGCATCACAGGAGCGTGCTCTATTTGCCAGGGAGGGAGTTCTTCTTTTTCTTAACATTTTTTTAACCAAGTAGTAGTAAATTACAATGGCCTTGAAAACTGTACTTGATAATTTTCTTTATTAATTATCCAACTTTTTTTTGTTCACCTTATCTCTTAGGAGTAATTTTTAGAGCTCCTTTATATAGGGAATGTTTAACAGTAATCTTTAAGTTACCCAAGAGCGGACCAAAGTAAAAAGAGCAAAATGCATTGATATACGGAGTCCCATAGTATCACGGTGTCTCTTTTATTAAAGGGCTAAAATAACATTAGGTTTTACTTTAAGAATATTAATTAATTTTTTGGGGTGTTGGCTTTTGGAAAATGTGACATCATGATTATTCAATATAAATGAGGACAAAAACCGGTATGATATTTTTCCAGTCAACTCAAGATTGACCTTGAAATGGCGGGTTTTATTGATGATCGGGTCCTTTAGGTTGGAGTTGCTTTTTAGTTTGTCTGTCAGAGGGCAAGTGCTGCACAAACAGTGAACATATTTCGTGTGTGTTGTGTGTATACTTTTATTAAATTACGACCCTTGGATAACAATGTTGTCCACTGTGTTTAAGTTTTAGAACGCAGGTCATGATGGTGCTTCCAAGCTAAGCTGCCGGGAATTTGACAGTATACAAATGGGTGATACTAAGGTGCCTGCTCACTAGTGAAAGAGAATGTTCTCAAGGGTTGTGGATAGCAAAGAGATATGGCTATCCACAGTTTAGTTGCTGGTGATTATGAGATTAGAACTCTCGTACAAATCTTGGTTTAAAGTTCTTGATAAAGAATTTTGTTGATTATTGGGATATATAACTAGTTACATATTTACTCCGTTTCTGTAAAAAAAGACCCTTATTCTACTTATTGAGTTAAATTTCGAAAAATTTGATTATAAATTCTCATTATGTTATAAGAAATAGTATATTCAAATGAAATATTGTCAAATGCATCTCAATGTAAATTTTTATAATATTAAATTTTCGTAATTTTTTACCTTATGGATATAAAGATAAAAATGTTTAAAGTCGTATATTGGAAACCGTGAAAGTCAAATGAGACTTTCTTTTAGAACAGAGGAAGTAACCTGTATTCAAGTTATGTAAAGTGATGTCTTAATAATGAGCTTAATAAATGATTAGCTTCTAGATTGTTAATTTTGAGCTGTTTTTAAAACATTTTCTAATTCTATGATTATCAACCGATTCATCTCATATGCGTTATGCGTATGGAATAACACATGGACTGCTTGGGCACAAACCCTTTGTGTACTAACACATGCAACGACTATAAAAAGGTTCCTCCGAAATTAGTATGTTACTTCATAGCTGGTACTTGTAGAATGCTAATTGCTTTAATAATAAATTAAGAATTAGGTGTAGAAATCTCTATAATATGTACGTCGTAGCATCGCTCAGAACTCATAGTCTCATACGCATAAAACTATAAACCCGACAAAGTCATTGAAGGAGAAACACAAGTAAAGAAAGTCCCCCCACTCTCAGAAAATTTCAGTGTTTACTTGGTCAGTTAGTCGTATTTGATATGCTATTGCCATTTTGCCATTCGTTTGTCTCGTATTGGTGCACACCCAATGACACTATGTCACTTGACCAAACCTTCTCCCTTCTACTTTCTTTTGCTTCGATCTTGAGCAGTGTCGCCCTCTCCTCTTTTTCGCCTTCCTCTACAGCTCTACTCATAACATGTTGTTTTCATAGGGGGGGGGGGGGGGGGGGGGGGGTCCATTTCGTTCTCTGTGCATGCCTCTTTTTTCTTTTTTCGTTGCATAAATTTCTCCGCATTAAATTTGCTGATCATCCAAAATAAACTTCTCCCTTATACTATAATCCATTGGTGTTGAGTAATAGCTCAACTGGATCCATTATCATAATACGGAGTATTGATCATAGAATTAAACCATATAGCCATATAGGGACCATTTGAAGGTTTATAGGTAGTTCTCCGTATTTATTAGAGCCCTACGAGTACGTGCTAGTTAACTGGACTACCTTTGATTATATGTCGAATGTCATAAATAAGTTTGAAAATTCATGATTACTATTTGATCACTACATTATTGAGAACAAGCTAAGCATGTTGCACTAGTCATCATGCGCATTAAGTTCTATATTAGCGAAAGTAATACGACGTATTACCAAAGGAAAGTTTTGGAAAGAGGAAGTCATGTAATTGAAAACAAAAGGTAATTCACATGATTTGCAAATTTTTTTATGTCCATCAAATAAGTTTAAGAAAAATTTATACTCTTTATATAGTAAATTAATAAGGTAATTCTAGTCGAACATTTCTAAGAAGTTTCTTTGTATTTTTTTTTTTTACTTCTTTTTAAAGAACGGTTTTATAAATTAGATATATGAATTTAGTTCTTGACGAATGCAAAATTATGCTCAGTAACTTTAAAAGAAAATTATTTTTATTGTGTTATATGTATATATTTACGAGCGGTGTTACTGGAATGCAGACAAAGTAAAAAGTGTTTATTAAAGACCTAACAAGTTGAAACTTTGATAAGACGAAGTTAGTAGAACGTACATTACTACATATAGTCCTACTACTTCAGTATACTTGTTCCTTTGTATTACTGGTTAGCACCGAAAGCACGAAATATTTTTACTACATCCCAAAAGAAAAGCATCCTACGAGAAATAATTTTTTAAAAAAAATTTGTAGCTACAATATCTCATCCTGTATAAAATAGGACAAGCGTGATCTCTCACTTCGCTGAGATTAAATCTCCTCCCTCCCTCCCACTTTCACCGTTTTATTTGTATAAAGATTTCACACATCAGTCTTCCTTCTCTCTGCTCTACTCTAGGGAGGAGAGACAGAGAGCAGCGTTGCCAGCGTAGATGAGGAACCTTTTTACGACTCGTTAAATCCATCACTATGTAAACCAAACCATACCATACAAGCTACCTCTTAAACTCTTTAATTACCCGACTCTTCATCTATCTATCTATCCTAAAACTTGAGAGTTAACAATGGCTCCCATTTCCCAGGAATTCCAACAAGATACCCCATTCTCTATCCTCGACTCACTCTATTGCGAAGAGGAGAAATGGGAGGACGAAGTAGATGAAGCAGATTACGATGAAGATGTGGTGGGATTTAACAATGCCGGGTATGGTAGGGCCGACCAAGCCTTGCTCCCACCTCCCATGTTAGAGCAGGACTTGTTCTGGGAAGATGAAGAGCTGCGCTCTTTGTTCTCCAAAGAAAAGAGCGAAGAACTTGGGACCTGCTTCGACTATTCTAGTCTGGCTTCTTCAAGAAGCGAAGCAGTTGAGTGGATTCTAAAGGTCAATTCCTACTATGGGTTTTGCACTTTGACCTCTGTTCTTGCTGTTAATTATCTTGATAGATTCATCTCAAGTTTCTGTTTTCAAAAGGATAAGCCTTGGATGTTCCAGCTCTCTGCTGTTACTTGTCTCTCCATTGCTGCTAAAGTTGAAGAAACCCATGTCCCTCTCCTCCTAGATCTCCAAGTATGTTCATCTTCTTTGTTCGGGTTTAATAGTCACGTCAATACTGTAACTAGTACGGTCCAATGTCACTAAGAGTTTTTTTTTACTAAGTTCTACTTCTCTTTTACTACTGTGAAGGTGGAGTCAGGGAAGTATTTGTTTGATGCAAAAACAATTCAGAAGATGGAGTTGTTGGTGTTATCCACACTAGAGTGGAAGATGAATCCAGTCACCCCACTTTCGTTTCTTGACCATATAATCAGACGGCTAGGATTGAAGAATCATCTCCATTGGGAGTTTCTCCGGAGATGCCAAGGACTCCTACTCTCTCTCCTCTCTGGTAAGCCAAACAGAGCAAAGAGTACTATTATCAGTTACGGAGTGTCACTTTTATTAAATTACTAATGCTGTGCCAACTCTAGATTATGTTAAATATAACTTTTTTAAGCATATAAAAAAAATTAAATAAATAATAATAATAATAATAATAATAATATTATGACTCTCTAGATAATTCTCGACTCTATGTCTGCCTTGCTGGGGATAAAATTGTAAATCTACATTGTCTCGTAGATGCCCATACCAAGTTCATGTAGCGTGTACTCCGTATTATGAAATGCTATTTCACTATGCGGATGTAGCTGTCACGTTACTCTGTACTACATTAGTAAATCTAGCTACATTAGTAAAATACCATTAACTAGGATTTCTCATCATTTTCCTAATGATATTTAATTTTTTAATTTATTGGTTAGATAATTGTTAATGATGACTGGTTTGGTTTGTTGATGATGAAATGCAGATTGGAGATTTGTGAGCTATGTACCATCAGTATTGGCTACTGCTACAATGATGCATGTCATTGACCAGATTGAGCCAAGTAACCCATTTGATTACCAAAATCAGCTTCTGGGTGTGCTTAATTTCAACAAGGTGAATTCCTACTCTTAATTAATTTTGTCTAATTACTTTTTCACATCAGATCTAATCTTATCTTGTAAAAATACATTATGAAATGTAATTAGTTAGTACTATCGCGGAGTGGGCCCACATATGTAAAATATGGGTTGGTCATTGACCGGCGACCGCTCATCATAGATCTAAGCTAAAAGCTATATTTGAATTCACATTAATAACATATTGCTATGGGAGATAGGGTTGATGTGTCCTTGTCCTAGAATATTTGGGACAGTTTGTTTTTGTAAGGGTAGATTGGTCAATGTCATTCCTTAAACTATGTACTTCATTCCTATATTAATACTACTACAGTGATGAATTATTATACATTTGTACAAAGGATAATTGCAGTATACATCGTCTCACGATATTCCTTAGGTTTCTATTTTTTTGGCGAGGTATATTCTTTAGGTATTCAATGTGTTAAGTCTTAAGTTTATCACATGTTTTGGTACAGTTGGTTGATAGTCATTACCTTAAAAAAATTTCTGCCATTAATTAAAATGTAGTCACGTTTATTAATTACACCATGTTATTTAAGATGCTTCTAATATTTTTTTTGTTATCTTACATTTTCTCTGTGTTTTTTTTACTTATAAATTTTTTTTCAACATAAGTTTGTGGATATGCATTTTTAATCATTAATATTTCTAATTATAAATATAAGTAAAAATTATAAAAATTTATATTAAAATTATAAAGTAAAATAAATATAATTAGATTTTACATGACTAAATTTTTTCTTAAGAATAATTCAAAAGCAAACTTCTACATAGCGAAAAATTCAAGTGTTATAAGTAAAGAAGTATATAAGAGGAAGTATATCTTAGAATTATTCAACATTTTGTATCACTAGCTTAATCGGTTGAACCTCCCTCGCATACAATGTGACAAAGTGTTGTGTGTAATGTGTATCACATGATTTGGCAAACTTTGTCAAAGTCATGCAAGTGACAAAAGTTATAGCATGCTAAACTATTTACTTAATTTAGTAAAAAGTCCAATCATGTTAGGCTAATGCGTGTGATACCATTAACTTTGTCCATTGAGGAATGCATTTTTATTTTAAAATTTTTGGACTAAGAAATTCGTTATATAGTAATACTCCGCATTATTGTTGAAATGAAAAGCTTATGAAAAATTGGAAAGTACCATCATTAGTTGCATAGAAATGACGAAACGTTGCTAGGCATCGTGTTTCTTTTCCTGTTCTTTTGTGGTTGTGTTGTTCACATTGGAACCATTCTATCTATGTCTTCTTAGAGTAAAACCTTACATTGCTTGAATACAAAACTTACTTACAAAGTTACAAATTATAAATCTCACTTTAATCACAAAAGTCTCTTCGAAATGCGCAAGTAATTATATGAAGTTAGTGCGATCCAGACCAACGCCCCCTTTCTCGTTCCTTGAAACTCTTGATTTTTTCAAACTAGAATTACTGAAATTATAGTTTAACCCTAGCTGCGGAGCATATGTGTGCAACTCAAGTTAAAACTTTGTAATTTAAACAGTCCTCGAACCTATATCTAATTTAAGATGTTACGTGATTTATTTATTTTCACACACAAGACTCCTTTAATACAAATTGTGATACGACTGATACTTGTATTCGATGCTGAAAACGTGGGGTAGGAGGATTTCGTGTCGTTTACAACAGTATAGGGCCCCCCTGAGTGTAATTTTTTTACCAAATTACATCTCCATGCATGATCGTAATTATTGTTGATTATTGTTGATCCGTGTGATCGTTACGTAACTTTGCTAAGTCTGATATACAAATGTAGGACAAGGTGAATGATTGTTATGAACTGATCCTGAAATCATCAGGCAGCAGCAAAAGTGGCGACAATCGCAAGTCAAAGAGAACGTTTGACGAAATGATGATGACGAAGAAATTTACTCCACCCCGTCCTACTCCTCCTACTACTTCTAGCAGTGATATTATTCCAAGTAGCCCAAGTGGAGTAATGGATGCATACTATCTTAGCTGTGACAGCTCCAATGATTCGTGGGCAGCTACTACTCAAGTGATGGGATCATCAACGTCGTCTTCAGTATCTTCTTCTCCAGTGATAAGCAGGAAGAAGACTAGAGTGCATGAGCAGCCCATGCCGTTGCAGTTGCCTTCACTCTCCAGGATCTTCGTCGATGTCGTTGGCAGTCCTCGGTGAGCACTTCCCGGCCCTTCGATCAAGCTCCCTCTTTTGGCGGTCTTATTTTGAGTTCCAATCTAGAGCCTTCCTTCTCCTTCTCTTGAAGACAATGTATACTTGCAAATAAAATGGAGACATATTTATATCATATAATAGCAAACACTTATATTATATGGTCATAAAATTTATTCCCGCCTTGCAGTTTTCAATTTTCATGTATGTTCAACTATATCTTTCATGTATGTGCATGCATGAACTCTTATTATGATTAGGAGGAGGAGAAATAAAATGCATGCATGCATGCATGATGAGCTGAATAGGGGGCAGGGCAGGAGAAGATTGGAGAGAGCTTTGCATGCATGCATGTGATGGAAAGAAACATGGGATAAGAATAGGGTCCACATAGGATTTTTGGGAGAGTAGACTACGGACTTTTAGGGGTTTAGACCTAGCGAGATGTGCTCTGACCCACCGCTCAATTAGGACTAAGACTAAATGAGTACTCCGTTTTGGTTTGTACTGTGGAAAATGATTTTTTTTTGACACATAAGAGAGTTTTGTTATGAAATTGCGATGATATAATGAATAAAATATATAATGAATAAAAACAATCGATTGTTTTTTATTGGAAAATAGAAAAAAAATTATTTTAAAGAGTGGAAGGTGAATTAATAATTAATATACGGAGTAATTTTTGTATGCAGAAAATGGAATGATTTATTATACATCGTTAATTTAGTTTTACCTACTCCACCATGATTAAATAATAAATACTTCGAAGTCTAATTTCACAAGTGGTTTGTTAAATGCTGCCATGTAATTACTAATGTTGTCCTCATTACTAATTTACCCTCCTTTACTTATACTCAACTTCCCTCAAACTCACATTCACCCTAGGTATGGCAATTCAATCTGAACCGAGTCTGATCCAATTCGAAGGAAAAAGTTCGATCTAAACCCGTTTAAAAAAACTCCGAATCCGATAAAAAAAACTCCAATTCCGAATAGGAGATGGATTAGATTCGGATATTGTATTACATCCGATCCGATTGTGATCTGAGTCCGATAGTCCGATCCAATTGTGATCCGAGTCCGATAGTCCGATCCGAATGAGTAGTATTAAGGCTAATATTAAAAAAAGACCAAATATAAAAAACCCAAAATTAAAAAATTAAATAAAAAATAAATAAACCATGGTATTTGCTTGTGTTGTATAATTTTTTTTTAATTTACTCTATATGTTATAAAGATATTATTGTAATATTAATGAAATCAACCAAAAAATAGGTAAGAAAATATTAAATTTTGGATCGAATTCAAAGGTCTGACGGATCGGATTTGAAGGTCCGACGGATTTGGATTCGGAGTCGGAGTTTGCAGATTCGGATTCGGAATCGGATTCAGATCAAAAATTAAAGTTCACGAACTTGTCTGATCGGATTCGGATTTTGTTAGATCTACTCCGACTCTGATCCATTGCCATTCCTAATTCACCTACCTCGCCAGAACCCACACTCGTCGAAACACCTTAGTTCGCCAGAACCCATACCCACCGAGCCACCGGAATTTGGAGATGAGTCGCCGCTTCGAGAAGGAAATTGCACCATCGTACGAGGAAGACCACCACGTGCAAGGGTAAAAAAAATGTCGTCGAAAAAGGAGAGAGCCGTCTAAATTTTTCGGCGAGCCCTAGGCAAGGCGTTCAAAAATTCTCACCAGCCCTAGGGCAAGTCGGAAATTTCAGACGACTCCCCCTTTCCGGCAACTTATTCCGTCTTTAGCAAGTTTCATTATTGTGTTATTATTATTAATTATTTATAGTTGTTATTATTAATTAGTATTATGGTTAATTATGTGTTAGTTAATATTATTCGTTAATATTGTTAATTATTGTTAGTTAATGTCAATAATTGTCAATAAATTAATGTTAATTTACGGGAGTGTAAAGTGAGAAATAAGAATTGAAGTGTAAAATGTTTGATTTTATCAAAATTTGTTAAAGGGAAAAACGAGAATTTGGGTGGCGATGTTTAGCGCTCCACTTTCATAATGAAGTAATTATCAATGTGGTTGATTTATATCTCGGACGGATTTGGATGACATTAGATCTTCAAAATTTATGTTAATGGTGTATATATATACTTGTGATATCATGTCCATATATATGGCTTGTTTGTTATTCCTTCTATTACTTTATATTTGCTTTATTTTAATTATAAAGTCAAAATTCAAAAAGTTTAACTATAAATTCTCATCATGTTATAAAAAAATATATTTAAGTAGGATTTTATTAGTAACATCTCAATGTAAATTTTTAAATATCAAGCTTTTATAATTTTTTGTCTTATAAATTTAGAAATAAAAAATGTTTAAAATTGTATCTTTAAGACCGTTAAAAGCTAAATGAACAAAAAAAAAGGGCAGAAACAAAAAATTAGAGCTGGAATTAGTATGATGGAAAGAAATGGAGTGGGTGGTGAAGCACAAAATGAGTATTCAAAACTTGAATTCAAGAAATCAAATGTGGTAAATGAATTTAATCAATGTCTACTTTCTCCCTGACCTCCCACGCGTTGATGATTTATAAGGCCTTTTGATTGACGTACGGTTTATACTTTTTTTCCATTTTTTTTTACATAGGGACGGCTTATACTCTTGAGAAGTTGAGAGTATTTATTAAATAGGGATTTAGGTCATATATATTTTACTTATATAATTAACATTTTTTTTATTAATTAAGAGCGTAGTTCTTCAATTTTATACAGTGAACACTTTTTATTAATTTATTAATATTTGATACTTATGAATAATGTTTTATGGGCTTAGAGTTTCTATACTCCCTCTTATATGTGAGTTTTTTTTTTTTTTTTTTTAATTCAAGATATTCATATATAATATGTCATGAAGCTTTTATGCTAGAGTACTTTACACTCTCTTACATATGAAATTCATTCTTATTTTATGGTTCAAACCACTAAACCTTGCTTTGAAATCATATTGAATACGGATATAAACTACATTTTCTATAAGAGATCGAGAATCCACTTTACAAGATTTAGAAAATTCCACTTTACAAGATTTAGAAAATTCCACTTTAAAACCATATGGCCAATTTAAAAGGTCAAGGAGACAACCATTTAAGTATGTTAATGTGTTTTGTTGTATTTTGTTTAACTTCAGTAATGTACAAGATCATTATTGGGCTATGATATATACTGCCTACGCGAAAATGCTATCACTTAGGGAGACTAAAAATGGGAGAAGTAGGCACAATTATAGTAATTTCATACCTAAAAAAAATAGATAAATTGATAATTTCTCATTCAGTTTTTAACTGAAATTTTCTACGTAATCCCCTTGAAAATTATGTAATCTAAAATAATTTGGTTTAAGTGGTTCTTTAATTGCCTAATACTACCGCTGGCCCTAGTTACAGATCGATCACGAATTCGTTGAGGCTCATTATAGAGTCAACCAACCAACTTATACGGGTTTAAGTGGTTTTTTTTTTTTTTTTTTTTTTTTTTTTTTTTTATAATATGCACGGTATTAAATTAAACAGTGCAGGCAGCCCTAATGACCACCATATGTTCTCCAAGATAAACAACCTCTATCTACGATGTACTAATGGATTTGCATTTATCCAACAGCCGAACAAAACACCGAGTAAACAACCCAAATTTTGTAAAATTATTTTACAAGGCCGAGCAAATCAATTTTTTATTTTTATTTTATAGAAGACTATAAGGAGAAAAATCAGCTAAGGCATTTAAACGTAATCATGTAATTGATCGATGTTACTGACCGTGTAAAGATTTTTTAGCTGATAATGAAACCGTTTGGGTTTAAATCAAGCATTTAAAACGTAAAAATATATTATGTCCATTCTATTAGGACTCGACCCAATCCAACCCGGCCTAATGACGTGCCACGTGTGTTTTTGGGTTGGTTAGTCTTTCCTTCTCCACAATGTGCAACCCCTTGGATTACACCTAAGACTATGGACACAACTATATAAAAGTAGTTCAAACTCTCTTCACCTACTCATTTAGAACTTATATTTTGGAAAATTCACATCATATTTAAAAAAAAATTCACACATATTCTAACAAAATCCACTAAATATTCGAATAGAATAATCAGGAATTCCAACAACTTATTTATGCATGGGAAGACAAGAAGTATGAGATATGATGAATTGATATTAGTCATTAGCTAGTCTTTTATTTAAGCAATTATGCATCGGTAAGTTAGATGGCGGAGTCACCAATCCATGAAAAGCAGAAAGGTCAAGAGGGTTGGGGGGGTAAAATATGAACATTGTGGGGGACAAAATCTTTGATTGTGGAGGAGAGTGTGTCTTCCTACTACTTTGTTCCCTACTTTTAAGGTTGGGTGTGCATGCTGGCGATCATGATTTAAAGGACACTGGTGCTGTTTTTTCAAATTAACCCCTTATAAAATCAAGACCAAGAACATTGAGGTCAGCCAGTTAGTCCCCACTTCAATTATTCTACAATAATATGATATCTAAAACCTCTGCCTCAAAACTTTTCTCATCACAAACGTTTTTTCTTCTTCTGTTAATTGATTTAATTAATGTTTTGACTTTAACCAGTATAATTCTACATTTCTTATGTCTTCTTTTGGCAATAGATTACACAAAGTTACTTATTCACCTTATTTCTTATATATGGAGTATTTATACATATATTTTTTTATATATAAAGAGAGTCGTAAGCAACAAGATAATAACTGATGTAGACGAAATTTGATCTCAAATCTTGAATACAACTCTCCAAGACTTTAACCAACTAAATTAGTTGGCATTAGTGTATGGAAGTATATTTATAGAGAATTAGGAGTTGAAGCATTGGTAGTTGATTGAGCAGATTACCAATTAACATTTTTATTAATAGAAAGATGGACAAAGAAAATTTTAACGAATTAAATGGGCAAAAAAAAACAAAAAAAAAAAGGAAAGAAAATTTAAAGGAGCCTTGTTCAGAGAAGGTGTGGCATATTATAATTTAAATGACTTCTTAAAGTCATTGATGATCAAGCAAATACCCAAAGAACATGTTGCGATTAGTATAAGTATTTCAACCAAATAACATTGGTATTCGTTAGATTAGCTTGGTTTAAAAATGGGGATGTATAATCTACTCATAAGAAGAGATATACTGACTTAGCAGTAGTAAAAAGAGTTGCATGAAAAACATTTGGTAGGAGTTCACTATTTTTCATGGTTACAGCTGTAAAGCTTGAAAATGCAGGACAAGAAAAGAAAAGGACCAGCTGCTCAGCTGGGCTATCTCTCAAACACTAGTAACACTGTAACAGCAACAGTATAGCCTATAATATGGAAGTAAGCAACGACATCTAAACTAAACACATTTATACATCTTTCCAGTTTCCATACATATGGCTTTTAAGGCTCCCTGACATTTCTTTACCAACTTTGTGCAATCAGTAACTCCCTTTTGACTCAAAACCACACAAATCTTACTTTATTATTTATCTTCTCATTACCCGCCAACCCTACTTTACATATCCTTCATTCTTTCACATTTTATGTAACATGGTGTAAGTGTGTAAGTACTAGCAATCATACACTCTCCAACGGAACATTAGTAACATATTTCACCCGTCTCTCGATAATTACCCCATTTTTCATTTTGGTCCGTCTCCTAAAGATTGCCTTATTCTCTTAAAGATTTTCCATTTTGGGTTGCCCTTCCAAAGATTTCTCATTGTATCTTAAAAAGTTAAAATTCGTACTTCGTGCAATCTTTGGGGGACGGAGGGAATATATTTTACTTATATTGTGAGAAAAAAGCTGTTACATTTTCTAAATGATGAGGCGTTTCACTAATTATCAGGATTAGTGTGAGTTCAAGCGTTGTCTATAACAATTGTAAATATATTCTGTTTTTTGACAAACAAATACTGATTATTAAATGTATATGATATTGTCATGCAACTCGTTTGTACGGTTGTACCCCTCTCAGCCATGCCAAGTGGGCTCCTGTCCACGGGGCATCCTTAAAATACAATAACCAATCTCGATGTGGTCTACTTGGATGCTAGGAGCGATTATAATCTTCAACTTTTACACTATACATCTATTCAACCTACTTTCAAACATTCTAAAATCAAATCCTAGACTCATTTTTATGTCCTTGGAAGCCAAATATAATACAATGATACTTTCAAACCTTCTTGTATGAGCCTAGGAAGTACCTAATATCCTTTACAATTTCAAGGAATTTTTATACATATCTCTAACATGGTGTATATTAACCTTTAAAAACAGTCATTTTGGACAAATTTCTAAAAGTGGCGAGAGGAAATATTGATATGACTATTATAAGTCTGAGTGTTATATTAGGTCCCAAAAGTAATTGTAACTATCTACTTTGACGTTTAACATTTATTTCAACTGATTTTAAAACTTTTACAATTGGCACTTAAACTTGTTTTTAAACTTTTAAAGGTGGAATATAAGGCAATGATTGACCCTAGAAGGTATTTTAGTATATTAATATCAAGTTCTAAGATTTTTTTAAAATCATTTAATCAATGTACAATAACCTTCAAAATTCGATCATTTTGAACAATTTTGGACCTTGTGAGAGACACCTTGATATGCTTCTCATACAGTCATAGATCTTATGGGTGATTGTATCCACGTACATTGACACTAAACATGTATTCCAATCAATTTTCAAAACTTTTACAATTGATTCCTTAACTCACTTTCATGTCTTTAATTAGTAAAATAACCATTAAAATCCAGTCATTTCAAATAAATCCGGACCCGATGAGATAATATGTATCTTAATCTAGCCTGGAAGTAATAAGGTCATAATAGACCCTAGTGGTGATTATAACCTCTAGTTTAACGATCAACATTTATCTCAACCAATATTGAAAACTTCTATAAATTGAGTTTTAAATTCGTTTTTCAGCCTTGAAAGTTGAATAAAATGGCAATAATCAGTTTCATATCTCCTTGTATATTACCCTATGATGCATCTAATACCTTTGATTCAATTTCAAAGTATTTTCGTAAATATCACAACATTGCGTATTATAATAATATTCAAAATTTGGTCATTTTAGATGATTTCGGACCCAATGAGATAATACATTACTATGCATGCAACATATACCATGGTTCTTATAAGGTCATAACAGGTTATAGGATTGATAGCAATATCTACTTTCAAGCTAAACACTTATTTCAACCAATTTAAAAAACTTTTACAGTTGGCTCTAAACTCCTTTTTTTAGTCTTTAGAGGCCGAGCAAAAAGCAAAAATCAGTTTCAAACCTTCTTGCATGACCCTAGGAGACGCCAAATACCCTTTTCCCAATTTTAGTAAATTTTTGTATGTCTCAAAAACGATGGTTTGCCTTCAAAATCAAGTCATTTCGAACAATTTTGGACCCGATGATAAAATATCTTGATACGCTTATCATGAATTTATTAGGTCATATATAAAACTAGGACTAATGTTAACCTTCTATTTTGAACAACTTTCAATTGATTTTAAAACTAGGTCATAAATTTAATTTCAAAACAATGCAATTTGTTTTTAGATCTCGAAGTCATAATAAATATCTCTGATAGTGTATAAATAACATTCTAAATTCAGTCAATTCAGTTGAAAATCCAAAGATGGATAGAAGATCTGGATACACTTAAAATGTATTTTAAAAGATCATTTTAGGCCTTAAGATTAACAATAACCATCTAATTAGATGATAGTTATTTATTAAAACAGATTTTTAAAACTTCTACGATTTCGTCCTAAACTTGTTTTTAGGTTTTTGAAGGCCGAATTAAAGAAAATGATTAATTCCAAACTTCTTTATATGAACTTAGAAGACACATGATAAATTGATTTTAATTTTAAATAACTTCCAAAAATATTTCAAAAATGGGTGTATAATAAAATTCAGTAATTTTCCAAAATATGCAAGAGAACATATCTATATAAGAATATATAATAACCTTACATGTAATGATATAAAGTGAGTATCCTACCAACTCCACCAACTTAGTTAGTTACTGATTTTGTATGATTGACGCTATCAATGTTAAGAAGTATAAAATCTAATGTAATTAAGAGATTTTACATAAGAGTATGATTCTAAGATGTCACCATCTAATGTTATGTCAAAAGGCAATCATCAAAGCTTTTAAAAAATTTTGTAATTCCAAAAAGCAACTCACCAATTTTGGGTGCTTCTGCAATCTCACTTTTCAGCATTTGCACTACTCAAAGAGATTTCAATTTCAATTCGATGTGATATTCATCAATAAATTAAAAACAAGATCTTAGTATGTGTGGATTTTTCCTTCAACGAAGCCATTCGGTATTGTATATATGACTAGGACATGTACAGTAAGAACTGAGAGGCATGCTGGTCCTACTGTCCTAGCATTCAAATCAAATATACGGAGAATAATTTAGCAGAATTTTGGTTAGAAACTACATACTATACAATGGATTATAACAAAAAACAGTCTACATGAAGTAAATTATTATCGTATATCCAAAAGCAATATCATGTTGAGGTGCACTTATAGTAATTGATTAAGGACTTGGAGATTGTATCCCATCTTAAGGAGTGAGGTCTAAAACCACCTCAAAAATAAGCTATATCACTCTAGTTTTGGCCTCTTGGGTTGAATCAGCCCCATATGAAACCTCTTAGGAGTTTGTTGGAGAGATTTACATCATTGATTGTTGGTACCATCACCATGTACCATTTCCATTTAGTTTGAGATTTATGCTCAAAATGTAGAATGAAATTCTAAGAATAGAAGCTTTATTGATTTATGCTTCTTCTTTGTTACTTGTACATGATTTTGAACTTTTTCTCATTTATGACAATAAAAGGTGAGGTCTAATTCTCTTCAATTCCGTGGGTTTCATCATTAAAGGTAACGGATAGAGAGAGTATCAATTATTTGAAAAGTAGTTCATTCACACAAGACAAAGAAAATGAGGGCTCTATGTAAAAACCGACCAAGTACTACATTACTTACCCTAAAATTGACTTATAAGCTCCAAAAAAAAAAAAAAAAAACTTGTATAATTAAGATTGGATTTTTTTTCTTTAACAGTTAATCATTTCGTAATAATATGTCAAATACATGTAAAATATCAGTCTATCAGATTATATAAATGAAAACATTTTTTTAAGGGGAAAACATTGTTGCAAAAAACTCATGATAGTACTCAATAATTTACTAATTACATGATTAATTCCTCTTCAAGTCCAAAACATAGAGAAAAAGATAGTCTGTAACTTCCAAGCATATGGAGACATGGAATACAATCAAGACTGAAACCATTTCATAGAATATCATCGATAGAGTTAGGATATGGAAATATGAGGTCAAGAAAAAAATGTACTATTCTGAGGATATGGAAGCAATTAAACCAATCATGCATATCTGTGTAGTATATTATCACTGCAAAGAGCTCGCAGAAAGAAAGTGAAATAGACAAAAACAGCATTGAATTGAGAAATATAGAAAAAACATTGTCATGGTTAAGGTGGTCCAAAATTATTAGGGCCTGTGAAGGAAGACAAAATTCAAGAGCTCCCCCATCTACTCAAATTTCCAGGTTTTGTAGCCCATTGATAATATTATTACAAATTTGCCTCCTCTGAGGAGCGTAAGAGGTCCCTTTTATTGGGCCAATGAAAAGGACTAGTGTGTAATTAATGCTTGTATTATATGGAAATAGTTAGGCACGATATACATAAATATATATATATATATATATATATATATATATATATATATATATATATATATATATATATATATACGTGACTAATGTGTATTTCTCAAATCTGAGATACTAGGCTGCAATTTTGTAGGCATGTTTGTTTTTCGGACAAATATATCTCCAGTGAAAATATATATATATATATATATATATATATATATGTAGATTTCTTCCTTTTTCTTAGACAATTACACAACCACCCCATCCCTCAAAATTTAAAATGACTGGCTTACAAATGAATGTTCAATGTTACTATGACTGACCTCCCACTTGGATGTGGGCTAACCATGAAAAGAACAACCCTTTTCTAAAAAATTTCCTGGACACATTTCGCAGAAAGGACCATGACTTTTTTTTAGTTTTAAAAAATAATCTTTTCGATAGGATGTTGATTGGGAAATTGTTGACAGTATCACAGAATGGTGTGAGAAGCGATAAAAACTAGGGCCTTGCTTGGTTGATGGTCGGGTCATGGCCTCATGGGTGTAAGAATTCACGAGATTTCTGATTTCAATAGAGACGAAATTTGACAATATGATGTTTTGAATGTATCTTTTTTAAAATTATTGATGTAGGTTTTTTTTTATATATTCTATTTTCTACTAACAAGTTATTGACTTAGTTTAATTTAATTCAAATATTGAGATATATCATAAACCTTACTTTCTTATTGATTTAGTTTAATTTAATTCAAATATTGAGATATATCATAAACCTTACTTTCTAAAAGGGAATTCGGAGCTACAAAATTTACGATAGCTAGCAGAATAGGCGTGTCTATAGCATTTTATTTTTTGTTCGTTTTATCTTCCTAATGAACATCAGTTTTTTGCTCTAAAGTGTGCGTTTTTTGGTTCATTCTTTTCTACTTGTGAGATTTAGAAGTACGGAGTACCATACACACTCAATGTGTAACAAAAGTTCTATCTAGTGTTTACAAACTTGACCAAACCTTGATAATGCCAAAAAGAGAGACATCAACACATTTTTCCTGGCGCATTATCCTTGGATCATAGAAGTTTAATAATAGGACCATAATACAATATCTTTCAGTATATACATCACCGAATTTACTAGCAATATTGCCTTGCATAACTTTGGAGTAACCTGCATTTCTAAAGCTCCTAGCAAAAAAATAGAGAAATAAATATCTGTTTGGTCTTTTTAAGGAAATGTTGCTAGCTCATAGCGCAACAATCGGACATGTCGACGATGCCACGAACTTCTCATGCCAGGAACCACCACAATAAGATGGTGTGCCTATGATACCCATAAAACAACAAGACGCTTAACTGTGGAAAAGCAACAACAGCCAAGGTATATGAGGATTTTCAAAAATAATTCTACGATGTCATAGCAAACAAGGACACAACATAGTGCCTAAACCTGAGGATTTCAAAGGACCATTTATTACATGGTATACATTTAAAACTAGCTTTTTAACATATTCGTAATCTCGTGACTGCTTCAACAACTTCTAGTTGCTTCTGGGCTGTCCTACAATACAAAATTTTATCATCAAAAGCTTGGAGGAAATAAAGAGTTCACTTAGTAGACAAATTAGTACTAAATTTGTCTTCAGGCTGGCAATATAATTGAGGATTGAGAAGTGCCCATACTGTCCAAAAAGGATTAATTTAAGTTCACAACAGAAACAAAACTGCACGTTTTATATACTGAAATAGTGGTACAATACAGCAATTTAACAAACTAAAAGTCAAGAAGATAGTTTGGAACATATATAACCAGAACCAAATACGCTGTAGAAACAACGGTTACCTTATCACATTGCTGGTGCAATAGCATGACGCAGCATTTTACAGCTGGTCAATCACTTTGAACTCAACTTTTCACTGTGATTTGCTGAAACAACACTGCATCAGTTAATAATTTAGACAACGATTTACTCAATCAGCAGATGCGCCCAGAACGATAGTCTATACAGCGGTGGTCTATTCCAGTGATTGTTAGTTTTGAACAAAATAGCAGACCGCCGCTCTAAGGAGTTAGGTATTAAGATCAGGATTACATTCCGCAAGAATTTAACAGCCAAGCTTATTGGGGATTGTCTCAACTCTCAACCAAACATGGGGATTTGCCTAAATATAAAATTAGACAAGTATCACCCAAGGCCACCTCGCATATGGGCACCTAATTCACCAAAATCATCACCGTCCACAGAGTCTCCAGTCAAGCGAACTGCATCTAGCTTCTGTTTCAGGACTTCAATCGCGTTCAGCAATAGTTGAGAAGCCTTGATTGCACCAGTAGACTCAACTGTGAATATAAAACTGTCCTCTTTCGGGTAGATCTCGACAAGCCCTGATTTTCCCATAGCCTCAGCTTTCTTAATAACCTCGTCATCATAAGTATAGGCCTCAGGATCAACTACAATCACCTGTGAGACGGGAACGGCAAAAATATACAGTGCCAAATTTAGAAATTGTGTAAGTTTGTCTTAAAATATGAAATGCATAAATGTCTACAAACAAATAATCAAAGCCAAGCCTTATTCCCAAAAATATTGGACGGTTGCACGAACCAAAAGTCTATCGCATGATCATCCACAAAGATCCTCCTCCGTTCATTCCTTATATCGTCTTGCAAACCCTTTTTATCCATGTCTTTTTAATTTCCTCCATCTAAGTTATTTTTGGCTACTTTTACTGTGCTCGAGATCTCCATTACACCAATCCTCCACCTTACTGTTGCATTTATGACATTTCAAATGCCCAAAAACCTTTGTGTGCTCCTTAAAGCCAAACGTCCCAACCCATATATGATAATACTGGTCTAACTAACGTCCAATAAAATATCCGTTTTGACCTTAAGGATCACTACAATGAGCCGTCCAGGTTTTATTTTAGGAGTGAGATCTTGATCAATGTGTCCATATCTTTACAGAACCGATCCCAAGTATCAAGCTTGATTGTGAGCATGAACAGAGATGGAGTCTAAGAAAGAGAAATAACTACAACCACACTGCTACTACGTTTGGCTGTTTAATAGTCAAACCTACCCAGATATTACTCAATTTTAAAGTCCTGTTACAACTGGGCACTTGATCAATCTTTACCCTTCTAAAAAGATAAGACAAGTTTGCTAGCAACCATTCACAGATCAGTAGCTTGTTATCATAAGCACTCGTCATATTCTTACAGCCAACTACTCTAAAAACATTTTCATGGTTAGAGGTCTGTATAGCTTCATTCCAACAAAGTCAATCAAAAATTGTAGGGTATACAGACTTCACCAACACTTCATCCTAAAACCAAGAATTTCTTCCTCAACCTTAGCTTCTTCACACATCTCAACCTAAGGACTATTGTATCAGATTTTAGCTCTCCAGCCAATGGTGAATCAAGGCATAGTGAAATTGATGGGGAACTGATGATGGGAACACATGCTATTGAGCATACAAGCATACATGCAGCAGACACTCTTCATATGAAAGTATTATGTAATTCAAAAGAATTTTGAACTGTAACATGATAGCAAATAGAAAGACGATCTTATAATAACAGATAATAAGTGAGTTTCAAAGTGGAGATGCAATTTCACTTAAGTAATTTTGCATCATTAATCATGATAACATAATTTAACTAGCCTAGAATTTGAGAAGGTCATTACAGCAGTAAGAAAGAAGAGTAAAAACACATTACCACTATTCAAAATGGATTTCTTTTGGTACTAATGGTATCATAAGAGGATCATAGATGGGAAAACAAAGATACAGGAATAAAAATATATTCAGTCACATTATTCTCAAATTTTCAAAATCCCATCATTTACCTGACAAAGCAAACAATATTGCTCACTAAAAAAAAATCTATCACTAACCATGCTGTCTGTCCTCATTACAATTTTCATAACTATGCTTTACATAAGAGATCTAACAGTAAGCATGTGCTGCCTTAGCAGGACTGCTAGGAAGAAATAACCATAGCGAAATAAAGTAAATTGAAACAAATTTACCACAACTAGAATTTAGTATTCTTTTCCATCTAGTAATGTCCTGTTTAGAAATGAGGTCAAGAAGGGGTTCTGTTCTCTCTCATCCACAATTTACAAAGCTGATCTATAAGGGAGAACTCCATCCAGCCTCAACAAAATTAATTAATTCATATTTCCCTCTAAGTAAGATGCTATATAATACCTTCTGTAAGTAATCTACCAGTAAAGTTTACCAAGAAATTTACATCTAAGAAGGACAGATAACTTTTGACGTGTTTTCACAAGAAGCACAAAGATACAATCAAGCCAGTACATCTAATAAGATAAAAACCGACCTGTTGAGTATTAGGATCAATGTCAAAGACTTTGGTAGGACTGCTTTCAACCCACTCTTTCTTTTGTTCCAGTGACAGGGATTCCATCAGTTTATCATTAATAAGAATCTCTGGTTCATACATAAAAGTGACAGTTGCAGCAGGAGACCATTTGGCATGATCTTTCCCTATGCCTTTCCTAGCTATTGCTCTAAGTTTCAACTCTTGGCCTTTACGTAACTTGACAATTATGATTCCCCTGCACAAAACCAAAGCGAAAAAGAGATCGGTCTACTCTTTAAAAACTAGATTATTGGAGCACGAATTAAAGTCCCAGAAAAAAGTGGGAAGATGACTATTATTTTCAAGGGCTTTTACAAACAAAAAAGAAAGCCTCACATCAAAAGTATCCGACAGCATCTAAAGAAGGTAGCATTTGTTGAAAATATATCAGAATCAGTCTACTCTTTACAATAGGCTAACTAAAGGAGGGAGTATAAGGAACAGCAGATATTTTTTCAAAATTTAAAAGCATAAGCCCCTTAAATCTTCAGTATTCTTCACCACAATTCAAAGCATAATGTATTAAAGGCCTAATTTATATATCATATAGACAGATAGAAAACTCCCAATTCATAAAAATAAAATAAACTCTTGTTGTTGGTATGGCAAATATAATGGCTACGAGTTTAAAACCCCCCCTGTTCTTCACCTATGAAGGGACCTCAAGTTTAAGTAGGTATTCTTAATATGCAAGTCCTGCTGCCCCCAATTCCTTTAATGGTCATAATTTTTGTGTGCAGATCATCATGCAAAACTGCCCATATACATAGGACACGGTTTATCATTTATTTCAATACTAATTTCCACATTTAAAGGACATTTCTTCAAAAATGATTTTGTTGAGAGTTTCTCAGAACATGAACTTTATTTTGTTATTACTTTAGTGGCAAGGTAAGCCAGATTCTGTACATCTGAAACTTAGATCCAATATAAGTAAAGCTCACTCTAGACACTACTTGCATTTATGAGCACTTGCATGACCCAGCTTAAGCACTCCGTATGATTAAGCAAAACAGATAGCAATAAAGAGATCAAACATAAGCAAGATCAATATACTAACAGAATTGCACACCCAAACTGCAGGGAATTTTACCAAGCCACCTGTGACACTAACATATTCCAGAAGAAGGCATGGACAAAGAAGCTCCTAGAAGGTTCAATGCAATTGGGAATATGCCACTATGCTTTATGTATAGGAAATATACTACTATGCTTTATGTAAATAAAAAGAGGGAATCTTATTATGTTCGACTAAGGAAGTATTATGTATTTAAGGAAAGGGGACTGATGTAAGGGATAACATATATTTTGTTGAGCTATTTTGCTTAGATAGGAGAGTGCCTTTTCTCCCGAGCAAAAGGTGTGTACAAGCAACAAACCGTAATCCATCTATACTATTCCATACAATTTCGCCATTTCTTATGTTACATTTGAATTAGTCCATCCATCCACTGGACTCCACCGGAGTCCTAGCAATTTGGTATTAGAGCATTCGTTCCCCGAGGGGGTGGGGGTGTAGATGATGGCACCGATGAACAATGCGCCGAGGTTAGAAGCAATGGAGAATGAAATCTCTGCCTTAGACTCAAAGATTTCACAGGCGATAACAACAACGATAAGAATGATGGAACAAAGGTTAGTGCAACAAACTAATGAGGCTTTGGAGAAGTCGACCCAATAGCTGCGCACGGAGGTTTCAGCCTTATCTCGAAAGATTGAGGCTCACACCTTCAAGCAAGGGGGAAGGCCACTGACGGGAGAGCTCCACGGGGAGAGTGCGGTAGCAGATTCGTATGCACCCGCGCCGGGGCCTAACCAATCACAGGGCCACATGGGGGAAACCAACAAAGAGGGGGCGAATTGGAGGCTAAAGAGGATGGATCTATCGTCGTTCGAAGGGATCAACCCCGATGGATCGATCTTAAGAGCTAAAAGATACTTCCACTTCTATCTCTTAGGGGATGAGGATTGCCTTGAGGCAGCGATAGTGGTACTCGACAACGACGCATTACTTTGGTTTCAATGGGAGAACCGGCGGAGCAAGATTACTAGATGGGAGGAATTGAAAGGACTCATTCTACAAAAATTTCGCTCAAACTCTTCGAGAAATCTATACGAGCAGTGGCTGGTACATAGGCAAGGGGGTAATTCAGTGGCAGAATACCGGAGGAGATTTGTAGAAATGATGGCTCCATTATCGGGGGTTTCTAAGGAGATAGCTATGGGGCAATTTATGGACGGATTTTGGGATGAGGTGAAGGCAGAAGTTAGGTTGTTGAGGCCTTGAACCTTGGATGATGCCATGGACTTCTCACTTAGAGCGTGTCTAAGACGCGGATGGATACAGGGGCCAGGGAGGATGGAAGAGCAACTTGGGCCCAAATTACAAGCAGCATCTTACTCCTTCCCAAGTCCACCGAATCCAACACCTCATCATTCAATCTTACCCACTGTTGATAGCTCGAAGCTACATATCCACCGGTAGCAAGGAGGTATTAGAAGATTGAGTGAAAAAGAGCTACAACACAAAAGGGAACAAGAGTAGTGCTTTAGATGTAATGAACTATGGAGCAGCAACCATAAGTGCAAAAGGAGGGAACTAAGTGTGCTCATATCCTTTGCGGATGAGGATGATTATGAGGAGGATAGGGAGGAACCAAATGAAGTCCGGAATCTTCTTCGTCACTCAACTCGGTTATGGGATTCACGAGCCCTAGGACCATGAAGCTCTTGGGAATAATCAAGGGGAAGGAAGTGGTCATAATGATCGATCCCGGGGTAACCCATAACATCCTTTCAAGTATCGTGGCAGAGTATCTTAGGCTTCCAGTGGTGGGCTCATCTGCTTTTGGGGTGACACTAGGCCATTGGGATGTTGTCATGGGGAATGTGTAGGAGTCGTTTTACATCTTGCAGATATCACAATAGTGGAGGATTTTCTTGTGCTTCCATTGGGAAACTCGAAACTCGGATATAATTTTGGGGATACAATGGTTGGAAAAATTGAGAACAATCACCATGAATTGGAAGACCTAAATGATGCGTTTTAGGGTGACCCTCAAGGGAGATCCATCCCTTGGGCGAAGCCGCATATCCCTTAAAGCTATGTTACGCACATTACGCAAAGTGGGTCGGGGGTATTTAGTGGAGTTGAATTTATAGGTGGGAGATATGCAAGAAGTAGTAGCAACTCATGACATTCCGATTTGCATGGTATATTACAAGAGTATCAAGAGATTTTTGAAATGCCATCAAGTCTTCCACCGAGAAGGGACATAGAGCATGCACAATCCTACTCAAGGAGGGAATGGACCCAGTGAGTGTTTGTCTATATCGATATCCACAAAGCCAGAATAACGAGATTGAGAAGCTAGTAGGGGGCATGTTGCAAGCCAGTATAATCCAACCTTTCACAAGTCCCTACTTAAGCCCTATATTGTTGGCCAAGAAGAAAGACGGATCATGGCGATTCTGCGTGGAAAACCGATCACTCAACAAAGGGCGGTACCTAACAAATATCCTATCCCGATTATAGACGAATTATTAGCTGAATTGCATGGAGCTCTTATCTTCTCCAAGTTGGATTTAAAATCTAAATATCACCACATTAGAGTAAAAGAGGGTGACATTCCTAAGATTGCTTTCCGTACTCATAATAGCCACTACGAGTTTCTAGTCATGCCATTTAGCTCAACCTTTAACTGAGCAATTCCGAAAGGATAGTTGGATGGAATGAAAGGGCTACAAAGGCATTTCATCAACTGAAGATAGCTATGATTGTAGCCTTGGTATTAGCAATGCCCAATTTTGATGAGCCTTTTGTAATAGACACTGACGCTGGTGGCTATGGGGTAGGCGTCGTGCTACACCAACGGGGGCATCTAGTACCTTACTTCAGTAAAATTTTGGGCAGCAGGAGCCGGAGCAAACCTATCTATGAGAAGGAACTTATGTCAATAGTATTAGTCGTGGACAAATGGCATCATTACTTGTTAGGCAGGAGTTTCATTGTTAGAACGAACTAGAAAAGTCTAAAATTCCCTCTGGAACAAAGAGAAGTTACGCAAGCATATCAGATATGGGTGGGGTATGTGTTCGAGATCCAATATAAACCAGGGACTAGCAACGTGGTGGTCGGTGCTCTGTCTTTCTTTGTCTTTCTTCTTTAATATCTGCCTGTGGGGTGTCTTGGTCGCAGATACATGAGATGATTAAGAAAGATGAGTTCATATTGAAGTTGATTGACAACATGAAGCAAGGGATAAAAGTCCCCAAATGGTTTTCCCTCGAGAATGAGATATTGAAGTACAAAGGGAGAGTGGTAGTACCTAGAAATTTGGCTATCACTACTGCTTTGTTGAGAGAATACCATGATTCTTCCATCGGGGCCATGCTGGTGACTTCAAGACATATCAGAGATTAGCCTTAGAATAGTATTAGTTGGGGATGAGAAAAGACATTACTAAGTATGTCCATCTCGGTTTGTCAACAAAACAAGGCTGCCACTGTGAGCCCTATGGATCTTCTCCATCCATTTGATAAAGTTTGAGAAGACGTCTCAATGGATTTCATTAAGGGACTTTTGAAATCTGAAAGTTGGGACAACATATTGGTGATGGTGGACAGACTGTCCAAATACGCACATTTCATACCCTTGAAGCATCCTTTTGATGTTGTCACAATGGCCCAAGCATTCCTCAAGGAGATAATCCGGTTGCATAGAGTTCCATCCACAATTATTTCAGACAAGGTAGTAGTTTTTGGAACGAGTTATTTAGGTTACAGACTTAGGTGTTAAACAAGGGCCTCAAATCATATCTTAGAGGTGCAATTTTGTTCAAAACTAACAATCACTGGAATAGACCAAAAAGAGAGCTTAGGGGTATATGAGAGCTTACGAGAACAAAAAGAGAAGAGAGAGGCAATTTGAGGTGGGAGAATGGGTTTACCTCAAGCTACAACCACTCAGGTAGAGTTTCCTTGCCCAACGGAAGTCTAAGAAGCTTTCTCCAAGGTATTTCGAGCCTTACCAGGTGATCCAACATATTGGAGAGGTAGCCAACAAACAACAATTACCAATTAATGCTAAGATCCATCCTGTTTTTCACATTTCTCAAAGAAAGCTGTTAGGCAGAATTTCAATTCAACTCCTTACCTGCAAATTTGGTGTTGGAGATGGAACTTGAAGAGGTGTTGGGAGTTAGGAACAAGCACAATAGCAGGTTGAAATCCTCATTAAATGTCAGAATCTTTGTGGTTGAGGCTATGTGGGAAACATACACTGAGATATGTCCTCGTTTACCATATTTCCACCTTGAGGATGAGGTGAATCTTGTTGCGGGGGTATTGCAGGGAATGTTGCAAAGCCACCCGTGACACCAATGTATTCCAGAAGAAGGCGTGGACAAAGAAGCTCCTAGATGGCTCAATGCAGTTGGGAATATGCTACTATGTTTTATGTATAGGAATTATACTATTATGCTTTATAAAATGAGGGAATCTTATTCTGTTAAATTAAGGAAGTATTATGTATTTAATGAACGGGGACTGATGTAAGGGATATACAGATATTCTGTTGAGCTACTTTGATTACATAGGAGAGTGCCTTTTCTCTCAAACAAAAGGTGTGTACAAACAACAAACCGTAATCCATTGATACTATTCCATACAATTTCACAATTTCCTCTGTTACATTTGAATCTGTCCATCCATCCACTGGGGACTCCACCGGAGTCCTAGCACAAACACATACAGCTCTGGCTCCCTGCCTACTCCACCTTTCCCCTTCTCACTCATTAACAAAGTACTTATCCCAATTCAAGCTTCCAATAAGTAGCATCTCTAACCGTCACCATCATGGTTAAACCCCTTATTCATAACAAAAATTAAATCTCCTAATAATTAGCCAAAGAATACAACTTTATACACCAGATTCCTATATCAAATCCATGCATGAATTCCAAACAAGTCACTAATCATAACAAACACAAGACCGCGAAACCGCGACATATTTCTCACTCTAAACACGCCTAACAATTCAATAACAAGAATAGAAAATCCAAAACCCTAAAATCAAAAGACGTAAAAATCGTTCTTTCAACAAAACCCTAGAAAATCAAACAAAAATTACATAAAATTCGAGAAATGGGCAGGGAGTTCGAGGAAATGATACCGATTATCAGAAGCATCGTCAGTAACATTAGCCTCCGTGAAATCAATGGGAGCAACAGTGTGGTCGGAGCTGATCAAATCCTTGCTAGTAACATCTAGGGTTTGCTCCCCAATACACTTGGCCCGAAGATGAAACTCGACAGAGCAGTACTCGCACTGGCCGTCACCGTCGCAAGCGTCACAGTCACGAGAGAATCGCATGGACATGGCGCGGTCGCTGGTGAGGGGGATGAGGCCGAGGCGGTGAGCGATGAACTCGTCGTTAAGGACGGAAGAATTGACCTCGATTTCGACGAGATCGACGGCAACGGTTGGGACTTCGGCTATCATGATGCGGCGAAGGGCGTTAGCCATGCTTGAATCGGTGTTGCGGAGCTCAAATTTGAGAAAATCGTCCCGCATTTCGCGGATTTTGATGCGCGGGAAGCGCTGGTAGGAAGCTCCGCCTGCCTCCATTGTTAGGGTTTCTCTGATTTGCAGGGTTTTTGGAGGAGAGAGAGTGGGAGGAGCTTAAACCCTCTTGCCTGAATTGTGATAATGCAAAATGCCTGAATAGTAGTATAATACCACGGAAGTACGGAGTACTGTAGGTCATTCATCGACTCGAGTCAAGCCTAGAATTCCCGTCCAAATATTCACTATTTCAAATTGGAGTTGCCTGGTCGCCTGACCAATCTTCAATCACTTTTTATTGAAAATGATACTATCTGCTTCATATAATTTTTAAAGATTTTTTATAATTAATATTCCCTTTATATTTGTTTGTTCTAGTTAATTTTCTTGAGAGTTTTTCCGGGAAAGTAACATAATTATTTTGGGATAGATGGAATTATTATGTAAGGAGTATATATTTTGTATATTGAATACTTTGATGTTTACAAATACAAAATATTTTGAAGTAATACTTTGCAGTTGGAGTCTGACCCTAATTTTTTTACCATGTATTTCCATTTGTGTTGCGACTGTATCAATACGCTACGTATTTGATGATTTTACAAAGTCAAATGATGAGCATTTTTTGCCTATTGATTACTAAACATTTTTGGCCAATTTAATATGAGATTGATTTATTTGCTTAGCCTTTCTCCTTTTGGGTAATTAGAGGATTAAGCCTAAACTAATTACCACACACAAACTATTGGGATTTGACAATTGACAAAATTCTTGCTATTCATAACACAATCTATTAGGGTTTTGACAATTGATTAGTTGATGTATATATCAAACATGATAATAGATAGAGATAAGGATATGATGGGATTAGAATTTGATTTTAGATAAACAATCAAACATTATATTAAAACATGTAAAGTAAGTATAAATATGTTACACAAGGTTTATTTTTTATCTTTGTTCATCAATTTATACATCATATAATGTACGAGTTGAGACATGTTACTTAAAATATATAATTTATTAAAAGACCGAATTTAACCACCTTAATACTTTAACGCACGTTTGCTTCTGTTTTAGCTATTCAATCCTAATTAAGATGAATCTCAATTGACAGATTGAAGCTAGAGCTTAAGGATTATATATAGATCTTCATAATATCGAAACTCCCAATCCTTGACTATTTGATTACCTCTTGCAAACTACACCAAGCCCATTCATCCCACTACCACAATTTATGCTAGCAAGATCCAAGGTATCCAATGAGGTCTCCTTTTTAACACCAGCAAACCTTGAAGCCAAACAATCAGTTGCAAAAATACTACTAGTAGCATACAACGAATCTCCTCCAATAATTGGATTGGCTACACCCATCTTCACTTGGCTAACATAGTCATCCCTATAGGTTTTTCCCAAGACACCATCTACTCTAGTAGTTAGTGAGTGGAACTTAAACCCGAGATCGAGGTGAGCAAAGCAATCCTCCTTAGTAATGCCATAGTTGTGCACCCTAGATTCTTCCTCAGAAATCGGTACAACTTTAGTTGTAATCTTGAGTTTACCTTGGACTTCAACAACAACGTTGTTGGTGTCACTAGTCCTTGTTATGGTGACTAGTGGCGTGGTGGTGGACACCCATTTTGAACCATAAATTTCGTCGAGGAATATGGGCTCTCCATCGAAGGTCAACGAGAGGCGGTCTTTAGCATCGTCCCATGTGGAGGTGTCTCTAGCGCCTAAGAAAAGTTGGTGGTTGTCGAAGAGAAGTCCAATGGACTGAACCCATGTGAAGTCGCGCCCCATGTTCGCATTTCTTTTCCCTATGAAGTGTGCGTTGATGTGGAGGTTGGGGTCGCTCACTAGGCAAAAGTCTTTATTCTTCTTGCCATGGAAGTAGAAGGTGATGCCATCTCCTCCTACGAAGCGAGGGTCCTGACATACTGCTCCTGGTTGGTCACAGTCTATATCATGCACAAAACAAATATTAGTGACCAATTCAATCATGCATAGTTCAATTAGATACTGCTAGCTATCAAGAGTAGGATATATATAATATATATAGTACTACGATTAGCATGATAATATTAATTATTGATAGGAATACTATGATACTTACTGCATACTGGCTTGCAAGTTACACAATCGACTTGACATGAAGTAGGGCAACTGGCAGGACAAACATGCTCTTGGTTGTAACATTGTCCATAGTACTTATTCTTACATCGAACTCTCTTTCTAGAAGCAACACCAGAAGGAGGAGGAGACGGTGCGGATGGGGTAGAAGATGGTGTAGGAGTTTGTGGAGGGGGAGTAGGGGGAGAGGTTGGTGTTGGGCTTGGAGGTGTTGGAGATGGTGGCGTTGAAGGAGTGGGAGGTGATGGGTATGGTGATGATGGAGGTGGCGTAGAAGGGGATGGAGGAGAAGGTGTCGGTGACGACGAAGAAGGAGATGGTGTTGGAGGGGCATATGGTGGCGATCTTGACTGGTCTTCATCTCCCTTTTTACCTCCCTTTTTATCGTCATTCTTGTCATCTCCCTTTTTACCATCTTTATCTTCTTTTTTACCTCCTTTGTCATCGCCTCCTTTTTTGTTACCACCTTTGTTCTCATTATCTTCTTTTTTACCTCCTTTGTCATCGCCTCCTTTTTTACCATCTTTGTTCTCATTATCTTCTTTTTTACCTCCCTTGTCATCACCTCTGTTGGTTTCACCATTTTTATCATCTTTACCTCCCTTTTTATCATCACTCGAACTAGATGGAGGTAATTCATATTTAGTTGGTGCTTCAGAATCAGATGGAGGCGAATCAGATGCTGGTGGTGATCCAGAATCAGATGGGGGCGAAACAGATACTGGTGACGATCCTGTATCATACGCTGCCTCTACCAAGAATGCCAACAATATAACAGATAAACACCCAAGATAAAATATCTTGGGTCGGGCCATTTCGGTACGTAGACTATATTAGCTCTTATGGTACACGAAATATGCTCTATACTTAAATATATATATATAGTCTTGAAATTGTGTAGAATTATTGTGCAAGAGGATATATCTGAGGATAGATATCCAGCAATAGAGCACATAAACTCTTTATATAGACGTGTTCATGAATAACAGTCCAATATATATATATATATATATATATATATATATATATATATATATATATATATATATATTATTCCTTGAAGTCATCTTCCACATGCATGATGCATCTAACATGAATGGACATCAGAAGAATTAATGGCTCTGATATATTAGTGTGGTTGTACTAAGCAACCTTCAAAATTTCAACTTTCAAGTTATATATTTTTCTCCACCTTGATATATATCTGGTGCAACAGAAAATAGAGGATTAGTACACAACGACTCTGAAGATATAGAAGACATTCATAAAATTTCACTGCATAGTAGGACTTAATAATTTTTAGAGGTACGGAGTCCTGCCATCATCAACAAACAAAATTAAAGGTGAAATCATGTACATACTAGTGATACTACTCCATTACATTTGGGCTGCTGTATGTGTTGCAGTTGTACAATAATGTTAAATTTTGAATTGTTAAAAAGTTAAAAATTTTGAAGGGAAAACCAAAATTTCCCAAACATTTGGATTATAGAGAAGGATTTCGAGGGAGAGCCATGCTTTACTTTTATTAAAGATTTTAATTGTCGGGTATAAAGAATTCTAGTTCTTAAAAAAAGAGATGTTTTTTCTTAGGCAAAAGAAGATATTTTTACTCTTTACTCGAAATAGCTTCAGTGGTACTAAATATTTAACTTGTACTGTTGATCATCATGATAAATTTTGAAGTTACCTCATATAGGAAACCATTAGTACTGGATGAAAAGACAAAAAAGGACCTTTGATTGTAAACCTGCCATATAGCTGTCTCTCTCTTTCTTTAATTTTCATTGTAGAGATTGGAATCACTTTTTAATGAAGCAAAAGATGGTTGCCATTTACTGTATACATTTCGTAATTAAAATCAAATACATGGAGTGAATAGTGATCATAGGATTAAAAAATGTTACTTTGTCTTGCAAAAGGAAATGCTTAGTTCAGATTCATTCCGATTTTTAGGGTGTGGTCGTGTGGATGGAGAATTGGAGTATGAAGCCATTTCACACGACGCTACAGCCAAGCACTTTACGTAAAGTCAGAGGATTCAAGGAGATTAAATTTGTCATCTAGCATTAAAGCTGACAATAAATTGGGTTGGGTTGGGTTCGGGTTGAAATTTATCAACCCAAATCTAGGGATGACAGTTCAATTTGAATCATAACTGATTTCGATCCGATTCGAGGGAAAAAATCCGATCCAAACCCTTTAAAAAACTCTGAATCCGATATAAAAAAAACTCCTTCTCCGAATAGGAGATGAGTCGAATTCGAATATTGTATTACATCCGAACCGATTGTGATCAGAGTCCGATCCAAATGAGTAGTGTCAAGTCTAGTATTAAGAAAAAAGCCCAAGTATAATAACTCAAAAAAAAATCCATCGTGATCTTGGAATGTATGATGACCCATGGTATTTACTTGTGTTGTATAATTTTTTAAATTTACTTTATCTATTATAAATGAATTATAAGTAATATTAACAAAAAATAGGTAAAAAAGTGCAAATTTACAATAGATTAAATTTTGAATAGGATTCGGAGGTCCAAAATCCCTAATTTGTCAGAATCGGAGTTTGCGGATTTGGAGTCAGATTCGGATCCAAAATTAAGGTACATGAACTTGTCAGATCGGATTCAGATTTTATTGGGTCCGATCCGACTCCGATCCATTGTCATTCCTACCCAAACCCAATATGTTTAATAAATGGGTTGAAAATTTCAACTCAACCAAACTTGTTATGGGTTATCCAACCTGTTTAAAAAGTAAAAGTATTATGGTTTCTAATTTTCCAAGTTCTAAACAATGCATAAATGAAAAATCTCAAATCTTAACATAGTTTTAGTACAACAAAATTGAAAAGTTTGATGATACGTTACAACTCCATAATAATAGTTTAGTGATGAGACAAAATTAATATAAAAAAAGACAAAGTCATTAACACTCCAAATTGGGAGAACTGAGAAGTGAGAATAGAAGAACCGCAGAAGAGATCAATAATTGAAGAGGTAAAAATGCATAATAGAAATTAGAAAGGCAGAGCTAGGGTTAACTAGTTAAGGCAAGAATATTATGGTGTAATTTAACTCATAAAGAAAAATTAAGCAAAACCAAACCAAATAAATAAACAAGTTGGATCGGGTTAAAAATTTTAACCCGACCCAACCAGTTTATTTATCGAGTTGGGTTGGGGTTAACGACCCATTTAAATAATTGGGATCAAAATTCCAACCTAGTCCTTTATAGATGGGTTGGGTTCGGATTGCGTTGGCACATTGGGTAAGATTTTGCCAGCTCTACCTAAAATGACTAGGAGCTAGCATAGGATAGGAACTAGAACGCATATCATGATATTGGTATATACCTTAACATAATTTAAGAATATTCTATATCTTTATTTAAGTTTCATAAGTTTTTCGAAACTATCTCAAAGAAAGTGTATAATATAATCTTCAAAAATTTGATTATTTTGAATATTTTAGAACTGATGAGAAAACACCTTTATATACTTACCATGAGCTTAATAGGTTCATATTAAGTTTTAGGAGTAATTAAAATGATCTAATTTGATTCTAAAAACCCATGTCAACCAATTTTAAAACTCTTCTAATAAGGTACTAAATGATTTTTAACCTCCTCATTTGGTAGAGAGCATCTAGTATATTTACCTCAATTTCAAAACTTTAGAAAATATTTGAAAAATAATGTAAAATAACCTTTGAGGTCATTGTAAATAATTTCACACCCGTTGAAGGAACACCTTGATATATTTACCATGGACTTTATAGAGTCATATGAGGATCAAGGATTGATTAAATCTATCTATTTTGATTCTAATATCCAATTCAATTGATTTTCAAAACTCTTACCATAGGATCATAAAATCATTTCTAGGACTTTTGGTAACTAAACATAAAACGGTTGTACATCTCTTTATATGACATTGGAATAAAACATGTACCTTTATTTTAAATTTGGTCATTTTGGAACTGACCTTGGGTTTGGTAGGTTTGTATTAGGTTTTAGAATTAAATGGAATTATCTACTTTGACTCCAAACATCCATTTCAATTAGGAGTGGCAATGGGTCCAAGACCCGACCCATTTTTTAGGGTCTGGGTCTAATTTTTTTAGACCCATTGGATCGGGTTAGATATGGGTCTAAATGTCATTGGGTCGAATATGGGTCTGGGTCCAAAAAAATTTTGACCTAGATCCGACCCATGGACCCGCATATTTTAGAAAAATAAAAATAAAATCTAATCTCCATTTAGAATTAAATTAAAGATTCATTCACATTGCTTCGCCGCCTTCAACTCATTCTCATCGGCCACTCTCTAGGTAACATATTCATATAATTTGATGTATACTTTGTAATTACTAGCTTCTCATTGTCATGCCTCCACAAACATATTCAATTGGGTTTGAGATTACTAGCTACTGTGCGATTTTAAAACTTACAAGTAGCGATACACTTGATCTTAAAAACATTGTAACAAAGTACTGTTGAGTTTAGGACTTTTGATTTAGTATTGGATTTTAACTCTAGTGTTTACTTATTTTTCACTCACTGAATTAAAGATTGTTTTGCAAGTATTTCAACGATACAAATTGTGTGCTTAAGAAATGATTTATTAATATATCTCATTTGACATAATAATGCAATTTATCTTTCTTTATAGCACTTAATCAATAACACAATTATGAGGTTTGACATGCGAAAATACATCCAATTATAAAACATATGAATAATAAGCATATAAAAATAAAAATATGTTAAGGATCCATTTTTATCCATTTTAGACCTGAAATCCATCAGATCTAGTGAATCAGGGTAAGGGTCTGAAATTTGAGGACCCAATGGGTCTGCGGCGGATATGAGTCTAATTTGAAAATAATGGATATGAGTCTGGGTCTAATAAGACCTGGCCCATTGCCAACCCTAATTTCAATTTATTAAGTTTATAAAACTCGTTTAGGGCCTTTGGATAAGGCATATGCAATACCACCATTTTAGACTCAAATATATTCACATCTGGTGTTGCCTTTAGGTTTAACCAATGTAACATACTGGGAGAAAAATGGAGAAAAGTTTAAAGATTCTTTTTTTTTTGTACTTAATGAACTATGTAAGCATAGAAACTTGTAAAAGTATTTCAGTTTTTTTTTAATATCAATTCTATTATGTATTTTCTCTATTTCTTAAATTTGTATGACATTATAATCATATGATCTTACTTAAGTGATTGATTTTCACTCCTATTGTCGATTTAAAGAAGGATTCTAATTTAGTGAGTTTTAATTAAACTCATATATACATATTTAGTTCACCCTCCATTCTTTTTTATTTGTCACATTTGTTTTTTCAAAGTACCTATTATAGCTTTGAAATCTATAAATATGTATTATAAAAAACTATAAAATTTGCATATTAAAAAATTATTCTTTGGGACGAATCTAATGAGATCTCACATGGATATGTTTTAATTGATATATATCATCGAAAAAATCATATTTAAGTTTCTCAATCCTCGAATGGAATATTCTTACAGGACAAATAAAAGAGAATGGAAGGAGTAATAAAAATAGGAATTTTTTAAAGTTTATTGATGCATATCATAAATGAATTTTTTTGGACATGAATCTAACTACATGAAACTTATAAATTTATTGATCTGTATGATATTAATCATAAAAGTTATAATAATATGTATAATTTGTAGTTTTTTTTAATATGAATTATGACAAGTTAACAAGAACAATGCCTTATAAGATTAAAAACACAAAAACTTGAATTGTTAACTGTTAAGGAGTATGACATTCACACCTATGGAATCAACATATTGTACTTTGTATATTACACATACGAGTGTAAGTCATCTAGCTTACAACTACATTTTTTTTTACAAACTTCATAGGTATCAGAAATAACATTACAAGAAGCCAAATTAGTAATAAATCTCTTACAAATTCATATAACCTAAGACTATAGATTGCATTGATTTTATGACCCTTTGCAAACAACCCCAGCCCCTCTCCAGCTAGCACAGTTCATGTGGTGATGTGGGCAACCTCAAGGCCTCTAATGAGGTATCTTCTTAGCTTGGCTAGCATTAAACCTCGAAGCCAGACAAACAGTGCTGCAAAAATACTACTATTTGCATACTGTTGCTCACCTCCAATCCCACAAACTGTCTTGGCTAACATGCGTAGTTTTCCCTATAAGTATTTCCCAACACAACATCAACTTTTGTAGATTCGTGGATCTTAGTTATACGGTAGTTGTGCACCCCAAACTCTTGTTGGGTAATAGGTACAACGTCAAGCTTTGATTTTGAATTTCCCGAACTTCAATGTGACAACGTTTGTTTAATCTCCATCAAAAGCTAGTGAAAAGAGGTCATTGGTATTATCCCCTATGCATGGACGTCCTTTTTCATGGCCCGTCCTAAAAAAATTCTGAGTTTAGTGAGTAAAAATGTCACAATAGATTAATTTTAATTTTTACCTTATTAGGTTAAATAAAAAATTAGTGAGTCAAATTGTCGCAATGATTTATCTGTGTAGAAGTTATAAAAATGGAATATGAAAAAACAGCTGAAATACTCTCTTATTGTTAATTTGTTACGTGCTAAGTTAAATGTACAAATAATTTATAAAGTCTTTATGTAGGTAATAAAGATTATTATCAACTTTTGTAACAGTAAACAACATATTTTTCGAAACTAGTAAAATGATGTCACTACTTTCGAAAATTAATAATATTGACATTTATTTCACTTCTTACATATATGATAAATTGCAAAATATTTAGGTATTACACTCTAACCCTTAGAAGAAGTTTTGTCCCGAACTTAAGAAACAAAAATATTGGGTATTACAATGTCAGTAGAGAGTGGTGATAGGATGACACTGTAGGTCTTGAGGGCATTTGCATAGGTGATGGGTTTGTAGGTGTATCAGGATGATGGAATGGTGATGGTGAAGATGATGAGGGTGGAGGAAATGGATCGATGATTAGAATAGGAGGATAACACGGTGCAAGTGTATCAGGAGGATAATAGACTGGTGATGGTGAAGATGATGGGGGTGGAGTAGATGGATCAATAATTTCAATAGGAGTTGGTGTAGGTGTACCAGGAGGATAATAGATTATTGTTGGAGGCTAGGTCTAGGATGCGTTAGATCTGAAGTTGGGCTTAGAGGCGGTAGCCAACAAGATGGTGCTTTGGGAGGTGAAGCAGATGGTGAAGACGGTAGGGTTGGAGTTGGAGGAGGTGGTGTTGTAGGTAAATCAGGAGGATTGACTGGTGATGGTGCAGATGGTGGTGGAGACAATGGAACTGAAGTTGAAGGGGCTCTAGGTGATCCTGAATAATCACCATTTTAATCAACATCACCGTCTTTCTTGCCTCTTTTCTTGCCAAATTTCTTGCGACCTACATCATCATAACCAAACGGAGAAGAATCATCTGAAGGTGGCAATGATCTTGGACCGCAAATTGGCTGGCATGAAGCACACTCAATTGTGCAACTATCAGAGCAAGACTTAGGACAAATATGATCCAAGTTGTAGCACATTTTATACTTCTTTATTTTACATGACACTCTTGTAGGATTTTTGGCAATTCTTGGAGGAGTCGTGGCCTCTACCAGGATGGCCAACAACAAAATAAAACACCTAAGATTGAATATCTTAGGCAGAGTCATTCCAAGTACTTGAACTCTTATGAATAATTATGCAAAGTCTTATCGATCCTAAACTGTAGAAAGTGTGTATTTATTGGCAAGAACTGATATGATATCTAGAACCATGATACAGACACGAGATAAAGGATGCATCTCCTGGTCCGTGCTCAAACGCATGAACCAGACTTAATCTCTTCAGTGAATATCCAAATTGATAGAAAGGAATTCGCGAGAAAAAGACTAAGCAAAACTATAAAGAGAGAGATAGACAGAGGAAGGAGAATATTTTCATTCATCATGCGTTTTAGTTTACACGGATTGTATATTTATATGTAACGTAACCACTCACACCTCATTACACCTCACATTCTTTAATAGAATTAGTTATCTTTATTATTCTGGTATTTACATTCCCTTTGGTGGTTTTACGCTTAGATTCTCTTCTGCCAACTCAGCTTCCCCCTCTGCTAGCTCAGATTCTCCCGTGACCTCCTTTGTATGCCTTTTGACCAATGGAACAGTGCCCACATTCTTACACTTACACTCTTCGATTTCCATCCCCTCCATTATGCTCACATCAATACCTCCCCCTCGAGACGATCCTTGTCCCTAAGGATCAAATGTTGGAAATTGTTTCTCAATACGATAGGCGTCTTCCCACACTGCATCCTCGGGAGAAGTATCAGACCATTGTACAAGCCATTGAACTACAGCTTCATTGTGCCTTTTGACTCCTTGTTTATACAACACTTCTATGGGTACTCGTGATGTGTCTGCCGTTGGAGGTAGGAGAAAAGTAGGATCTGGCTGGGGTGGAGTAGGTCCCCTGTATGCTTTGAGTTATGAAACATGGAATGTGGGCTGGACTTTTGAAGTAGGAGGTAGTTACAAGGTGTATGCCACATGCCCTACTCTCTTGAGTACTAGATAACCAAAATACTTATATGCCAACTTTTGATTCTTCCGTTGCTCCACCGATTACTGCTTATAAGGATGCAATTTGAGCAAGACCCAGTACCCTACCTCAAAAGATCTCTCAGACATGTGCCTATCAACAATTTGTTTCATGCGATTTTGAGCTCTTTGTAAAAGTTCCTTCAGACGTTGAATAGTATCCTCCCTTTGTTGCAAACTCTTGTTGACACTCTCCACTTGACTGGTGTCGCTAAGAAAAGGAACATGTACTGGGAGTGGTTGCCCGTAGATTATTTCATAAGGAGTTTGCTTGATGGCTGAGTGATAATTAGTATTGTACCAAAATTCAGCGAGTGCCAACCATCTAGCCCATTCTTGAGGAAATTCACCACACATACAGTACACCTTAAATACATCTCCAAGCAACAATTCAGATGAAATCTTGTGATGAATACCCACCATCCTCATCAAGTCTGTCCAAAAAGTGCTGATGAATACTTTATCTCTGTCAGACACTATAGAACGGGGAAACCCATGCAACTTATAAACTGAATCTAGATACGCCTAAGCTACCTTCAATGCCGAGAAAGGATGAGAAAGTGAAATAAAGTGTGCATATTTACTCAGACGACCTACCACGACCATAATGACTTGTTTCCCTCTAGACTTGGGCATGCCTTCAATAAATTCCATAGTGACTTCTTCCCACACTCTCTCAGGGATTGGAAGAGGCTGCGATAAACCGGGTAAGCGTTGTTTTCATACTTACTCTTCTGACAGATCACACAGAACTTTATATGCTGAACTACGTCCCTCTTGAGTCCTTTCCAATAAAAAAGAGATTTAAATCTTTGCCTCATAGCTTCTATTCCTGAATGTCCCCCTATGGAAGAATTATGCAATCATATCAATATCTCCTCCTTCAATTGGGGTTTGTCACCTACCACCAATCTGCCCTTTCTTCTTAGTTGATTCTCATGCCAGGTAAAGTTTTTATGCAACCCTGGTTTGGACTGAAATTTAGAAATCAACTTGCGCATATTGGGGTCATATTTAAGTTTCTTGTATTTATTCTTACAGAGACGAACGCACTGAGGAAACTATAGTTTACATGATTTGCGCATCAGTTATTTTGGAGAGTGCCTCGGCAACCTTATTCTCTTTTCCACTCCTATACTCGATAGTGTAATCCAATCCCGCCAGTTTTGCTAACCATTACTGTTGAAATAGTGTAACTACCTTGTGTTCCAACAAGTATTTAAGACTCTGTTGGTCAGTTCAGATAGTAAAGGGCATAAGCATGAGGTAGTGTTGCCATTTTTTGACTGCAAAGACTATTGCTAACAATTCTCTCTCATATGTAGATAAAATCAAATTTCCCTTAGACAAAGCCTTGCTTATATATGCTACTGGATGACCCCCTTGCATCAACACCGCTCTAATCCCCTTGCATGAAGCATCTGTCTCAACTACGAACGACTGATGAAAATCAGGAAGAACCAATACGGGTGGACTACTCATAGCCTTCTTCAACTGATTAAACACATCATTAGCTTCTGAATCCCATTGAAAACCCTCCTTCTGCAATAGCTTGGTCAAGGGCTCGCATATTTTTCCATAGTCCTTGACAAACCTACGGTAATAGCTTATGAGTCTGAGGAACCCCCTCAATTACTTGAGGTTTTATGGAATAGGCTATTCCAAGATAGCTCAAATTTTATCCGGCTCTGTTTGCACTCCCTCTGTTGAGATGATATGCCCCAAGTAAGATATCTCACCTGCTCCAAACAATATTCTTTGAGATTCCCCTGTAGCCCGTGATCTCCTCAGCTCAGACTATAAACCAGTATATCATCAAAAGATACCAACATGAACTTTCTGATAAATGACTTGAATACATGATTCATGAGGGATTGGAATGTGGAGGGTGCGTTTGTCAAGTCAAAGGGCATGACCAAATACTCAAAGTGCCCAAAGTAGTTCTTAAAGGCAGTATTGTGTATATCAGGTGAGCTCATTCTTATCTGGTGATAACCAGATTTGAGATCAATCTTAGAGAAATATTTTTTTCCCTTCAACTCATCTAATAATTCTTCAATTATTGGAATAGGAAACTTATCTTTAATTGTGGCCTTATTGAGTGCCCAATAATCGACGCACATTCGCCAACTCCCATCCTTCTTCTTGACTAAAACTACAGGTGCTGCAAATAGGCTGTTGTTGTCTCTAATTATTCCCTAATCCAATAATTCCTGAACCAAGCCTTCTACGACCGTCTTTTGCGCCGTAGGGTACCTATAGGACCTTAAATTCATTGCATCAGTTCCCTCCCTTAGTGGTATCCTGTGATCAAATTTCTCCCTTTGAGGAGGAAGCCCCTTATATTCTGTGAAAACATCAACAAACTCCCGAAGAAGCTCATGTACTACCAGTTCATGATCCACGTTAGTGACTGGATTAATGTTGATTTGTGGACTATGAGTTTCATATTGAGGCATAAGTTGCATCATGGAAAGCTCCCCACTACATTGCAACAACTTATCTAACTTCTGAGACAGACTTTCTTTCACCTTTGTTCCCGTAGCTCCTCTTAACTTAACCTTCCTACCCTCTTGCTTAAACTCCATGGTGAGATTTTTGAAATCCCATAAAACTGGCCCAAGGGTGGAGAAACATTGCATACACGATACCATATCACTACCACTGAAAGGTAATAGCAACAAATCTGCTCAAAACCCAAACCCTTGCATTCTCCATTCGAACCCCCGGATCACCTTATCACACCTCAATTGACCCCATCTGCTACTTTGACCCACATGGGACTCACCCCTTCCACTTTGCAACTCAATTTTAAGGCGATTGGTGCATCTATAAAGTTGTGTGTGCTGCCCATATCAAGGAGAATGTGTAATAACTTCTTTCCCACATGCCCTATAGTTCTCATTGTGCTATAACTATAATGACCATCCAGAGCGTGCACTGAAATTTGAGCACATGTTATATCCTCAATCTGCTCTTCCTTCCTTGATTCCTCATCTAGCTCCCCTTCTTCCTCTTGCATCTCTATGTGGTATAAGCGTGGCCTCTTCCCTGCACATTTATGCCCCCATTCATACTTCTCATCACACCAAAAACACAACCCCTTAGCCTTCTTCTCATTCATCTCAGCTGTAGTCAATGTTTTCCTATTTGCACCAAATCGGTTCTGACTTCCTGGCCTCGTAGACTGAGCTATCTGCTGCTGATTGTTGTAAGGAGTTTTTGGAGTAGGGAGGAGAGGAGGTAATGATTTGTGAGGTGTCCTTTGCATTGTTCCAGCCTTCTGAGAAGCCTCTTGTAATTTTGTCAAGCAATGATCCTGTTGAATTATAGTGGGATGAAACATCCTCACCACCAACTGTATTTCTTCCCTCATTCCACCCATATAGCAGCTTAGCAAATGTTCTGAAGATATGGTCAGTCTGCTAGCTATCCCATCAAACACATCATGATACTCATGTATTGTTTCAGAGCCTTAAGCTCCGCCATGGGGTCGTCATAGAGGTCACTGAACCTACTAGTAATGCCATGCACATATTGTGTCTAGGATTGAGGATTATTGTTTTTTATGTACATTTGGTGCCATTGTAAAGCCTTTCCCTCTAAATGGATAGCAGCCAACATGATTTTTTGTTCCTTTGCCACGTTGTCTAGCTCAAAGAACTGATTACATTTGTATATCCATGACTTAATATCTTCGCCTCCAAACCTAGAAAAATCTATTCTTGTCAACCTGGCTGAGTAGAGAACATTTTGATTATCCCGATTATTGTTCTTATCTATTGCCACCATTTCACCCCCTCCCTTCTGATTACTAGATATTAGGCTAGTGATTTGCATGGATAACACAACCATCATATCATTTAATTCCAAAATAGCTTTAATATTATGGGCTATATTCAGATTATTATTACTACATGCTTCAGTGCATTCTTTATGATGCTCGTCTAAGAGTTTTTTTTAGAGATACCTCGAGTTTGCTAAGGTCTCCTGCTGTCACCGCATCACCCTCTTCCACGACATCATTATTTTTAGATGCCTTGGGTGCCATCGACTCCGAGGACCAAATCTTGCTCTGATACCAGTTGATACAGACACGAGATAAATGATGCATCCCCTGGTCCATGCTCAAACGCAAGAACTAGACTTAATCTCTTTAGTGAAAATCTGAATTGATAGAAAGGAATTCACGAAAAAAAGACTAAGCAAAACTATAAAGAGAGAGATAGACAGAGGAAGGAGAATATTTTCATTCATCATGCGTTTTTGTTTACACGGATTGTATATTTATATGTGACGTAACTACTTACACCTCATTACACCTCACATTCTCTAATTAACAGAATTAGTTATCTTTATTATTCTGGTATTTACATTCCCTCTGGTGGTTTTACGCTTAGATTCTCTTTTGCCAACTTAGCTTCCCCCTTTGCCAGCTCAGATTCTCCCGTGACCTCCTCTGTATGCCTCTTGACCAATGGAACAGTGCCCACATTCTCACACTTACCCTCTTCGATTTCCATTCCCTCCATTCTGCTCACATCACACCATATCAAAATAACTCCTTATATAGAGATGTGAATATAGTAGTTCAAGACTTCAAGTATTGGATATATAATTAGTCCCCAAGATGTCAGGTTAAGACGTTGAGTACAAATGATATACCTTAACTCTTGAAGTTATCGTAATCTGATAAATGATTCTTAATCAGATATGCTTGTATTCATGCTAAGGGGTAACTCATTACGATACATCACGATAACTTAGAGAGTATCATATCATCCACCATGGGTTCTGACTCCCTGATCACTTCCCTCCCTCATTACTTTAATCTCAAGATAAAAGAGGGGCATTATTTTTCACAATGGAACAACTTAATTTAAGGGTATAAATCAATCGGAGCAAGTATAACTTTTGATACTTGTAAATGAAGATGGTTATCATACAAGTATGGAGTTGAAACGGATTTCGAGGGAGTAAGACCAAACTAATAAGGTAATACTTAATATTTAGTCAATGGGGTTTTTTGTTTTTTGTGGCGATAGTGTCGAATGAAAGCCACATTAATATGGACGTGAAGTATGGCGGAGGAGAATTAGATGCCACTCGAAACAGATGGTAGGAGTAGTTTAATCAGTAATCTTAAAAATGAAGTTGGAGTATGCCTCTACATGCATGATGCATCTTGTGTAAATTCTAAGTACAGACGTTACTTGCATGGAAAGCTCTTTTACCAAGTGGTTCATTCTGAGATATTAGCTGCAATGGGTGTTAACTGTTAAATAAAATAAATGCTTCGCAGTACCATACTGAAAAAAGACTTATCAGCCTATTTCACGATGCATAATAATAGCTTTGAGAACAAAATTCTCATACCTTATTGGGATGACTCCATAGAATCCATCCTGAAACTCAACTTTGTTGAAGATGTTTACAGGCAATAGAGGGCGCTGAAGTCACATTTCTTCCAAAGGAGATTAGAGACTACTTAAATGTAGAACTACCCTCCTTTCGGAAGCGTATATCACTGTATGAAGTTAGAGGTACAAAAAAGAGGACTAGGAGAATTTTATTTCTGGGTTGCTAGTTCTGTGAGCTGTATAAATCAATGCAAGAGCCCACTTCCCCACAATGTCATTACCGTTGTTAGCCAAGACTTGTCTGACCCTTGTGGATTACAATTTACAATATCAGTATAATATAACTAAGCCCGCGCAGAGGGTATGAACTTTAAGCACTTGGTTTTTACTGTACATTGTATGTTCTCTTGGAATCATTTAGTTCCACATATCACTGCCAGAAACTCAGAGAACCTGAATCCATAATCCATTCATCAGAGAAATATGCTACAATGGCACATAATCCTGCCAGCCTTTATTTGAAAGGAATGAAAATCGACTTGCAAGCAGATTTTCATTTTATGAGAATGCATCGTATGGGCGATCCCTCAGCATCAAGCATCCTTAGGGGCAAGCAATGAACATTATAAGTTCCGGCAGGAACACCGTCCAGTTTTAGACCTTCCACGAGTATAATTTCCTGCAGCATGACAGACAATAGGCCGGATTAGTATTGTTTCTGCACTAGAACTATTAACACAGAAAACGGATGCAACAGTTTTTAAGGAAAAGAATACAAAGACATACATACTCAAGCCCTTATCCACTACGCATCACATTGCGGGCCACAAGATTATTGATATGGCATCAGTATACAGTGAAATATATCATAGATATAAGCCATAAGTCAAATTAACATGTTAAAGGCATAAGTGATGCCTCTAAGACCCAAACAGGACAATGGGAGACATCAATGTCAAATAGTGTCTATACTAATCCAGAAGACATCAGACCCATAACTGCAAGCAGACCCTATCTTTAAGGTGTTTTATATTTCACATAAGACCCTTCCAATCCCATAGGGAAAAATCAATAAAAATGGCCCAGGGGTACATAATGGCCATTGGTTAGATACACGACAAGAAACCTCACGATTCTCTCTCCCAATAAAGCCTACATTTGCGCTTTACTGACCCTAATATGGAACCAAATCACAAGTCAGATTCAATCAGTAATGCCGCTAAGGCTTTTCTGCTTTACAAGCACCTTTGTTTGTCAAAGTAACAATTCCGTAAATGATTCAACACTGGATCTTGCCTTTCTAAAAAGAAATTCACATAAGTTAGACTGTTGCACCAGATATTTCTAACCAATATAGTTACAAAATGGCAGTTGATAGAAGTAATTGGCATTGATTTGAAGAAAAGTTCTTACCCTGCTTTCCAGGAAAATGAGATGAGAAGGAGCCAGGTGATCAAATGCAGCAGCTGATAAATAGTCAACACCTACAACATTGATGTGACAATCAATTCCTTACTAACAATCTTATTTAATCCATAACACAGTTTTTCAGTATCATTTGATTATTAGACTCTTAGAGGTTAGTAACAACCAAAAACCCCGTATGTGCTATGGTGTCTTAACAGCCCAAGTATATGCAATCCTACTTCCTACCCCTAAGGAACAGAGGAATCCTTAAAAGATCACTCCAATTTATTTTTTAAAGATCATTGAGTGTAAGACAAATAATCAAATTGGTGGTGGCTTTGCGCTTTTGCATTGACATGAAGTCACTGAGTGAAAAGTAACAGATATATAGAACTTTTCTGTTCCCACCACTGCCTCCAAAATCCCCAACCATGAATACTTGGAAGATAGAAGTTAAGGAAGAAGAGATTTTGTTTCTAAATTCCTATAAAAACAGAACAACAATATCTAGAAAAATTGAATTACACATAGAAATATGTAGGGAGTCTTGGTACTCTTAACGGTTTATAGCTTTTAATCGACCAGTTTGTGAGAAGAAAATGCCAAACAACTTACAAGCAGCCCCTCCCAATAGCATGTATATGACTGACTTTTCATAAGATTAGCTGCAATTTCCTATTTCAGAGGAAATCTGTTCCCACCAAGTCATTATTTGACATATTACTCTGGGAGAAAATGATCCTTTGACAAACAAGTGAAGCAATTGATCTGCAGACTGAAGGAATGTGAAAACCTCATGATAAAACTTACCAACAAGCTTGATGTCTGTATTATCCACCAACCATTTTGCCCCATCTTTCATGAAACCCACATAGCTAGTATCAAACTCCTTTTTGAACATGAGACGCCTAGTTTGAGAAAATCATGTATTTAAGTTTTGTTGCAATTTCATAAAAGCAGTAATTGAAGACTTAAAATGATGCTGAATAAGTAAGTGCAGTTCAATCATGATAAGATACGGAGCCACTCCTTCAGCAGTATTGTGTGTGAACTGTGAAGCAACTATGATACTCCAAATTCAAGTTGTGCATTAAGTAGCGGCAGTGGGAAAAATTAAAGATTTGGGTGCTTTGCGCATTGGTTATATGCCAAAGCTGACATCTCCACCAACAGCACCTATACTTAAAAAGCTGGAATGTAATTAGGAACTTTCAAAGAAATCATATTTTCAGGGATTTCTACTGATAGAGTTGAGTAGAGGGACTACAAAATTTCAATCAAGTCCAAAAAATACTGCAAAAAATCCAAAATCAATTGGTAGGATCCTACAATTACCGACATTGCAACCACTGAAAATCTATTTGATGGAATAAACCATGTACTTTCACTAAGAAACATAGGTATGAAAGCAACGCCAGTTGGGTAGTTGTTGAATTTCAACAAAAAAAAAAAGGAGCTAACAGATGAAGTACAAAAACAGGGGTCAATATTACCTGTCTGTGTTTAGAGTTCTGAAAAGCACACGGCGTACCCCTTTGGGAATTTGAAGTGACTTCATTACATCCGCTATGAAAAAAACAGACAATTCCGGTGCAGTCAGTCCAATGTTTCTTTCCAGTTACAGTCTCTAATTGGTAAATGTACTCAGCCTATGCTACCTATGTTGGCCACCAGAATGGTGGAGCAGGGCTTCTGCTTGCACATATGACAAATCAAGATAGGAAAAGGGAGAAAGAACTTTAGCATTTTAATTAAGAACTCTATGCATTTGGAAATGCACTAAAGGAGACAAAGGCGATTGGGAGGCAATGTAAATGTGACTCAATGCACAAGCAAGCAGTTGAACATGTATAAGTCAAATGCACTCACGTGAAAGCACAGAACTTCACTATTGTCAATTATGATACTTAACTAAATAGACTGATCTTAATTATGCTTTGAGGATGATTTGGAAAGAAGGAAAAAGATTACTCTTATCTGTACAACACAAAAGATAAGGGAAAGAAAGGGAAGGGATGCCCTTTCACCCCATACCTTTCTAACTTGCAATTTTGCAAAGTAAATGGTTTATTGAAAATGGTAGGCTAATGGAATCCCTGCCGGCTTCGCTATTCAATTAGTGTCTAACAAGGGATAAAGAATTGATCAATCTCCCTACCCAAGTGGCCATCCACCCCCTTTAACATATTTCATCCATATCATTTAATTATTTTTTAAGCTTTATTTTGAAACTTATTTTAACAATAAGCTTCAGAACATAATTAGATTTGCTTAGTCTATTTTAGTAAAATAAAAATTTGATTAAAATTTTTGTAAATTTTTTTAAATCGGTTTGAATTTTAAAAAATACACAGATAACATTTGGGTAAACCTAATTCAAGATAGCCTATTTTTGAAAATATTTTCGTATAGAGCCTATTTTTCAAATTACTTTAAAAAAAAGCTTTAAAAAGTCCATATTCCTTCTTGCCAAATAAGATCTCATCAAACAAAAGGGAGCTCTTTCGTAGAACTATTCCAAAAATGATACGCAACTTCAAAGGCACCACAAGAACAAGTGAACAAACAACAGTTATGACTTAGGAGAAGTACCCGTTATGTTGCCATCCCTGGGTACGTCGACCAATAGTGCAGGACCTGCAATCAACCGCAATCAACCACAATCAACCACAATCAATGAAACAATAAGCGATCACCCAAAATCAACTTATAATAGTTCGACTAGGTTAGAAGTATCAAACACCGGTATGTTTGTCCAATTATTGAACACGGCCAGTCTATAACATCAAAGATCAATGAACAACTTTGATCACACAAACTTAAAAAGCGTTGACCCGCATATTATTTTCTGAAACTAAACAAATACAACCCCGTAAAAATTAAAACTTTATGATATAGGTATTTAACATTACCATTGAGAACATCAAGATCAAGGGAGTCAATGTCGAAACCAGCGTCCAAGTAGTGGTCAAAAAAGTGGCCGGGAGCATCAACGTGGGTCCCAGTGTGAGTGGGAAGCTTCATCTTAGAGAAGTTGGCTAGAGAGCCATTCCTCATAGTCTCAAAAAACCATAAGTACTCGCCCAAACCATCGGACATACGGATAAAGTCCGGCAAATTTGGGTTGATAAGGTGAGTGATGTCGATTATCCGGCCACCATCCCCGAAAGTCTCAATGCTTTGATGGTCGAGGTCGGGTGGTTCTCCGCCGTGTGCCGCGGCAGAGAGTAGGTGGAGGGTCGTCATGGCGAGGAGGAGAAGGTGGTGAAGTTGGGAATACATAGTGGAGTTGGTGAGAGGGAGTATGACGAGTGAGGAGTATTAACAGATAAGAGAGTCCATTTCCAAAAGGATGGCAAATGAGTCCACAGGACTACAGAAGTGCAATAAAATACAAAATATGGCAAGGTTCAAAGTCTATCCTCTCTACCAAACCTAAGATTATGCATAGAAAAAGTCAAATAACTTAAACAAGTAGGGACATAGGAAATGTATTACGAAATATGGTAGTATAGGATTACAGAGTCTTGCACAGTTGCACCCATAGTAGTGAGAATAAACTGACCTAGCTTCGCCCCTTACTAGAAATTCTCGTAGTTTGTAGTATGGTGCTATTACATATATATTTGTTGGCAATGGCAAATAATAATTTAATACAATTTAAAATACATGGATAATGTGTATAGGTCAACTATACTCAGCATAGGAACTAGTTTTCTGAAAAATGTATAAGTTACTTCATGTCAATTTAACATGTTTAGGATAATTTCTATAAAATTGACGTAGTCACGTAGATGTCAAATTCCCATGAAATGCAAATTACATGTAGTACTAGTTTATCATTTCTGGCTTGCTGAAGGCCCCAACAGCCATGGCCACGCAAACACAATTACACAAGGCTACATCTGAGACTTAACCTAAGCCTTATTCATTATCCCTAAGCCTTGCGTAGGCTTAGGCTATCTTTATGCACCCCCATGATGAATAAGTTAGTGGTAGCTTAAGGAAGGCAACAACTTAAGGTGCTTCCCATTGGCCCTAAAATCTCTTGAGTGATTGAAACCTTCTTAATGAACTCTAAACTATCAATCTAACCAATTTCCAAAATGTCTTCTATTGGGTTTCATACTCATTCTCTGGCCTTTTGAGACCGAATAATAGGCAATGAATAATTTCAAACCACCTATTGTTGTCACAAGATACGTACCTCATCATATGGAATGTTTCAAATAATTTTTCCAAATTCTTTTTGAAGTTGTGTATAATAACCTTACCATCTATTTGGCTTTAAACACAACTTTTGCTTGTTCATTGGCCCTTGGCCTTGCATTGTCTTAGGCTATCTTTAGCCTACTTTACTTTACCTTGGCATATCCAGCACCCATCACCCATGCATTCATGAATATTCAACAATTGTTAATTCAAAAAAAAGTCAAGGAACTTTACTGATGCTTAGCCAGTTAGTCCACATACTTGCCTCCCTAAAGCCCAATAATCAAAACAGGACACAATCAATATACAATCATTAAAAGCCATGTCAGCTACGTAACTTTTACATTCAACATTGAACATCCGCTACACCAGCTACTCCATAGCAATTCATCTTAGCAATATTCATTCAACAAGTAATTATTATCAACTCCATAGCCATTGATGTTAGCAATTCTTTGAAGGATTCTATACATACCCAAAAAAAAATTCTTAAACCCCTCGACCTGTAACATCCTCCTTATTACAGCACTCAGTTGCCATTCAGTAATTATTCAAAAAAAATTGATCTTTTCCTACCCATTATTCATACAAAAAAAAAAAAAAAATGACAAACAATCCTCAAAGTGCAATAAAAAGCGGACAAGTGTAAGAGGAGTACACGCTATACTCCTATCTCTTGGAACATCAACCAGGAGTGCAGGAGCTGTAATCAACATCACAACACAGTACATTAAAAAAAAAAAAAAATCAATCAATTACCATATTAATTCAACTTATAGTAAACCCTACCCCACAAACTAAATTCATTTTATTTTATCCAAATTCCTGGAATTTATCATCAATAAACCGTCATACAACATCTACGATAATAATTACCCCATTTCCGAAAACATAAAAAATGAGTACCATCGAGGACATCAAGATCAAGCGAATCTATATTACAGCAGCATCCAAGTACTCATCATAGAAGTGGCTAGGCGCATCAAAGTGGGCACCAGTATGTGAGGGGAGTTTTATCTCTGAGTTGTTAGCAAAGGACCCATTTTTCATGCTCTTGATAAGCCATATGAACTTTCCAACACCGCCGGAGGAAGTAAATGCCGGCATATTAGGGTTTATGAGGTGGATGATGTCGACGATTCGTCCTCAGCCGTATGTGTCACTTCTTTCTGGAGAGAGTGCTGCCGCGCCCGAGAATCCGCATGATTCTTCTTCGTATGGACAGGGGTACGACGAGGTGGATGCGACGGAGGGAACGGCGGGGAATAGAAGAGTCGTGGTGGTGATGAGGAGGAGGAAGAGGTGGGGATGGTGGTTGGGTTGTTCAAGTGTTTTTTCTTAATAAAAATACTCGAAAAGACGGTAGTGCCCCTGTTTCACTGAACAAGTATATATATGTCACGGTTCCTCGATCCTCACATAAAATTCTCTCCTGTTTCATAGCGCTACGCAGACAGGTTTGAGGTATTGTTCTCCTTGTAAAACCCTAATCACACAACACCCTTCAAAATCATAATGGGAATGAAAAATATTAGGTAATTAATTCCTCCCTTTCTCTTTAATTTCTTTGATTAATTCCATAATCATAGAATTATCCACTAATCTTTCTGCTAATCTCGCAACCATTGAACATCAGGTCTGATGCCTTCAAGAAAGCAGACCGCAAATTCGAGAAAAAACTCGAATTTTATTCAAGTAAGACCCCCTTTCTCAACTTGTTCATTATTAATCTAATGTACGTATTTTTATTACCTTGTAAACATTTGTTTATAACTGAGTGCAGAAATAAGGGAGACTGTTGCAAACCTAAGTGCTAAAAAGGCCATTGAAAAGGTAAATTTTCTTACTTTACTTTGTTATTTATTACTGCATAATCGATATCTTGAAAATTTACCGCCAAATCTTACTTGGAATGCCAGACATTACTGCAGTAGAAATTAAAATTTAATTGTTGATTTGTTTGTTAAGTGGGTCGGAGGAATTGATAAATGAGATTGTTAATCATCTGTTTGTCTCAACTGCAGAGAGTGCAGGGGAAATAGAGGGAGAATAATTGTGTGGAATAAATAGAGGGGCTGTAATATTAGGGATTGTAAGTTCTAGACTTTGATGTGTTAGTAGTGTTTTGTATGAGATCGAAGAGGTCTTGACCATCGAGTAATCTCTGAGTTATGAAACCAGATGCTGTTTTTCTGGTGATACAGCGATTTAAAAAGTTAGATTGACTTCATTATCAAGCCTATCTGCCTCTTTATCTGGGGCAACTACAAAATTTCCTTAGCGTCTAATATGGATGAAGTTAGTCTCTTGGAAGAACTGGAGTGGTTCCCTGCAATTTGATAATTAATGAAAGAGCAGTTCAGTGTTATGTGGTTCTTATGTAGCAAATCCACAGCCCTTTTACAATCTGAGCAAACAGTAGTTGGATGATTCCCCTCTCAATGGCTTGCTTCATTCCTTCTTATATGCCCATTAATTCAGCTTGAAGGGGAGAGTTCAAGTATGTTCTCCGCTGGAATCCCTCAATCCAAATGCCTTTGTGATCTCGAAAACCCCCTGTAACATTAGAGGTGGCCTTGCTCTTCATATAGGAGGCATCAACATGGAGCTGTACTTGGCACAGAGACAGAGGATGCATGGGTATAGGTTCCAATTGATATGTGTTAAACCAAGGGGAGGGAAGCTATGAATTCCCTGCTAGATTACATGCTTTGTCAATGAGCACTGGGGTTTTTAAATAGGCCTATTCAAATGGGAGGGGCCTTATTAGGAGTCAAAGGTCCTTTACTGACCCATCAATAAAAGAGTCTAAGCAATTGTGAACTTAAATGGGCCGGGTCTTTAAAGGGTCAATTGTTAATGAGTCGGAACGGGTCGGACCGAAAAAAATTATTCAGGCATTTAATTTGTTAAAATTTTTATCAATTCTCTCCATTATTATAGTTGTTTTCTTTCCCCTCCCTTCTCCAGTGCATTCTCTCTCCACCAAGACAACCATCACCATCTATGAGAATGAGTATGGCAATATCAGCAGCAGCCACCTGCAAAACAAAAATTTAACGAAATTAACATACATAAAATGTCTGGGAACAAAAATGGTTTGGGTTCCAACACGGGACCTGGTTGTACCTTTTGATCTAACATAATACTCCATACTATGATAGTATTTAGCAATGTTGCATACTCCTTACTCATATAAACCATTGATTGATTCGAGAATGTGATTGGAAGAGAAGGAATACTTTGCTATGGAGGAGAGAAAGTGATGGGGAATAAGTGAAGGGTGAAGGGTTAAAATAGTAGGGGTAGAGCGTGAGAGTAGTCAAGTTATATAAACTGAACCCAAACTACTTAACCCATCTAACTTACTCCCCTTTTGGCCTTTCTCTACTTTATTTTATTTTATCCTTTTTTTTGGTATTTTTTGACATTTTTCTCATATTTACTTTCTATTATGGCAAGCATGTGATCGTCTCCAAGCTACATTTCTCCAGAGTTGTAATTTCTCTACAAAAAAAAAAAATAAGAAAGGAACCAAAAATACGAATAAGATCGGAGAAACTTGACTTGGCCCAACCCAACCCGCTTTGAAACTGCTATGGCCCGACCCAAGCTTTTGACCCAACCCAATGGTTTAGTTCTAAATAAGAAAATGAATACTCTTCCAAATTTTAACACAAATGAAAGGACAAAGGACACCCTAATCAATACCTCTAAATTTGGATTGGTAATGAAGGTTTTGGTACAACCAATGTTTTGTGTTACCATCCCTAAGGTTAGGGTTCATTGAAGAGCATTCTATATGTCCATGGCTTTGGGACAATCTTTAAAGACATAAACCAAATCTCTATAAGGTCAAGGAAATTTTGACACATAGGGTTATCAACAATGCCTCGTCTAAAGAGAAGATTTTTAAGTGGGGTTACAGACCAACTAGAGAAAGAAAGAACGTTGAGAAAGAGTTTTGCATTCTAAAGCCGTCCTAAGTCAGGTTTAGAGGGGTCTTGGGTTGCTGCATCATTGGCTAGGGTTGAGGAGAGTTTGCCTTGGATTACAAAGGGGGAAAAAGGAGTGTCTTCTTGGAGGATATTTGGGTCAAGAAGATTTTGAATTTTTTGAATGATATCTGTAGGTAGGGACATGGAATGGTGGTCGAAAGACTATCGTCCTTCAGTTAAACAGGTATCAAGTGATTTTCTTCATGAGGAGGGAGAGGGCCATGGATGAGACTAAGATACTCACTGCCTATTCAATTATCATGCCAGGGTTAGATTTGTTCTCCATTGCCAATGAACTACATACTTTTTGCAGCCACAAAGTTCCACCCTTTACCAATGTCTCTTCCAAACTTGGGAACCCCTGTTTAAACTTTTGTCACAAAATTCTTGAGCACATATTTAGACTCTATACATTGGGTTGCAAGGTTGTCAACACCTCGAGCCATTTTCTACCCTAACTTTGCCTTGGAAATTTCATTAAGAGTTTTGTGACTTCGGATTAATAAACCTCCTGCACTCTTTGAGTGAAAGTGATATTCTTACCAAGTAAATGCAATCTTTGTTTTCCTTCACCCTCTCCCAAAGGAAATTATTACAAATCTTGTCAAGATCCTTTAGGGTGGTCATTGGGACAAACATAGCTTGCATGTAGTAGGTTAGAATGGTATATAAATATATAATGTTGGTTTGATAAGGCAAAGGCGACCTGCTCGAGAGAGATAGAAGTCTTTCAGCTTGCTTACCTTGCTCTTTCTTTCTCAACAATGAATTGAACCTCTCCTGTTTTGGGTCTTTTATGCGGGATTGGGATCCCTAAGTGTTGAGATTCTGGAAGAGAGAGCTTACAGTCATATGTTAAAAAGATACGAGGGGTATGGAGTCTCCTTGCCTAAGGCCTCTCAAATGCTTTAAGGAGTGGATTTTCTACCATTTACCAAAATAGGGGATGATGCTTTAGTCACACAATCCCATAATCAAGGTAATGAATTCTTTCATTTCTAGATTATAGAGGCATTCCCTGATGAAGTCCCACTCTAGGTGATTGTATACCTTTTCAAGATACACTTTTAGAGCAAACCAACCCATTTACCCTTCTTTTCGCTCGTCTAATGTAGGGTCATGGAAGTAACCACAAGGTTGAGATCCGGTCCCCTACCTTCAATGAAACTATTTTGATGATTAGAGATCCACTTAGGGAGGTATGGTTTTAGCCTGTTTAGAATAATTTTTGTGACCAATTTATACATTGTGCTACACAAGCTAATGGGGATGAGATGTTTTAACAACTTCCAGATTGGGCTGCTTGGGGTTCAAGCAGATTAGGGCATGACACATGTTTTCAGGGACTTGACCATCCCTGAACCATCTTCAAATATTCCCACAAACTTCCCGATCCACAATCTCCCAGTTTCTTTGAAAGAAAAATGGGCGGAAACCATCAGGTTCGGGATCTTTTGTAGGTTTCATAGAAACATGGTAGTCCTAATCTCCACATCTGGACAGAAACTGAAATTGTTAGTTCGGAAAGGAACTGAAAACAGGGTTTAGAGGGGGGTATTCCGAAGTGTTCAAATTGTTGAAGAAGTCCTTAACATGATTCTTAATCTGTTATGATCATTAATAAGCTCTCCAACATCGTTTTTCAAACACCTAAAGTGATTACACTGAATTCTATGATGACTGATTTTTAAAAATAGCTTGTACTTATCTCTCCCTGAGAAAACCAATCCGCTCTACTTTTCATAAGCCAGAGACACTCTTCTTGGTCAAAAATTTGCAGGAGCTCATCCTGCAAACTTTGCACAAGATCAAAATGGAAACAAGAAAGTCCTAGTCTGCAGGTAGCTTTGGCAGCCCTTCAACTTAGCAAGCACTCTCCTTTTCCTCCTATATATATTACCAAATTCATGAATGTTCCAATCTTGAAACTCTGCTCCTACAAAATTAAATCTATCCCAGGCTCCTCTCACAACCTGATGAAATATGGGTCCATAAGACACATAGGTTCGAAACGGAATGTTTTAGAACCTCCTAGAGAATTATCCAAGGTGGGAGCGATAGGAGTATAATCTAAAGTGACTTGGGAGGGTGAGAAATGTTAGCATTATGGAGAGAGATTGTTAAAGTTCAATGGAGACATTGATTGACATTGATTGCTATGATTCAACTATTTCCAATATTTAAGTATGAGGAGCTTCACTGAGTGCGTAGTGTTACACTTCCGCAGACATAAGGGATACAATGATATAAGGTTACAGTTGTAGTTGTACATATGGTGTGATAGTAGATGAAACTCGCGGACATTTGTTCATTGAATATTGGGACTGTCTGAGGATGATTATATGAATCTTGGAGGATGTTGGATGCTTTTGCAGTTAACGTGATGCGCCAAAGGCTCTGCCCTGAATTTGTGTTGTTTATGCAGAGACTAATTTCTTTTTCCGCTTATGTGAAATTGCTACTGAAAGATTGCAAAAAAGAACTTGTAACTGAAATATTTTGACCTCTTTTCTTGTTTTTAGTACTCAATTAAGGCCGCTCTTGGTAACTTGGTTCTGCTTATTTCTTTGACAGAAGAGCAAGAGTGCAAGAAGACGACAAAAGAAATTGAAAGCTTATGACCTATCACAACTCCACGAATTTTTGCCTGAGGTGAAAGCACCACAGCAACCTGTTCCCTTGCCTAAAGAAGTGAACTGCAAATCAAGACTGAAATTAGTGTGAGTTGCCACCTTTTATAATTCAGATTCATATTCTTGTCTAATATTAGTTGATTAACTTTGTTTATTGATGTTACTATTAATGTCAGATTGAAGGAAGGAAAACAATTGAACGCTGTCTTAAATCACCCTATTTTTCAATCGAACCCACTTGCTGCCATACATCAGTACCTGCAGAACACCCAGCCCTTTTCTGAAACAAAACCTATAAAAAAGTCTAAAGATTCTGCTAAGAAGAAAAGAGAGAAGAAAGCAAAATCTTCTTCAGAACCAGTGTCCATGGAGATGTGAAAGTCATTTATTTGGATTGTGTCAGAAGCAGCCAGTATTAATCTCTCTGAATCCAGGATTCGAAAGGTCAAGCTTCGCTAATACTAATGAATGTTGTGGAGGTATCACCTGATGGAAAGAAAATTATGAGTCTTCTGGTTGCCTTATTGGGTAGATTTTCCATCTAATTTGGTGAATATTGTTCTTACATAAAAAAGTAAACAGTATTACACAACCACACCAAATTTTATGTAATACTATGTTACTTGGGCATATATGATTTAAGTTATTTGATTTGAGTACGACATATGTCATATGTGCTGTGGTTGCTGACTTGCTGTATGCCTCAAATATCACCCTTATTGATAACTTCCCGTTTTTAGTTCAAAACTTATTTATCAAATTATAATAACCTCAAAGTATAGTGTGAAATTAAGATTAGCAATTGCTCTAGAACGATCCAACTTAAAAATATACATTTATCTTATAATTTAGATATCAGAATAGCACCAGTGGTCTAGCCGTAGAATAGTATCCTGCCACAGACCGGGCACGATACCACAGTGGCAATATCTAATTTGTATGCTCCTCATTCCTCTTTGAAGTGTAGATACTGATCCTTTTATCCAGAATCCAGATACCTTCCAATAAAACAATTTTCTCGGAAATACTTGATTTTACAACTAAGAGAATATAACACTGCCATTTTTGGGCGGAAACTTTCCTCAAGCGTAGGTTTAGTCCTAAGAAAGAAACAAGTTTGTATTTCAGTATAATATGAATCTGCATTTCACCTGATTAATCATATATAACGGGCATATGCAAAAGATGCTCTTGCTTCTAAACCCAGTCATTTATACAGCACAAGCGAATAGATCATTGAAAATTCTGTGAACATAGATAGCATGGGATATTCATTTCCATCCTTTTTTCCTAGCACGAAGTTAGAATCTTGTTTGTAGGGGTAACGACAAATATGTATAGGCAAAATTGTGCACAGAAAATTGATAGAGGCCAGTCTATATGACATACTCCTCGATGCGCTTAGGCATCGGTTGCAGTACAACGAACATCTGTGTCCTACTAAACCTACTGAACAAAGAACATTGGTGCCAACAATAAAGCCGGCATCACCTACCTACTCACATTTGATTGACTTGTATATATGGCGAACGAAAAAGAGTGCAGCACGGAAGCCAACAGTTCCAAGCATAAGGAAGAAGCCGTAACAAATACAAGCCATATATCCAAAGAAAAATGATGTTTGCATGAACCCAGACATATCAGATCGTGCATAGTAGTAGTATAAGCAATATCCATAAATAAATAGCCCCGTGGATCCACCGCACAGGAAGGACCTGTCAAAAAAGAGCCAAATCAGTTATAATCATAACCTCAACAAAAGGGAACCATTATGCAACCTTAAATAACCAACAAAATCACAGGTAATGAAAAAGCCTTCCGCAATAAAGGCAAAATGCTTTCTTTAATGTCTGTATGTTTGACATGATACAAAAGAAACATTGTGTATCTGGTTACGATAAGTGGTGGAGTGTATAATAAAGGACAATTCTGTCTTATGAAAGACAAAAACAAAACACAGGAACAAAAAAAAAAGTTCATAGCACCAAAATGCAACAAATCATTGAGGAAGAGCAAGTATGTTCATGAAATATTTCCAACTCCAGAAGAAGTTACTTAGCAGGTGACACGTAACAGATTGAATAAGACATACACATAGACGTGCTGACATGTCATACAAGGAAAAAAGCATAGTTCATGACCACAGGATGTACTTGCCCACATTAAACCATGCAGAAAAATTGTGTGTTGGGGGGAGGGGGTGCGTGCATGCACATATGGGGTGGGGATGTGGAGATAGCAACAAGGCAGGTGTATAAAACATACAGAGTAGTTCCAATGGAACATATATAGAATCTTAGGGATAAGGAGCATGTAACACATATTGACTTGTCTATATTGAAGCATCTGCATATGCTTCCCCGATGCAAAAACAGTCAGAACAGGTACCATGACATGCCAGCAACAAGTAGTAGGCTAGAAGCTCATGCTCTATGATTGCATAAATCTAGGAGATCCAAAAAGAGAAAAATCGATTGCATACAAAAACCTTGAAGAGTGGAAGGTCAATAAGATGGAAAAAGCATAGAATCTAGTACATAAAACATACCTCCACCACCACTCATGGTCTTCAGCAGCAAGTTGAAAGTATGTCAAAGCCACAGTAATGAAAGCAGTGACTATAATCAAAATAATGAAGACAATGAACAAAATGCTGTAAATCGTGTAAATTCTGTGACCCCAAACACTGGCAAAGATGTAGTAGAGCTCAATGTATATAGCACTGAATGGCAAAAACCCAGCCATTGCCATCTGAGGAAGAGTTCCCCGATACCAAGGCAGAGGTGGGATTTCTCTGGGGTACTTTGTTGTGCGGCATGGAGCTTGGAACTCAGACTTGCTATTCTTTCCAGCAATGCCACCCAATACAAGCAACGGTGAAGTTACAAGCGTCCAGATGAGAAGTATCACGATTATTGTGCCAAATGGAAGAGCTGCAGTTGCGTTATACGCTATCGCAACAGTGTTGAGGAAGCAAAACGTGAGAAACAGAGGACCACAGAACAGGAAACCAGTAAGCAACAGATTCCTAACCTGCCAATAGCAAAGGGTTGAAAACATCAATCAGCCCCTGATCCTCTTTATTGTTGAGTTTGGGAGAGACCTAGGGGGGGTATAACAGATGGAAGGCAGAAACAAGACATGTAAAGAATAAGTAAGCCATAACGGGCAGCACATACCCAGTTTGATCCTTCCAGCTGGCAATAAAAGGAGGACGCAGTATAACCAGCAATGCCAGATGTAAGAGCATATATGACAACCAGAGCTGTGAACAAGGCTCCTCGATTGTAAGGATAAAATACTCCAACTAGTGCAAGTAGGAAGATGAAAACAGTACTGAGGGCACAAAAGAAAAAAGTTTAGATAAGATATTATAACAGACTCCCCCAATCCTTGAATGATGAGACAGCAAAAGAAAGATACTTAAGGTACTTACAGAGTAAATAACTGGCAACCAGATCCAAGAGCAGCAGCAAGCACGGATTTGTACTTGGGAAACCTGAATACATCCCCATGAATATATTTCCACCCAGTTTCTTCCTGGTCTTCAGCGGTTTCCTCATCATGTGCATACCTTTTTGCAGGAAAAATATCGTTATGCAGAATTACTAGAAATGAACATAAGGACTACATGCCTTTGAAACAAACAAAACCATTCAATCATCAAAATTGGAGAAGAAGCACACTGTTGTTAAATACAAACATCAAAATTTTTAAACAGTTCCGTGATTCTTACTTAACAAAATCATTCTTGAGCACTCGCATGAGGATTGTGGCAAGAAATCCAGTCAGGAGAAGCACTGTGACACACGAATTTATAATAGAAAACCAATGGATCTCTAGATGGTGAGGAAGAGAGGAAGACTGCGAGTACTTATCCATTCTCCTCTCAAAGGGGGTGTTGGTCTCTTTCCACTTCACAGTATACATAAATTCTACATCGACTTCCTTATCATCAGTAATGTCCACCAAAGTGTTGGGATCAGTCCGCACATTGATTTCAATAACTCGATCCTTGTTGTAAAAGATGTCAAAATGGATATTCTTATATAAATAATACTTGTACTCGCTTGGATCCATTTTGCCTTCCTTGTCAACTTTGCCCAGGAAACCCCAGATTGGTAAGTCATCATAGTACATTTGAAAGTAATAATCTTTGGCTACTGCATCTCGGAATTTAACAAGATCTTCCTTTGTCAAATTTTTTTTGCAAATGACTTCTGAGTCTTTGTCTACTAGGAAATCAAGCTTGTATGGAGCACTGACTAGCCGATCTCCATTCAATACTTCACCAAGGGCTTCTTTTTTTTCCTTGACATGATCTGCAATTAAAAGAAACTAGACATAAAATACAGTGTTCCAAAAGTGACACGAGCGTAAAATAACAGGAAACTAAATAATCATCTACCTGGAATACAGAACGGAAGATCAAAATACCGATATGTTTCACTGCAAGGAAATGACATGAATATCAAAAAATGGTAACTAATATGATTTATCAAATTCCAACAAGCTTATGGTCGTACCCAATGCACAAGGCTCTTGCTACCGCAGATATAGGGAAGGTCCAATTGTACACAGCCTACCCTTAGGCTGTTTCCAGGGTTCGAACCTGAGGCCTAACGGATAACAAGTAGACACTTGACCATCGCACTAGGCACGACCTTCAAATGCCAACAAGCTTAAGCATCCAGCATAAACCAACCGAATTGACATAAAAAGAAAAATTCAAGATAAATTACAAAAAAATTCTGCTATAGTGCCACACTACAAACTATCACCCAACTTGAGCTTTTATCAAGGTGACTAAGATCATCAGCTCCGCTTGTTAGTAATTCTACAGTTTTTTGGCTTTCGGATGCATTGTAGACCAGTAAAACTCCTTAATAAAGGAGACATAAATTGAAGCTCACACATCTATGTTCTTCCATGTAGAAATTTTCACCTAGTACAAAAGCAGGAGATAAGAATACAATTTCTTAATCCAGATTCTTGAACAACACATTTGATCCCAAAGATGAAGCCTTTCAGCATTTACAAGATTAACTAATCCTGAATGGCCAAAATTATTCCCAAATTTACTTCAGAAGCCGTCAATGAAATCACAAGTCACAACACCCCAAAAAATGAATATCATCCCCGAAATCTCCAATTCCAGTAATAAACTTCAACAAGTCAATAGGTAACTCAATAATCAAACCCATTTAAGCTAGATATTTGACACAACTTATAACAAAATTTCATCTTAAAAATGACGCAATATGATGCACCACTTATCTCTTAGAAACAGGACTCCAATCCGAACTCGTTAACTCAACAAGTATAACTTCAATTAAAAGTTAAAATCCCAAATCCCTAACCAACAATTTCAGTTGATCACGAATCTTAGATAATGGAGCATTAATACTCCCATTTGCACCGCGTAAGCTGAAAACATCACTACCTATTATAACAAACCCAAATTTCGACATCACACCTAATATTTTAGCATCATCCTCCCCAAATACGCAAAGCATGAATCAAAATCATCTAATTGTAAATTCAATCTCCTTCACTTCGAGATCAACAAAATGGCAGGTCAAATAAGTATGATCCAATCACTAATCTCAAATTAATATATTTAAGCTCAACAATCACATAATAGCAACGTAAAAACACAATCAATTTAAGAAATTATAACGATTAATGTCATAATCAAGTTGTAAGGCTGAAGAAATTGGATTGAATCGGCGATTAATCATACAATTCGGGAGAGAAGAGAGAAGAGGATTGACCTAGGGTTGTGAAAGGGGCCGACTTTGTTGGCGTAAAGCGGAACTGATTCGCCAGCTTTATAGCGGTGATCTGAACCGCCGGATCTCACTTGGATGACGTCGAAAAGCAACATGATTACAACGGCCACCATTAAAGCGGCCTTCGATTTCGCCATTGTAGCGCACAAACCTCTATTTCTCTCTCCTCGATCGACAGTCGGAATCGCTGGAAAGGTTGAAGATGAATAGAAGTGAGGAGACGTGTTGTTGATCTGATCATCTGATTTCGGGGTTTATATGCGTCACCGTTTTATTGGCATGGAGGAGTTCGGTCTTTAATCTTTACTTTGTTTAGTGGGTCCAGACAATTTTCTTGTGATGAAATTACCCAAAGTTTTTCGGTCATAAAAATGGATTAATCATTTAATGGGTTCAACTCTTAAATAGTTACAAACTGAAATGATATTGATGAAAAACGCACAATATATTCTCATAATGCAATATATACTTAAGATAGGAGGAAATAAAAGGATATATAATAATATAGTATTGAATATATGTAAAATAGGGAGTTAATATGAATTATTTATAAATTTAAAAAAAAAACTATTATTGATTTTCTCATCCCTTAAATAATTTATGAGCCAATTGTAAGAAGTGTTTTTTCCCCAACTTATCTTTATTTTTTTCGATAAGTAGATTATTAAGAGTAGTTGATAAGAAGTGTCTTTCCCCTAACTTATCTTTATTGTTAATTTCTTACTTATTCTTATGTGATTTTTTATTTATAAAGTATATGTTATTTTTAAAATGTATATTTTTTTTTTTTTTTTTTGCCAAAATATCAATAGTTCCCGTTGTATAATTACTATGGTGTAATTAATTATGGAGGGCATCAAGCTTATATGACTAGTATAGTGGGACAAGTGTGAAAGGCCGACATTACATATAAAGTAGTAAATTTTGACAGGATAAATGCTAGTAGATTGCGAAGAGATCGATAAGATTATAATGACTACGTATAATGCACCATATTCTTTACATATGATAATTATAGCATGTCTACTATACAGAATTGCTATAAAACCTTGGTAACAAGTACGAAGTAGCTTAAAAACATATGGAGCATTGAAGACAGCTCAAGTTTCAATATGCACATGTAGGGGTGTCAAATCGGATCAACGGGTCGGTTCTGAGTTGATCCATCGCGGGTCTGTTCTTATCGGGTCAATTTTGCCTATCGGGTCTGTTCCAGGTCAGGTCGGGTCATTATCGGGTCGGGTCGATTATTTGCTTGGTCGGGGTTCGGTTTAGGTTGTATTCGGTTCGGGTCAATGTTGGTTCGGGTTGTATTCAGTTCAGGTCAAGGTCGGTTCGGGTTGTATTCAGTTCAGGTCAAGGTCGGTTCGGGTTGTATTCGATTCGGGTCAAGGTCAGTTCCAGTACAATTGGGTCGGTTCCTAAACGGGTTATATCGGGTTATTTTGGATTCGGGTCAAGGTCGGTTCTGGTAAAATCGGGTCGGATCCTGAACGGGTTATAGCGAGGTTATTTTGGGTCAAGGTCGGTTTTGATAAAATCGGACAATGATGATGGTTAATTCATAAATTGGACAATGATGATGTCGATAAGTCATTTAAAAACAAAATATTTATGAGGTAATGATTATTAAATGTGTATTATCCTATCAAATTAGTTTATAACATATGATTTAAGTTTATATATACATAAGAACATGTAATATGTTTAGTTTGAATCGACAATGACAAGTTTGGTTTCAAAGTTATTAGATATTAGGTAAAAAATAGGTCAGTCAAGATTAGGTCATATTCATGTATATTCAGATTATTAACACATCTAGTGAATTCGGGTGACGAATTGTTATAAATTGGGTTATATCGGTTATGTGTCGGTTTCAATCGGTTTCGGGTTCTTTTCGAGTCGACTCCGTAACGGGTCGGGTCTTTAACGGGTTGGGTTCGTAACGGGTCGGGTCCCTAACGGGTCGGACACGGATCGGGTTCGGGTTTTTGAATATCGGGTCAATCGGTTTCGGGTTAACTTCAGGTCGGGTTGGGTCGGTTTTCGGGTCTCACTTTTCGGGTCATAATCAGGTTGGTTTCGGGTAACTTATCGGGTCGGATCTGATTCTGAGAGCTCCATGCACATGACGTTGCTAGACTTGCTACCAAGACTTAGACTTACCATGCTTTCTTAACAATAGCTTGGAAGTTGTAATACTCCCTACTTATTTAGCTTGTGACCAAAGGAAACAAAACGAAACCATGAAACCAGTCAGGCAGTCAATTTGCGGACACTAAAATTTTCTTCTTGTAAGATGCGCTACTCGTATGCATAGTCGTAGCATGTTGGATGTCACGAACTCACGTTAGAAAATCAAAATTGTATTTTATAGGCAGAAAATTCTCAATCATTGGTGCTATTAGCCTTTTATTATGACACTTTAGTCAAGTAGTTTGTCGTTTGTCCTGTTAACATCATGGTACTCATTATACAAGTACGTGCGCCATCGGATTGAAGGTTAGACGTCCATAATTTTATTAGCAGGGGTGACAAAGACGATTCAACTAATGTGATCAATGAACAAATTTTTAAAACGATGTGTTAGGTTGGCCTAAATCTGAAAACAAGTTTGTAACAAATTCTTTTCACGTTATCGCCAAATTAAAGAAATTAATCATTAATCAGAAGTCTCAAATAAATTTTGAAAAAGGGATTATTTACAAAGTAAAGGAATAAAACATTAAACAATAAATATACTGAAGTTGACAACTCAACTCAAAGAGAACAAGTGTAGAGCCAAAGCGTAGCCACATGGGCATCGTTTGACAGAAATATCGAATGAGCATGACTAGCAATGCCGGCAGATGAATGTCCCAAGACTCCCAACCGCTTTTCTTGATGCTTTAGCAGCTTTGCCTTATCCCATTCACTTCCGAAGACATAGCGATGGAAACCTGCCATCAGGTACTTGAGCAAAACTGGTGTGATCTTCCAAAAGATGTGCTACTCTCCATCCTTCAACTCCTTGACTTGAAGACAGACCTTCCTCGACTTCGTGGTGTTTGCTCTTCTTGGCGCTCTCTTCTTCCTCATCCCTCCCTCTTACCTCTAAAGTCTCGAACTCGAGTACCTAACAATATCTTCCCCCAATTGATTGGCAACAAACAAACACCGGCTTCTTTGATCCTCGTCGAAAGCCGGTTTTACCTTTTTTCTTATCACCCCACTTCGCAAACTGATCATGAAGCTTCTCCTCCTACAAAATGGCTGGCTAAGATGGTAGAAATCGAGTCGAACAAATGGCATCTCTTGAACCCGCTTAGCATGCAGGATTTGTTCATGAGTGTGCCACCTATAAGGGGCACTATAAACTTGTGTGATTGTCGGGTTTTAGAACTTTCTAGAGTCTTCTCTCTAGTTAGTGATTCGGAGGGGAAAGCAGAAGTTGTATCTGAAAAAGTTGTTGTAACATCCTCAAAATTTGATAGTTCTAACGAGGAAGTTTTCAACTTTATGACTCTCCTTCAAGGACGGTTGTTCTTCTTGAGGTTGGGGGATGAAGGATGGTATGAAATAAAGGATTTCCTAAGCCACAAGTTCCTTGACATTGCTTCGCACTGTGGCAAATTCTATGCTTATGATTCCAAGATCAAGAAACTCGTAGTAATCGATCCTATCACTTTAAAGTTCTTCTCCATCGACGGCCCTTCGATTTTGGAAGAGCATCTCGACGTGCAGAACTTACATGTTTATGGTTTATACTTGGTGCCAGCAGCATCAAATGGCCGATTGTACCTTGTTATTATGGTATCACCCATTGATAATAGGTTTACAATGCTTGTATTTCGGCTGAAAGAGAAGGAAGAGCGCAAAAACTGCGAAAATTGTGCCGGTAGCTGGGAGCAAGTGAAGAGCTTGGGAGATGAAATTTTCTTCCTAGGAACGAATGCATCATTTTCGCTACCCTTCGCCGCACAGCACTTGCCGCAGTGGAAACCTGGTTCAATCTGCTTGTTCGTTAAGCCTGCGCCATTAATATTTGGTGGGTATGTAGGGGAAAACCTGCCAGAGGGGGCTAAGTGTCTGAAGCAGATAAATTTTGCTGAATACTTCAGATATTTTGAGATGTTTGATGTGGAGGAAGAGGATGGTTGGATGACACCTTTCCAGGAGTTGTCAAAAGAGGTGTATACAAGGGTGTTCTTTCCACCTCCTTCGTGGGTGAAGTGGCATTGTTCTTGTCTTGGCAATGGTGAGGTTAGACTGGACAACTTACAATATCATTGTGAAGATGATGATGCTGATTATTACTATGAGTACTTAGATGAGGATGATGAATTTTAGTGTGGATGATTCAAAGTTAGTTATTCTTAATGAAGTTGCTTGTATATATATTAATGTTCTAACGCATAATATTTCATACAATTGTGCTTGTTTTTATAAAAAAAAATTCAACTAAATTTCCCTAAAATGTACTCCATACTAGTAATAAGCAAGATTAAAGATGTATACAATTGAGATATTGAGAGACCTTATTGGATGAAAGTTTCAAACAAAATCACTAACTAGGAGACCGACATAAGGAAACAGGGGATACCAATATTTGAAATTTCATCAGATATTGCTGCAAATTAATGTCAAAAAATCTCCTTAAAAATTGATACAGTTCTATTAGACTAATACATGGCATAATATTCCTGAAATGAGACTTTTTCTTCATCCAACCAATTCTACAATGAAGAGGGATGGGGAGCAAGATCTCGTGTGTAGTTAAAACTGCAACGGCAGAGAAACAGAGAAAAGTTTGTAAGAATACCTCTCCCTAACGGGAATAGAGGCCGGTTACAACACCAGAATGTTGCTGGTGATGGTGTATGGAACAAAGAAGACACCGGCATAGACCTGAGTAACAATGCTATCTACTCACATTTGATAGACCGATAGATATGGCGGACGAACAGAAGTGAGGCACGGAAGCCAACAGTTCCAAGCATGAGGAAGAAACCATAACAAATGCAAGCCATATAGCCAAAGAAAAATGATGTTTGCATGAAACCAGTCATATCAGAGCGTGCATAGTAGTAATATAAGCAATAGCCGTAGATAAATAGACCCGTGGAACCACCACACAGGAAGGACCTGTCATGAGAGGAACCAAATTAGTTAGAAAGATAATTTGACAAGGCACCAAAACAGCTAACCACTGGAATTCCCATCTTTTCCTCAGAATTAAGGGACCACTAAAAGGAGGCATTCCAAGACATTTGACAATTCAAAATAAAGGAACATAATACATCAAACAAGGTAAACAGAAGAAACTCAACCTTCCTAAAGTGAAGTTCCTACAAGGTTATTGATATAGGCTAAAATGACAATAATCATCCATCATTCACAACTAGGATTCAGAAGAGATCTCATCTACAACAGGCCAGCCAAAATGGGAACTTCTATCACAGAGCCCCATAAAAATTTAGCATGCATAACGTGAATTGCACCTTCAGACACAATTAGATCACAGAGAATGTGGAACTTTCAAAGCTTATCTATCTCCGACATAATTCCCTAATCAACCTTCCATACCAAAAAGAAACAGCTTATTACACCACAAAGGAGAACAGAAATTCCCACCCCCACCACGACCCATACCCCTTAAAAAAAACAGCAATGACTACAAGATTACTCTGAGCTCATGGAAATGCAAAATGAACCTAAACATGAGATTAGCTAGTGCCTTCAAGTAAGATGAAATAGCTAGATGAAATACTATGTTACGAACTTGACTAGATGGAAGGTATCTACAATTTAAGGGATATGTGATTCAGAGCATCCACATCATAGTTTGTTGCAGAACACAATCCATTCCTGAAACATATAATTTCAAATCTTTCCCACAGAAGAGTCACTAACATTACAAGGAATCCACAAAGATAAGAGAAAAAAGACACGCAACTCTTATGTCACAAATTGAATGATACGTTACAAAAGAATCACTGAAATCAAAATCATCTAAAATGCTAAATAAGTGTGTCACATCTCCAATCTCTATCATGATGTTTAAAAACATTGCAAGGGGAAAAGTCATTGAGCTAGATAAAGCATTAATGAAGAAAAGAAAAATTAAATAGTGCATACCTCCACCACCACTCATGATCTTCAGCAGCAAGTTGGAAGTATGTCAATGCCACAGTGATGAAAGCAGTAACTATAATTAATATAATGAAGACGATGAACAAGATACTGTATATAGTGTAAATTCTGTGACCCCAAACACTGGCAAATATGTAGTAGAGCTCTATATATATGGCACTGAAGGGCAAAAATCCAGCCATGGCCATCTGAGGAAGGGTTCCCCGGTACCATGGTAATGGTGGAATTTCTCTGGGGTACTTAGTGGTACGACAAGGAGCTTGGAACTCAGCCTTGCTATTCTTTCCAGCAATTCCACCCAAAACAAGCAATGGTGATGTTACAAGTGTCCAGATAAGAAGAATCACAACAATGGTTCCAAAAGGAAGAGCTGCAGTAGCATTATATGCAATTGCTACCGTGTTCAGGAAGCAGAAGGTCAGAAACAGAGGCCCACAAAACAGGCAGCCTGTTAACAAGAGGTTCCTTACCTGCAAGAAGGAAGCATAACACAATGATCAAATACATGATATGGTTTCTATTAAATTCACTTTAGAATCTTTATCTCTTCAAAACAAAGCAAAAAAAATCAGACTATACCCAGTTGGTTCCTTCCAATTGGCAATAAAAGGAGGTGGCAATGTAGCCAGCAATTCCAGATGTGAGAGCGTAGATGACAACAAGGGCAGTGAACAGGGCTCCTCGGTTATATGGGTAAAACACTCCTACTAGAGCAAGTAGGAATATGAAGAATGTACTGACAACAAATTGACAATTAACATAAAAGTCAGATGACTCAGTCATACAAATGGAATGAAAAGGAATGAACATATATGGGAGAATAATAGCATTAGTAACTTACAGGGTAAACAGCTGGGTGCCAGAACCAAGAGAAGCTGCAAGCAGTGATTGGTACTTAGGAAACCTAAATACATCCCCATGGATATATTTCCATCCAGTTTCTTCCTGATCTTCAGCTGTTTCCTCATCATGTGCATACCTTTAGCCAATTAAAGTAACAGGGAATATAAGAAAGTAAAATTACCAGAAACAAACTAATAAAGCAACAGAGGAAGACAAACTCTATACTAATCAATCAGGACATCAACACAGATAATCAACACCATGATATACAGATGAAAAAGGTGAAGTGACAATTGTTTCAACTCTTACTTGACAAAGTCATTCTTGAGAACTCGCATGAGAATTGTGGCAAGAAATCCTGTAAGGAGGAGTACAGTGACACATGAGTTAATGATGGAGAACCAGTGGATCTCCAGATGATGAGGAAGAGAAGATGACTGTGAATATTTATCCATCCTCTTTTCAAAAGGGGTGTTTGTCTCCTTCCACTTAACAGTGTACATGAATTCCACATCAACATCTTTATCCTCAGTAATGTCAACCAAAGAGTTGGGATCAGTTCGAACATTGATTTCAATAACACGATCCTTGTTGTAAAAGATGTCAAAATGAATATGCTTATACATATAATACTTGTACTCGCTTGGGTCCAATTTGCCTTCCTTGTCAGATTTACCGAGGAATCCCCAAATTGGCAAATCATCATAATACATTTGAAAGTAGTAATCTTTTGACACTGCATCTCTAAACTTAGTCACTTCTTCCTTGGACAATTTTTTCTTGCAAATAAGTTCTGAATCCTTATCCACCAGAAAGTCAAGCTTGTAAGGAGCACTAACTAGACGATCTCCATTCAAAACTTCACCAAGAGCTTCCTTCTTTTCTTTCAAATGATCTGCAATTTAGAAAAAGAGTAAAACTTTAACAGCAAATCCCAAACTAAGATGATAGCAAGTGCAAAGTGATTAACCCAAGTCAACAAGTATATACCTGGGATACAGAACGGCAGATCAAAATAGCGGTATGTTTCACTGAAAAGAAAAACCCATAACAATCAGACACTGTACAAAATACGATGAACATACCATAATCAATTCCAAACAAGAGACTATCGCCATTAATGTGACAGTTACGAACTCAAGTAAAACCTTCGTTAGTTCATTGGCATCCGCAGCACATTCATTAACAAATTTGAGGGGGGTATTCTCATGAGCAAAAACCTAAATTGGATCCTCTGTTACTTGAATCTTCAGAGCAGACCACAAAACTCGAAAGAGCATACATATTCTAGATTGTAAGGATTTTCTGTTTCCCAACTAGCCTGCTACCTAATTGATAGAGATTGGACAGCACTCTATGTCTACTTGTATACTACTCCCATCATCATTCCAATCAAGGCGATATGGATTCGAACAGATCAGCACGAGCGGACATAATAAGCAAATACAACATTTAAATAAGAATTAAATACCAGATCAATAACAAAAATGAAATCTTCAATTGAAAAACACCGAAATTCAAAAAGATCTCAACTTTCAACAAATATAGCGCGAAAATTAACACTAAACTCGAAAATCATATTATATAAGTAACATATAAATATGATATATACTACCGCCAATTAAGAAAAGACATTCTCAATAATGCGAGATCTATAACTAAAAGGAGTATAAACCGTAACGAAAGGGAGGGAGAAGCGTGAAACCTAGGGTTATGAAAGGGGCCGACTTTGTTAGCGTAGAGGGGAACAGCTTCGCCAGCTTTGTAGCGGTGATCAGAGGCGTCGGATCTGACGGGGCCCACACTAGAAAGGAATAGCACAGCAACAATGGCGGCCACCGTTAAAGTGGCCCGCGATTTCTCCATCTTCTTCAGAATCGCAGCAATGCGAGGGATTGGGATTTGATTATTAAGAAGGGAAAAAGAGAAGGGAGTAACGTAAGAGACAAATATTTGGGGGGGGATTGGGATTGCAAGGAAAGTGATGGAATGCCTAAGTAGTGAAGGTCTGAAGGACTGTTTTGTGTGTATGTGGGGCGTTTGCACCGACGCTTTTTATGCGTGTAGATGTAGAGTATGCGAGTGAGTGTAGTTAATTGTGGGGGGAAGGGCATTTCACGTATCACTAGGAGAGATCCAAGATTTGGCAACGTGATTTTCAAGTGACATGCTTTGTCAATGGCCTCTCATCCTGTCATCTCATCGTTTGCAACCCAAAAATTGTCACTTGATTCGTTGTATCGCAAGGGATACTTAACCTACTAATCTAATAGAAATGTGGAATAATTTGAGAAGTTTAAACTTCTCATGTGATGGAATTGAAACATTTCATATATTAGATGTTTCAACCTTTCAAACATACATTGAATGTGATTGTGGACTTGTGGTGTGACCTTGTGAGTATGAAATTCATATGTTTTTTTTGTATGTCAATGGAGTAAGTTGGTCTTAATCAAGCAAGTGATCATATGAAGTCAATTTCTATTTATATTCTTGATTTTCAATAATAATTCTGATCATAAGTCTCATAGTCTCAAGCTCGGAATTGATCAATTTATTGGTTAATCTAGTGTAAATCAGATCACTTATCGATGAGTTTTAAGGACCACTAATTATCGAATTTTATTTTACTATTCTTTAGTAAATAGAAGATATCAAACTAATACATTCAACTTTTCGTTTTCCAATGTAAATAAATGCGGCCTAGTAAAATTTACTTTTCTTCTTATTGTTCTCCACAGTCAGCCTCCCCCTCCCCTCCCCAACTATGACATATATTCAAGCGTCAAGAGATAAAAATGCAATTGTTGTGCCTAAGCATCAAGAACCGACCAATGGTTATTGAGAAGTAAGTTGAAAAAATCTTGGAACCTACTAATGATAGTCAGAGAAAATTCCCCGGAGGTTGTGCTTGGATGGTTACAAAAAAGTCTCAGTCAACGCCTATGTGTAGCAAGAAATTCGATAACAGTTGAATGATAAGGTTTGAATAGGTCATCCGAAGGTTTAGGAAATAAGTTGTTAATGTCCGAAATTCTAAGCATCAGCTCTACCCATATGAGATTCTAAGCTTCAATTCTAACCGTCCGAATAAAATTCCAATAAAACGAGCTTATCTCCATTAGATCCATAGCCACGATCAACCTCAAGGTTGTCCAAACCAGTTCAAGGAAAAGGAACAAGACCATCCACTCGCAAGCCAAGATAAAAACACAACCCATCATCATTTACAAATCTCTCATTAACTCCATTAACACTTGTCACTTGACGTACGCTCCTACTTGTTTACTCACAATTTCTTGTTACATTTAGGCTAAAATGTAACACATGCTTTAACACTGTCGAACGACATCCTAATAAAACCCGCAATTTTTTCCGAGTTTGGGTTCTCCGCGTCACTAATTTGTTATATCACTTGTATTACTCTACACTTAGCTTAACTAGTTGTTTGAAATTCCAGCCTTAACATGTCACTAGGTAACAATCTTTGGCAGAAACAGAATTATTTATCTCAAATTATAAATCTTAATTCTTGAACTTTGTATCTCGATTTTCAAATTTTGGAATTATTTCTCGAACTATAAATCATTATTTCTTAAAGTTCATGTCTCTGTTTTTGAGTTTAAATCTCAGATTTTAAATAATTCATTGAGAAGACATATGTATCCTAGTTTGTTACTGTTGGGTTTGTCTTATGGGCATCATGATAAATTCATAAATTTGAGATGGAATTTCTATTAGCTAAGATAAAACATTAAATTATACAAAGTGCATGATAACATCTATAATCTGAGATATATTATGTAAAATCTAACATATGAACGTCAAATTTTGATACGGAGCATATGGATATGAATATAAGATGGTATTCCCATAATATGAGATTAGAGGTCTTGTTCAAATATGAGACTCGTAATCTTTTTCCACGTCTTTCCCTTGTGTTGTACAAAGCAATTTTCGACTTCATTTTTACTTTCCAAATAATTGAATTTGTATGCTATTGTATTGGTTCCATGCTTTTGAGAGTAGGCATTATAAGGTCTCATATATAGTTTGGTTCATTAGATTTTTTCAGGCTTTTGATTTCCTATTTTGAGTTTTTTGTCTTAGATTTTAGGCTTTAGATTTCAGATTTTGAAATATTAATCTCAAATTTTGATTTTGGTTCTAGTTTTACTTTAGATATTAGATTTATAGTTTATAGTATCATATATTATGTTTAGTGGAGCCAAATAAACCTAAAATGAAATTTCCAAATCTAATACTTATGATTTTTTGCAAGGAAATCCAAAATCTGACATATTATGTACAATAATTGAAATCTATCTAATATATGAGACTTTTTGGGCTATATCTAATCTAATAAATATATAATGTCTAATATTTGAGAGTCATTAACTTATATGTGAGATATAAGATACAATTTCTTAAGACTTATTGGCCTATATTTGAGATATAATATCCAATATCTAAGGCTTATTAACCTATATATGAGATTCATCAGCCTATATCTCAATAATAATCTTCTTTATCTAAGATTCATTAGCCAATATATGAGTTATAATGTCTAATATGTAAAACTTATTGGCCTATAAATGTTTAATATCTGATACTCATCTTCCTACATCTAAGATGTAATGTCCAATATTTGAACCTTATTGGCCTATATCTAAGATGAATGTTCAATTTTTTGGACTCATTTAACCTTTGTAACACCAACATTCTAGTGTAACTTGTCACACACAATATCGATTATCAACCATTACCCCCTTATTCTTATTAGATTGGGATCTCTTGTCCCAATTTTTATGCAAGTCTCTTAGTATAATTTAGATAATGCTTTGATTTAAAAGTAGTTAAATTGTTTAATGTTGTAGGTGAAGCTGAAGATAGATGGCTTGGCACTATCTTTCATCATGAGACGTGATCTGTTGCACATAATTGGATAGAAGATCTAAATTACTTCTCACCCCCATAAAGAAAATTCTGCAATGATTGACTTAAGACTAGTCGTCTTCCTTACTACACTCCATAGAATGCTATGAGATGATAGGATCGGTTATAGTTCTCCTTATTACACCATACAAAGTCTTACACCATACAAAATCTTTGAGAACTGTTGGAACATATGTGTTGAAATTTATAAAAACAAAACTTATGAAAACGAAAGAGTCCCATATTAGTGGGATAGAGGAAGTTGAACCTCTTTATATAGAGATATGGTCACTTACTTGGGTGTGACTCAAGGGTTACCCACTTTTGTGGAAGGAGGAAGGGCTTAGGAATCCAACCAACACACACGCTCGCACGGCTCCGAGCCGAGTTGAGTCTTTAATGAGTGATCATGAAGCTTCTATCTTTAAAGGTTGATTTAACGTTGTGTAATTAAGTGCAATTTGATTTATACTTAATGTTATTACGGTTTTAATTTTTGTAATCTCTGTTTTATTTCTGTCTTAATTACTGAACTTTTTGGCATCCTGGTTTGACTATATATATAGTCTTCTATTCAACTTTACAAAATACAACACAAACTCTCTTTTATGTTCTTCTTCTATTCTCTCCCAAAGAAAATCGAGTAGTAGTGTTTCTTTTGTGAGTGTTCTGTTAACCCGGTGGTTCAGTGCAATTCCATCGGTATCATACTTTAGAGACTGTTTTATCCTAGGGAGCATTCGGTGACCAGTGAGTTGCTTGCACTTCCTAAAGGCAGTACCGTGAATGTTCTAAAAAAAAGCGACATAATCCGCGACTCAATCTACTCCTAGTAACATTGTTCTTATTATTTTGCATTATTGTTTACAACAAGACCAACTTCATTGTCATCCATATGCGTTTATATAATTTTTGTTCCGTTTTACACTTATCTCCAAAGTATTACTTCCTCCTTTTTCTATGAAGTGATAAATAACATTGTACTGATTCCTTGGGTTAAAAAATAATACTATTCGTAGTAAGAAACAGTAAAATTGGTTACATGGCACACAAACATATTAAACATGATGAGAGGGATCATACAACACGCTAGAATGCTAGATCAATTTCACGGCTAGTTCTCTTTGAAAAATAATAGAAACATGCCATCATCCTTTTGTTTAGATCTTACAATAATATCCACACCCTTTATCTCAAAGAAATAAAATAAAAAATAAAAAGTTAAACTTCAAAACACAACTTTAGAAAAAGGTTTCATAGAAAAGATAGACAATAATTTAGAAGGGCTTCTGACAACCACTTTTGTGCAGTAAAAAAGGCAAAACGTACCCATATGACAGGACTACGTTCCTTTTTCCCATGCAGAAAAACTAAAATGAAAGAAAAGCATGGGTTTGATCATTTCCCGTGAATTTCGCAAGAATGGAGCAAACTATTTTGTCAGTCCTCGTATTTTGTCAGTCCTCAACGATTTAGTGCGATGACATTAGGATGAGGGCAATCAAATGGAGGGATACCTTGAAGACAAATAAAAAAAAAAGCATGGTAAAATACATTGGTTACAATCTTTGTGACCGATGAAGTTAGAAATAAACAATTCATCCTTGGTATCACGCAGTGTTTAAAACTATCATTGTTGAGAATGTTAGTAAAAATTTCTGAAACATTGTATGGGAGATCGGGAAACATCCGTCACGCAGACTTGTCACAGAGAGTCTGACATAACCAATTAAGACCTTGATAAAGTCCACGGCCTGATATTGCAGAAGCATCCTGGATAAACCTACAATGCAGTCATGAGGACACTAATTACGCTGATCTAGTAACGTACTCTTTAATCTGTGAATCAATTATTGTTCAACCAAGTAATGTAGAATGAAATTTTACCATTTATGATTACGAAGCAAATGCAGCCCAAGCTTGTGAGCTACCTCTGAGACAGACATCGCATTTGGAAGGTCTTGCTTGTTGGCAAAAACTAATACTGCTACATCAAATAGTTCAACCTGCTACAGAGAAAATTGCCTACAATCAGAAAATATATATGCACTTGTGCTCGAGAAAATTGTGAAGATGCAGTCCTTCAAAAGTTTAAGATAGCTGGAATGTAAAAAACCAACGATATTTAAGCACAACTAGCTCTGACCTCGGTAAGAATCTGGTGAAGCTGATTACGAGCTTCTACAATCCTTTCTCTGTCAGTACTGTCCACGACGAAAATAAATCCCTGGGTGTTCTGAAGATAATGCTTCCACAAAGCCCGAATCTAGGAAACAGATACGAAGTTGGTTGTGTTACCTCATTGTGACGCAGCATCAAAATCACTGGTTGGTGTTTTGGGGGTGGGGGGAACAAAAATGTGAATAAAAATCTAGAAAAATTGTCTGATAAAGAATGTTCATACAAAAGACAGGATCTTTCTTTTTTTCTTTTGAGAAGGGTGGGGAAGGGAGGAGAGGATGCCAAGAATCATTTCCACATACCTTCTCTTGTCCGCCAAGATCCCACACAGCAAAACAAAAGTTGTTGTATTCGACTGTCTCCACGTTGAAACCTGATCCAGAAAAAGAAAATGCAAAATAATTAAGTATACACAAGATTTCTTGACATGCTAGCTCACAAAGTGAATTATTCGTCTGATCAATCTGCTCAGGCACTAGACCGCTCTGGACTGTTCATTTAGGGTAATGAGTCAGCATTGGGTTTAAATCCGGTCAATCTTAGCCATATGCATAATTAGAGTTGGATTAAGGTCACATTCAAGTTATCTAGTTCCAGGTCCGTTAATTCTGTTATGGCAATTGACCAAGGGTAAGTTTTTCCTGGAAGCGTGAAGGTTTTAGCTTTAAACTCCTGAAACCGACTTACAGACGCAAAGAAGTATTTTTAACAGAAAACAAAAACCTCTCAAAAGTGGGAGACAAAGAGAGAGGGGGTGGGAGAAAAAGAAATCGGGAAACGTAGATAAGCCTAGCACTGATGCATGCTGACAAAAGCTAGACTTTGACTGTTAATACCTATCGTGGGGAGTGCCCGTACAACTTGTCCGAGCTTGAGCTTGTAAAGAATTGTCGTCTTTCCGGAAGCATCAAGGCCAACCATCAGTATCTTCATCTGACGTTTAGAGAGCCGTCTCTTCACAAGGCGGGATGAACCTACACCCATGGAGAAATGCAAATACCCAAGAAGATGGCAAACTTCAAAGTATCCTAAACAATGAAAAGGGAACGCCAGAAGTTCTGTGATCACAGCTAGACCATCTACAAGTTATATATACCGGAGGAAAGACAATGGAATTAGATTCTCATAAAGAAAGTATATATGTTGAAAAGGAGTTCTTCTGTCTAGGAGCAAATAATTAAGAAGGAAAAGTAAGCATTTTCTTCACATGGTTAATTAAGGAAATTAAATACAAAGAAAGAGATCATGGGTTCATGGTTGGCTGTTATATTATTTGTTTATCTCAGCAAAATCAAGTAGATCATACCTGTAAATTCAACAGCAAAGTTATTGATCAGCTGTCCGTTGATCTTCAACATATCACATTGTGCGTACACAATTCTCAGTAGTACATAAAGTACGAGACCAATTCTTATTGTGTGTATTAGTGTATACAATTCTCAGTACTATATAAAGTACGAGACATTCTTACTTTATTCTCTTCAGAAACAAATAGTTGGAAGATTCATGTTTCACATGCTTCGGAATAAATTTTTCTCTATGTTCTGGAGAAGCGTCAAGGTCATGGAAAAAGGTACAGAAATAAATTAAAAAAAAAAACTTCAACATGCACTGTACTGTACATACAAAAATCATAGCCAAAAGAGCAAATAAGATTATAAGAATCAACTATATCTTGGACGCAGATATGTTTACATTCAGATCGCACTTTATACAAAGGCTATTCTTCTGATTGAACTGTAGTCAATGCATCAATATTCCAAAGTTTAAAAACTAAAATAACAAAATTTAGACGAAGCAAAGACAGCAGCTTGCATTCAATTCTTTGAGGCAGACTGGAATATGAAAACAGCAGTTAGAACACCGACCAGTCCTGTTACTGCCAGAGCCACAGTAGGCAATGGGGATGTGAGCCCAAAATTCTGCAGCAGGTTTAAATTATCAGAATTAGCAGTTTGCATCAGCTTCTTACATGAATAAAAGAACTTGACCCCGCTAATGAAGCATACAAATGTACTTGCTAGAATAAGAAAAAAAGGAGAAATAGACCTCAACTCTACAGACAAACAACACCAGACAAGGTAAATGATTTCTATACAATTCTCTAGAACACGAAAAGGGTAGATGTCAAGACAGAGGACCAAAGCAGCTTCACAAAGACATTTTCATTTTAACAAAACCGACACCATTTTTTTTTTTCAAATTAATACTGCACCAGTATCACAGTCTCTCAGACACAATAAACCTTCAAGCTAATATTCTTATGCTAAATTTATTTAAACTAATCCGGCTTTATGGAAGTTTCAATTATAATTATTGTAATCAAGTAGAAGAAGCTTAAAATGGTTGAACTCCTGGCAGTCTTATTCCAGACTGCCTTAAAAAAAATTAAAAAAAAAATTATTCTAGCTAGCTGTCACAGAATCCTTGTTTCACAGAATTACTGCCACACAATCCTTGTTTAATGGATTAAAAGGAAATGGCATAAAGCTATTTGCCACTTTATCAACCACAAAATTCAATCAACTCTTACCATCATCACTGCAATCATTTATTCAACGTAATTTTGAGAAGGGATCAAGGGAACTGTGTTTAAGGGTTGCAGTACTGTATACTTCCAACGTCAAATGTGTTACTAAGCCCAAATAAATGTCCACTCCTCCGTAGAAAAAATTTGCACAAGTTTCATTCATCACAAAAGCATGCTAACTTTCTAAAAATATTTCTAGTTTATAGTTTCATACTGTACAAAAAGTATGATCAAGTGAGAGCTGTGAGACACAGGAGCATACAAAACACTTCTATAAAAGTGTTATATTGTCAAGAAAGCATCGGAAAATGATACACCAATCACTCAAACAATTTCTTCAAAGCTAGGTCCCTTACAAAAAAAAAAAACAATAATGAAGTGACAACCATCAGATCAGCACGCAGATAGAAATTTTTTTCAGATGTCTGGTTAAAAAAGATTACGAGCAGAAACAAACTCTCTCTCTCTGTAGGGGATAACTACAGTCTCTTAGATTATTATGCCAAGTGGATATAGGAATCTAAAGCTAAAGTCCACAGCACATACACTCCTCCGTCCTCCAACCATCAGCTTGATGTAGGATGATTGGTGTACAAGGGAATCTCAAAGTACCAACTTCATGGTAGGAAGTGTGACACGTAAATGTGTGACAACCAATTACAATGGCTAAGACTTGATTCCCACTTACAATGATGATCAAATGATGAGAAATGTACATTGTATCATATTCAGAAATATTTAGTTCGGGTTTAGAGAAAAAGGAAGTAATGAAATGCCAAAATAAATAAAAAATGTAAAAATGATCTGCCTATTTCTGATGATGCTAATGCAATGGGATTCAATACCTCAAGAAGCCCCTTGCCAGTTGATATTTCAACAGTGATTGCCACAGCAAAGCCAACCATTGCAATCCTTCCTAACCATACATCCAAGCCATTTCCCTGGTTTGCACTTTGCTCGCACTTTATAGAAGCTGGGCCTGATCTCTGTGCAACCTTCAATTGAGAAGAGCTCGTCCGTATCACTGATACACATTTATAAGATAAGTTGCCAGCTGTAGAATCGATGATTAGAATTTCAAACCTAAAACCTAAACCAACAATTGTAACCACCTATGGCATTACCCCCAAACCATGACCCACCAATATAAATAGAGAAGCTGATCGATGCAGAGTTGGAAGCCAGTAAGGTTGTAAACTCCCTATCCTCCAAGAACTAAATACCGAAAAAAGTACCACGAATTAACAGCAGCATTGTCATATTATTTACTCCTAATTGTTGTAGACATGTAGAGCGTACATATTTCCTTCATCAGCAAAAAGGACAAAGTTTTTGAGGTGGAGAGGAGATATGAGAGTGAGAAAGAATAGATAATATCTTGAACCTATAAGAGCATCATACACTATAATCCAAAATTTTGAAGTCATGCTTGATCCTTACTTTCATACTTTCTCCCTCCCCATTCTGCATCCTCAAATTTGGGACATCTAATGACAGACCCAATCATCCCACAATCCTTGAAACTTTCTAAACGAGCCGTGATCCAAATTCTGGTCATAAAGATTGATGCTCGTAGAAGCTGACTCCGGGAATCGTGTTTTATCAATCATTCTGTCCTTTAAAATGGAATAATGTAAGAGCAATTGAAGCACATTCACCTAATCTTCATCAATAAATCAACTCCACACCATCTGCTCCCACTTTCCCAATTTTAAATAACAATCCTCCCAAATGAAAAAAAATTATCAAATTGTCTCAACTAATTATAAGAACAGACTACCACAATTCAACTAAGATGCCTTTTTCAATAGCTGTGACCGTCTCATTTCCTCTACTTATAACAAGCAAGGATACCATCGTACCCCCTCATGACCTACTACTATTTTAGGAAATACAAAATAAATTTTTCCGAACATCCCAAAATAGTACTCAAAAACCTCTACTAACCAGCCAATCTAGCAAAAAATGCTAACATCTCACATAACAGATTCACTTGGCAAAAAATTTCGCCACCTAGGTCTCAATACTTTCACATCAACAACTATAACCACATTGTTAACTAGAGCCTAAATTTCAAAACCCATAAATCTATCAACCCTTGTACCACCTCCAAAGCAATATCAATACAATCCAAAATATTTCCACTAGACCCAATTGATCAATGATCTTAACATCAAAGCACAAAAGATCAAATCAACAATAATGAGAAGAAAAATAAAAAAAATGACAACACATCTCGGTGTTTATCTCGTAAATCCAACGCGTAACATTTCACGTAACTCGTTAATTTTTTCACTAATGATAATCCAATTTTTTTTACGTAAAAATCAAATATGTTGGATTTTACCCGTTTAAGGACCAAGATCTTTATTTTAATCAACGTTAAAGTAAACATCATTATACACAAATGATGAAAATTCAACTGAAGCATTACCGAGAGGAGAACCCTTCACAAAAGATGTAGCATTTCGTGCGAAATTGGTCGTGGGTGTCCTTGAAAATGTGCTAAGTCTTGGAGAATGGCGGGTACATGAATCTGCAGTGGGAATGAAAGAAGATAAATTGTGGGAATTACCATACATTTATAAATAACCCAGAAAAAAGTGAAGACGAGGAGAGAGAGAGAGTTGAAGAGGGGATACCATAGATGGAGAGATTGAAGGAAGCGGAGACATGAGAAATAGCCATGTTTTTTAATAGCTTTAACTTGTACTTCACACTCTTCTTTGCCTCTTGATTGCTATCTTCTCTGTTTATTTTTCGGGGGGTGCTGATTATCTTCTTTGCAAATTAATTACACCAAAGTTTGATGATAGAATTTGGCGAGGGAAAAGAGTGGAATCCATTGGAAGAGAAGATGTACACGTGTTCTGGAATTAGAGTTTGGCCAGGCATTCCAAGTTGCAAGTTGCTACTCCAAATCTCCAATCCGATTTTTTAAGAGGGTGTGTTATTTACATGAAATATCCAATTAAGGTCACCTAAATACTATAAAATGTGTATCACTCTTCCATTAAAAAATAAAAAAAAAATAATGTGTAAGAAACTATTACGTAAAAACAGTAACTTATGAAAAACTATCATATAAAATTAATCTTATGAAAAACTATCATATAAAATTAATCTTATGAAAAACTATTATATAAAATTAATTTTGTGAAAATCTACCATATAAAAAATTTCAATTGTAAAAAACTACCACATAATGTTTTTCAGGGCGTCGACCTAGTTTTATAGGATTAACTTGACACGTGAGAGGCACGAGTAACTGTGTGAATTTTTTTTCTTTTTTCCCTTTCATTTCCCCTCACTTGTGGGGCTCGAGGACAGTAAAGTCATTGAAGTGTTGCTCAATTTGGTGAACCACTATTTTGGTTTTAATATTTTTGTTCAATGAGTGAAAATAAATGTTTCAATAGTAGAGTCAATGCAAGAAAGTCCCACTGATCCGTTTTGTTGCTTGTAGAGAGATACAATACCCATGGGAATGATGTACACATAATTGACATACAAAGAGGGGGTGATGCCTCCTCTTTAGATGCATTTGGTTTAGAGTTTTCTCGTAGTGGTAGTCCTAATAATGATATATAGGAAAACAAGTGGTATGCAAGCCCCTCCTCCACCACACCTTCTCATAGTCGCACTGTTTATCGGGGCTCCTCACATATAATTGTCATAATTCTAGACCTTTCAATTAAGGCTTTAGGATATCTATGGTGTTAGTGTTTACATTGAGTCAGATTATAGCTTCCATTATTGTCTTGAGTTTGTCAAGACATGAATGTCTTCAAGCAACTGAGGCCAAGTTCAACAGAGGAGAGAAGAAAAGAAATAAAGGGAAAAAAGAGAGAGAAAAAAAAATTCACTAAGTCACACGTGCCCTCATGTGCTAAGTCAACATCCAAAAATCATTATGTGATGGTCTCGTGCAATTGAAATTTTTTATATGATAATTTTTCAGAAGATTGATTTTATATGATAATTTTTAACAAGACGGTGTTTTTACGTGATAGTTTCTTTCAAATTACCAAAATAAAAACAAAAAGATATTGTATGTCAACTTGTTTGACAAATGTCGTCAGTTAAATTAAATGGTAGGAGATTAAATGATTACTCCATTATTAAGATTGTGGCTATTATTCTCAAATAAAAGAAGTTTGTTTCATCCGAGCACTTACAAAATGTTGAAAATTCACAATCATATTACCTTTGTTTTATTTGGAAAAATTAATGGTTTTATAAGATATGATGATTATATGGCACAGATCTGCCGCAAAACACAATACTTTCACTCCCATAATTTTTAAATATCATACAACAATCCTGAATTGCAAAACACTGTCTATCAGACATAATATAAAATATCTTCAGTCGTGGGAAGAATAGCAACTGCATGTGAGATGAGTCAGGTGGATAATTGGATATCAGATGTACATTTCAGAGAAAATCTCAATAATGGTTGAACATCCAATGACGATATTGCCATTAATACTTGATGCAGGAGCAACCCGTGTGGATGCAATTGAAGTTGATGGAGAGATCAAATGTACTACTGGGTGATGTGTTGCATTGGGCACAAGGCACAACGATATCTCTTTCCCTTTCCAATGCACCTGCAAGAATTACTTCAAATTAGAGTCGCTGCCGTCGGAGATTAGAAGATCTTGGTGGGAGAACAACAACGCCAAGGAAGTGTCGTAATTACTAAATATATTAGAATCGTTACGGAGATAATAAATTTGATTATTTTAATATCGTAAAAACCAATTGCAACACGTGGGTTTAATGTGATTGAGCTCACAATTATTATAATCGGGTCCTATGAAATCACACAATAAACGCAAGTGAATCGGGTTTCTCCAAGCCCATTTATCCAATTGGTTGGATGTCATAATTTGACTAGGGTTAAAAATCTGTGTGATTTTATATAAATATATATAATGTCAATCAAGTTATTTGAGAGAGAAATACCCTAAAAAGGCACATAACCCAAAACCTACTCAAAATCCTAGTATGCTAAGAGGAAAAGTAGAATAGTGTACTAATATACATTGTGATCCTGGTGCGTTTGTGGACTGAGTAGAGTAATTGAATTTGTAATTCTTTATCTTCGTTCTGTTCGATAGTTGAAGCACGCATCACATATATATCTAACTGCTTAATATATGATTTGTATTATATGTATGCATGAGATTCTATAATTAGGTGTTAGAAAATATTACTGAAATTCTGCTAATTGCACCTGATATAGTCTTTCACAACCAAGGGCTAACGTAAGTTCAATCTTGTAGTTCTTCTTCAAGGCGTGGATGCGCAGGGAGAGTTGACTGCATGCGCGGTAGCGACTTTTTACTAATGGTGTTTACTAGCACTCTTCCTATAGCACCCTTAAAGGGAGAGACTGATCTAGCTAGTTGCTGACAATGAATGCAGTCGTCATCGTTTGAGCACTGGTGACGGCAAGACGTCATCACCGTTGAGGTCCATGAAAGTCGTTGTCGATTCACTTGGAAGGAGATGGATGGTGGTGGGTTCATGGTTGGGTCAGGGAATGAAAAGAGAAAGGTAAAAAATAAAGGACTTGGATAATATTAGTGTTTCTACCAAAATATTAGGCAAGAGTTATCATTAATGTTATAAATGATAATTTTAAAAAGTATATTTTTATAGATTACTAAATGTAAAAAAAAAACACAAAAAATTATCATCGAGACTTTTCCAACCTAGTTTGAGTACGAAAAGTCAAATTGACGATTGATTATGTGAAGTACTCCCTCCGTCCCAAATTAGTTGTTATATTTGACTTTTTACGGTTTTCAAGACACAATTTAAAACATTTTTTACCTCTAAATTCGTAAGAAAAAAATTATGAAACTTAATATTTTAAAAATTTATATTGAGATGCTTCCAACAAGATCACATTTGAGTAAATTGGGACGGAGGGAGTATAAGATACTCTTAGGTTGTATCAACTATTATTAAGGGGTGTTGATTCGAATCCATGGGTTGGTTCGTCACGGTTTTGTATTTACTCGTTCGAGTTCAATTGGGTCAATTTGGCCTTTTCGGGTTGAATCGGATCATTATCATGTTGGGTCAAATAAGTCGCTTGGTTACTCGGGTTCATTTTGGTCAGGTTGTAATCGGTTCATATCAACGTCAGTTTAGGTCAGTCCAGATTAGTTCCTAAAAGGAGTTATAATGAGTTGTTCAGGATTCAAATATATTTAGAGTCATATTATTTATGGTAATGAGTCATCTCAGTTTCGGTTGATATTCGAGTCAGAACTTACCAAATTTGAATTGGGTCATTAATGACATGTTATTATCTATTTATGATTCTATTTGACTGTTTGTTGTATTTATCTCGAATCATATAGAGTAATCTCAAGTTAGCTCGCGAGATTTTTTTTTGGTGATGATTAATTCATAAATTGGACAATAATGATGTTGATAAGTTATTGAAAGCAAAAAATATACGAGGTAATAATTATTAAATGGGTTTCATTGTATCAAACAAGTATGAGTAAGGTTATGTCACATATATTCGGGTTGTTAAAAGGTCAAGTGAAATCGGGTCACGAGTTGTTTTCAATTAGGACATATCGATTATTTGTCAAGTTGAATTGGTATCGGGTTGTCTTTGGATTTGGTATATTACGGGTAGGGTCTATAGCGAGTTTGGAGACGCATTCGGGTTGGACGGATATCAAGTTTGAATCTTTAAATATCATGTCAAATAAATTTCGAATTGATTTCAACAATTCCCGGATTATAATTAAATCGGATAAAGATTGATTTCAGACGATCGGACGATTTATCCAATTAGGTGAGACTGTTACGGCTCTACTATTATCCATAAATTTCCAATGATCATAACGTTCTTCAGGTCCAACTTCTATACTTAATCGGTTACCCCCTCTTGCTCTCAGTCTATTCTAATGGCGTCCTTTCTCTCCTCGCCAAGCTACCACTCGCCGACATCACGCCCATCAATCAAACGGTCATACCTATCTTCATCCTTCCAATACCCGGTACGTCTCCTGAGAACTTCACCGGCGACTATTAAGTCTCCGGTGAGCTTGAGTTCGAGCTTATGGGGCGGCAAAAGTCAAACAAATTTGTATAGGGAAGGTGTTATTGTGAGAGTTGAAGATAAGGTCAGAAAATCTTCATCTCCACCACAATTTCAGGTCTTTCTCTAATTATCTTCATTATTTGGCATTTTCTGCGTTTTTTTTTTATGAAATACTCGTCTAATTTTTGGAGCTAATTGATTAAATAATATTGTTGTTTTATGGTAAATTTTATTTGTGGGACTTAGATTGTTGGCAATTAGAAAATGGTAGAGTTCAGGATAAACTGGAAAATTTGTGAGTAAGAAAATTGTTTGGCATTTTCAAGTTTCAATTTCTTAGATTTTGATGCGAAAGATATCTTCTTTTTGGTTTGAGGAGTTGAGCTTTCTTATTGTTTACAGTTCAATTAACCAAGAATTTAGAGTTTTTCCCTTTATCCACATGTTGCAATATATATATATATATATATATATATATATATATATATATATATATTACGCATATAGGTTATGCTTTTTGAATGATAATCATGAATGTCAATGGAAAATGCATATTATTGGAACGGGTTGTTGCGTTATCCATAGAGGAATGTTGGGAAGTAACGTTGTATGAAGTTAATTTATGTAAATAGCAGCTAGAGTTATAGGCTTATAGCAAAGTCTATTTGGAATCATATGCACTTTTCTGTTATTTACTTCGTATTTTTGATGCTTTGTTTTATCTTATCTACTTGTGCTGAAATCTTGATACTATGACATGAATAAGGATAATTCAAGCTGACCAAAAATATGGGGAATTTCATAATCGAGGCTGACTGATTGGCTTGGTCATTAATCATGTCTAGCTTTTATTTTTGAGTGATAATCATGTCTGAATTAAGTACCCAAGTCTGAGTATCATAGGTTTTTCTTTTCAATTTTTGTATTCCCCTGCTTAGCTAAGTGATTGGCTCTTCATTTCACCTTCAGTATCTTTAATGAGTACTTGACATTTTGGAATAGATACTCAACACAATTTATTATGTAGGCAGAGTGCTAGAAGCATGATAATGTATGGTCATTTGAATATTGGATTCCTGTAGCCATGCTCATGTAGCATAGCTGATTGGAATATATCATTCATGTAAGTTATCACTGTTCATACTCATAGATGATGACCAATGTCTTGGACTTCCAGGTATTATTTTTGGATGGGACTTCTTCTGAATTGTGTATTTACCTTGTTAGTGTATTCTCAGGAGTTCACACCTACATCAGGAGAATGTGATCCTTTATGTTCTGTTGATGAGACTAGCTCCCAAGATTTAGAAGCCAATTACCAGCCGAAGACTGACTTGCTGAAAGCTGTTGCTATTTTTGGTGCTGCATTGACAGGTGCAGTAGCCATAAACCATTCCTGGGTTGCTGCAAATCAGGTTAATTTTTGTTTCTGTGTTTGATGTGAGGTTGGACTGTTGAAGGCTTTGTTTAAGCATATTGTTTTAGATCTAAAATAGACATGTTGATGGATGAGTATTGGTGAAATCTTTTGATACAGGATCTGGCTATGGCATTGCTATTTGGATTAGGCTATGCTGGGATTATTTTTGAGGAATCTCTAGCCTTCAACAAAAGTGGAGTAGGATTACTCATGGCAGTAAGCTTGTGGGCCATTAGATGCATAGGGGTAGGTTTTCTGTATTTTTGGGAGATTTTTAGTTGTGTTATAATGGTTACAAACTTTCAGTCTCATATTCTTTCCACACTTTCCTTCAAATGTTATGATACTAGTTGCAAAGCTAAATGCTCTAAACTTGTTTGTAATAAAGTTTTGACAGCATCAGTTATACTTATTCTCTATCTCCTCATGTAAGTAGCTTGAGGTGATGAGGTTTGTCTAGCAACAAAATATCAAGCTCGAATAAAGCTATGTACATTTTGGTTCCGAATCTCTTGGTCCCCATGAATGGGAAGCTTAACAGTCGTGGACTTCGTACTCAGTATATCTGGTGCAAGTTTGTGGTACTGTATGTTTGATATTTAATACTCTGAATGTTTATTAAATTACATAATTATACTAGTGTAGTAAGATCTATCAAGGTTTTCAATCCCATATCTTTTGCATAATATACAATATTCTTTCATTACTTGTGCTTAGATTTTTTTCTTTAAATATTTGTAGGCTCCATCTAATGAGGTAGCTATGTCAGAGCTAGAGCATGCCACTGCTGAAGTCAGTCAGATTGTATTCTTTCTGCTAGGTGCTATGACAATTGTAGAAATAGTTGATGCTCATCAAGGATTTAAGCTTGTCACTGAAAACATTACTACACGTAAGCCACGCACTCTCCTATGGGTGGTAAGTGTTTTGTTTAAGCTTAGCACACATTATATATTCAACTCCAACACATATGGTTGAAATTCCATTCCATGTCCAACGTGAGTTATGGCAGATACTAGCAATAGCAATTAAATACATGTTTTTTGAAAAGGTGTCTGAAGTTTGAATGAGAAAATATTTGAAATGACTTGAGATATGTTGCTCAACTTGTCAGTAACTCCATCAAAGGAGTACTTTAATTGAAGATAAGTACTATTATGATATTAATGTTTTTCTGTGTGAAATCATCAAACTTATTAAGGGATCACAGATTACACATTCTATTTCCAAAACTCGAGGTTATAAAATAATGGAAGTATTGATTACTTCATTGGGCTAAAGCATGCATGGCTGCTCTTAACGTTATCTATGTGTAGTATGGGGTCCCAAACCACCTCACTTGTCACCCTGCAGTCCCTGTTTTAGGGGTTGAGGGGTGTGGCTGGGGGAAGGCTGTTATCTAATGATTATAACATACTATAGATGTAACCTGATTACCTCATTAAAAAAAATTTCACGTAAATTATCGGCATACTGGTCTCTAATTCTATTCTTTGTACCGAGTCCATTGATGCTCTCTTGCTGCTTCACACAACATATATTTTAAACATGTGATGTGATACTTTCTACTTTGTTTGTATTTCAGGTTGGTTTTGTAACCTTTTTCCTGAGTGCAATTCTTGACAACCTGACATCTACGATAGTCATGGTTTCTTTGTTAAGGAAACTAGTTCCCCCATCTGAGTACCGCAAGTAAGCTCCAATACTCCATAGGTTTTCCAATTTTTCTTTTTCTTCAGTCTCCTAAACTAAGTTTTAATTTCAAGTTTTATGATTTGTTTCCTAAAAAACTGTAATCTGTGGGTTAAGTTATGAAGATGATTAGCTGCAGCAGATGCAAAAGCAAATAATGGTAGGATTCAGCCTGTATGTTGTGCTGTCAAATCATGAAATGTACCAGCTACATAAAAACTCATAAGGTGCAGCAGAGGGTTCGTATAAAATTACAAAGAATTTAGATGTAGGTGATTGCCATATATGCCAAGCGTAGTATGGAGCACCTTTTTCCTTTTTTTTTTTTTAACTTCAGATTGGGTGAGAATCATTCTGCTTAAAGAAATGTATATGTAGAGAAACTTAGTTGATAAGAAGCTATCATGAATGTCAACCCGTGAAGCCAGTTGAGAGATTGAAATGGTAATCAAGAGGTTTTTCACAAAAGGGGATACGGCCTAGGGCGAATCCGTAGATTCCTTCTCTTCGTAATTGGTGAGCTCTCGCTTTACCTTTGCAACTCGCCCTTGAGACTGTCATCGTCCTTTGGCAGCTCCGTTCACTCCACCTTTCGTTGCCTTACTGAAAAGGGGGTAACGCTTCACACCATTGATAGACTATATATGAAGATTCAATTAAAAAGGTGGCCGTTTAGCCCTACATTGGCAGGACTAAGTAAGGCTTGAGGCCCCCTTTCATTTATCTATAGTTGGGTGCTAAACATGTTTTCAAGGCCTTTGGAGATTGAATTGTCTAAAATGTTTGGTTCCAGACTTCTTCATATGGCCTAGGAGAGACACGGTACCATTATCTCAATGTTTGGAATTTTTCGAAAATCATGTCAAATGTCGTATAATCTAATTTCAATTATTTTTGATAGTTCTTAACATTCATTTGAATTGACTTTCATCTACCTAAAGTTGGTCTTAAACACGTTTTCAAGATCTTTGGAGACTAAATTGTCTAAAATGACGGGTTCCAAATCTCTTCATATGGACCTAGGAGGCACCTTAGACCTCTCTATTTTCAATATTGAAAATTATGTCAAATTGTGGTGTATTATAACCTTCAAAATATAGTTATTTTAGATAGTTATGGATTTGCTCTGGGAACACCTTCATATTTCTATCATGTGTCTTATAGGGTAAATTTAAACCCTAAGATTGATTAGAACTATCTACATTGACTCTAAACATTTATTTTTATCGATTTTCATGTTGTGCACACAATGTACCTACTTTGTAGGGGGTGGTTGTGTGGTGGTGGCTTCCTTTTCTGTTACATAAAGCTTCTATGCCTTGCCATTTGTTAAATAAGGCCTAAACTATGTAAATGAAAAGCCGAGGGCTGAGTCGCGGATTACTAATAGTTTCCTGTGTAATGTACCTTGATGTCACATTTTCTTAAACACTTTTTTTTTATGTGTATTTTTTTTTTTTTTTTTGGGGGGGGGGGGGGGGGGGGGGGGGGTTGTAGGGAGAATAAGACCCATTTAAAGATTATACATCATTTAAAGTTGCTGTCAGATCTGTCAACAATTCTCAAATAGCTTGTGCCTTACATGGGACTTATGATAGTATACTCTTTCTATAATTAAAATAGTATATATCAAAAACAATATTTTCTTTTGAGAAATAGGATATTAATTTCCTCGCTAAATATTCTCTCTTATGAAAATCCCTGGCAGGATTCTTGGAGCTGTAGTTGTCATAGCTGCGAATGCTGGGGGTGCCTGGACTCCCATAGGCGATATCACAACTACTATGCTTTGGATACATGGTCAGATATCCACACTGCCAACAATGAAGGTTTGTTTTGTTCTAGAAGTCACCTTACCAAAATTAGTATTGGTTTGTGATAGGTTCTCCCATAAGTACCCTTACTAAGATTTGAGTCCTGGAGAGGGAGTGGTAATTTTGTCCATTTTTGCCGAAGTAATTATCAAAACGGTTTTTTAAAGATATTTTCCCTATTCTTAATGAGGGATTGGGAAAATGTAATGAGGGAGTTTTAACTTTGCAGTGGCTGCTGTCAGTATGTGGTGCAACATTCAATCTTGTTCCAGTTTTTCATCTTAAAAGTTAGAAATATATATATATATATATATATATATATATATAAACCCTGCAAACTATCTAGTCTGCTCTAGAGTATAGACCGTTTAGATACTTTGTCAGCTATTTCGATAACTGCTTCTAATTTCAATACAGCTTCTTATTTCCTAATGTATTTCTATGGATTTATGCATAGGCCTTGGTTATACCTTCTGCTGTATCTTTGGCTGTCCCATTGGCCCTTATGTCTCTTACTAGGTATGTTTCTTATAAAAATGAGTACTGTAAATTCTGTCACGTGAAAAAGATTACCTTGATTAAACGATTCCAATCTTTATTTTTTGTCACAGTGAAGTTAATGGAAAAGGACCAGAATCCTCTAGTGTTTTGGCATCTGAGCAGATGGCACCTCGAGGACAACTTGTTTTTGCAGTGGGTATTGGTGCTTTGATCTTTGTTCCCATTTTCAAAGCCCTTACTGGTCTGCCTCCGTATATGGGTATACTTTTAGGACTTGGTGTTCTCTGGCTATTAACTGATGCCATTCACTATGGTGAATCTGAAAGGCAGAAACTGAAAGTACCTCAAGCCTTATCTCGAATCGATACTCAAGGGGCACTTTTCTTCTTAGGGATTCTTTTGTCTGTTGCCAGGTAACGTCTAAAGCATTTTTATTAGTGTTTGCATATCTTCTTGTAAGCCATGTTTGGTCTTTTATGTTCCTTTTGAGTGTTTGGGCAGTGTATTGTTCTACTTGTTTCTTGACTGAAATGCTTCTTGATATGGGGTGGTTAGTTGGGGTTCCACTTATAAATTGTCATTGTTATTCTGATGGGTTGCTCTATTTTCACATGGATATAGCTTGGAAGCAGCAGGAATCCTTCGGGAACTGGCAAATTACCTTGATGCTCATATACCCAATGTTGAACTGATTGCCAGTGCAATAGGTGTTTTTTCAGCAATTATAGACAATGTTCCTCTTGTTGCAGCAACCATGGGGATGTATGATGTTACTTCTTTTCCAAAAGACAGTGAATTCTGGCAGTTGGTTGCATATTGTGCTGGTACTGGTGGTTCCATGTTAATTATAGGTTCTGCTGCTGGAGTTGCATTTATGGGCATGGAAAAGGTTGATTTCTTTTGGTACTTTAAGAAGGTATTTTTTTTCCACTTTTGATGACATTTTTATCAGCTTTTGTCCCTTTGATTCAATTAATTACATATCTCTGCTTGTGTACGTAGGTGAGTGGTTTTGCTTTTGCTGGTTATGCCGCTGGAATAGCTGCTTATTTGGCTATTCATAACCTCAATGTCTCCCTGCCTACTACGCTCGCTCATGTTCCATTCCTGTCTGGCTGAGCTGAGTTTCTTCCTTACAAACCAGCAGCTTTCATTTGCATGAAGCAAGAACTAGTGCTATATACTATCCGGAACCTCTTATGTTGAGATTCAATGCAATTGTGAATGATCCGAGGCACACATCCCAAGATCATGCTGATTTTGTTTCCAGGAAAAATTAATTTCATGTATGCTTGTTATCCTTTTTGAGAGAAAAAGGTTTTCAGATGAGCAATAATTATGGGAAGCTTCCCAAATACGGAGTACGTCAAAGGGATTAGGTTGATTGAAAATAACTTTAGCATATATAATGAAAGATTTAATTGTGCTTGGGAAACAAGCCTTGAAAAAAAAAAAACAATAATTCTAGCGTTCTGTGTATTTCGATGGCTTTGTGCCGCTCAGTGGCTGAATATCAAAGTTTTAAATCATGACAGTGTTTTCATACAGGTTGAATAAGCTCACTGTTGAAATTTTTTATTCTTGGTTATGAAATGATGCACTACTTCACTTATTTGACGCTGCAGTGTTGGAAAGAGACTTAAGCTGTCAAATTTTAATGAAGTCCCCAGCAATAATTTAGCAGCATAAGACTGCAGACCTCCTTGCTGATTGCCATATTCATCCATTTAGAGGTAATAGTAAGATCTTACATGATATAACAAATTTGGTAGAATAGAGAAATTATGCCGCTTTGGTGCGAGATGGAATCTCTTAACTAAACAGTGAATTAACTAGAATAAGAGGCCATAATTTACTCCAGAATTTCCTGCTTTAACTTGTTAACAAATTGGAATAACATTACCCATTTTTACCCAGACAAGAACCAGCGTAATTTGAGGAAATTAATGATATTGCTAGCTTTTGTTGAATTTTATAATAGACAGCAACATGATATTATAACTCCAATTGTTGAATTTTATAATAGACAGCAACATGATATTATAGCTCCAAGTTTCCAACCTAAATTCCTTGAACCAACCGATCAAAACAAATATTCTGTTGAATGAACAAGTTTATAACCAATTTTTAGTCATTGCCAGCGAGAAAATGAAAAAGGATCAAGAGATGTAAAGTAGTTAGAGGGATGAGAGAAGGATGAGTAGAAGCCGTTACTAAAACGAGCTAACTCTTCTTCGTCAGCTCAAAATTATTAAGAGTTCCGACACAAATTGGTTACATTCAACAATTCCCACCAAAATTGGTACCATCATAGCTACAGAATTACAAAGTCTTCAATAGCCAGGATCTTCAGTCCATTTCAAAACTTGATTGCTACGCTAGTCAATTCTGCGCTGTTGACATCAGAAAAGATCAGAGCTAGCACTTCCAGTGTTGCAGCAAAGAGCATCATGACTTCAGAAATACAAACTCTTCGATAGCAGGAATCTCTCCAATCTTCTTCAATACATGACTGCTAGGTGGTTCATCAACCCCAATTGCCATCACAGCATGGGTTCTTGGAGCCAGCCTACCAACACTCATGAAGCTGACATTCACATTCTCCTCTCCCAAAACACTTCCCACCCTTCCAATCATTCCAGGTTGATCGACTTGTCGGCACAGAATAATGCTACCCTCTAAGCTGACATCAACCTCAAAGGATCCAACCTTTATCAAATGTGGAATTCCATCTTTAACCCTCCCCTCAAGCCTGATCTCCCCAGAATCTGAGATTGCACTTGCAAATTTTGATTCCACGTTGGCAATCTGGATCTGGATAGACTCCAGTGGGCTTTCAGGAGATCCATCTAGAAGAAGGCGCTCTTCAGTAATACGAAGTCCTCTTTGCTTTGCTGTGAAATCAGCATTAACCAAGTTCACAAAGGTACTGGAGATGGGTTCTATCAGACCCTTGGTAATCATGGCTCGGAGTACCCTAGTGTCAAGATCATCAGGTGCTCTTGAAGTTGCATAACCAACCTTCACAGACTTGACACCACTTCCACCTGCTACTAGCTGAATAGCCAGTCTACCAAGTTTCTCAGCGAGTTCAACATAAGGTTTCAGCTCATTGAGGACCTGAGCAAACAAGTAAAGATGAAAATTAGACCCATGCATTCTCAAAACATCATAATGCTTTAACCTTCCAAACACAAGCACACTGGAGACAAATGTCTTGGTGCATTCAGTACACAAGATCAACATGTAGATCACTGAAGGAAAACAACACTGGGTAAAAAGAAGAAAGGTAGATCTGTAACTATTAGGAGCCCTTTTTATGCAGAAAAACAAAACCTTGGGAGTTTTTGTAAACACTACATGGAATTGAACTTTAACTACATGGTACAAAGCCTAAAATATCCCAACGAATGTGAGTAACAAGTTTTTTAGTACAGGGTGCTACACAGTCACAAGAAAGTTCAATACTTCAACAAGTGTTGAAAGTAAGTCAAGGCTATGCAAGAAACAATGGTACATTGAATTCTAGTGCCAATTGTGGTACCAAAAAAAATGCCATATCATGTACTAGATGATCACCAAAACATCTATCTTTTTTAGTTATTGGTATTTCTTTACCCACACTTCTAGGGTACTAAGTGGCAATAACTAGTGAGCAAGCATATACATGGTCTACCCATTGCTGTAGAGTGAAGGCAATAAAAGCCATTCCATGTAGTTGTATCCAAACCAGCCATAGAATGGAACAGGTCCATGTACGACAAACAGCAAATAAAAAATGCAGCAGAAGCCATAACTATGAAATGGATTTTACAGAGTCAACACAGTTAATGTACCTCAGCAGGAACCATTGGTGCATTCACTGCAGTTGCAGCAAGCTCTCCATTCAAGGCCCCTATGACTGCTTCCGCAATTTCAATGGCTACTCCTTCCTACAAAGTCAATAATACTTTATATTGACTGAGATGTATAATAACCAAATATCAGTGTGTATCACCACTTAACGTACCTGGGCTTCCATGGTACTGGCACCAAGATGAGGAGTTGCAGTAACTTTTTCATGCAGAACCATCTTACTGTCCTTTGCTGGGGGTTCTTGGGTGAAAACATCAAGTGCGGCCTGCAAAGAATGGTTCCAAGTTAGACTGTATTCCAACAAAAACAATGGTAAAAGAGTGTTCTTTTTAACCAATAAAAACACAGTAGGTACCTGGGCAACAATCCCAGAATCCAGAGCCCTAACAAGAGCGTCTTCATCGATCACTCCACCACGAGCAACATTCACTATCATTACTCCTTTTTTCATCTTAGCAAAAGTTTCATCATTTAGCACCTTTGTTGTAGCAGGGGTGAGAGGCATGTGAAGAGAGATGAAGTCCGCTGTTGCCAAAGCCTCATCAAAGGAAACAAGCTCCACTCCAATAGCTCGGGCACGATCAGCTGGTGCATAGGGATCATGAGCAATCACATGCATACCAAGTCCCTTGGCACGCCTCGCAACCTCAGAGCCAACCTTTCCAAAACCCATAATAGCAAGCTTCTTCCCCACAAGTGATACTCCCACATACTTGTTCCGCTTCCACTCCCCTGAATTGGCATAAACAAAGAACAATAACCTTGTTTAGGGTTTAGGGTTGACCCGAAAAGCTAAATTTGTTGAAAAAAAGTGATACACCATTAACCACAACAGAGCAACAAAAAGAGCTTAAACCCTGCATAATTCTTAGCATGACTTCATTCTCGAACATACAAACCATTGCCAAGATCAACTTACCTTCAATAAACAAACTAGCTTCCCATCAAAGATTCCCATTTTCCACTCCAAATCTCAAAAATCAAGAAATCACCACAATTGAACATCATGAACGACAACAAACATCTCACATCAGATTAGATCAAAACCCATAACACCTAGAATTCACATTGAACAGATCTAAAATCCAACAAGCAACACCCACAAAATGAGACAAACAAAACAAACGCACACCAACTGTTAGACAAAATGGCTCATAGAAAAATAATTCCATAAGCTCACCAGCCTTAACAGAAGCATCAGCCTGAGCAATGTTCCTGGACATAGCAGTCAAGAGAGCAATCCCATGCTCCGCCGCCGCCACGGTGTTAGCTGTCGGAGCATTGACAACCAAACACCCATGCTCAGTCGCGGCACCCAGATCTACATTATCAATCCCAACACCGGCCCTTCCTACCACCTTCAACCTCCCACCGGACGACTCAAACACCTCGCGCGTAACCTTGGTGCCACTACGAACAATCAAAGCGTCGCAAAGCGAGATCTTAGTGCAAAGCTCTTCGGGGCTGAGATTATACGAGCAGTCAACATTTGCGAACGATTTGAGGAGGTCTAACCCAGCGTCACCGAGCTTTTCAGCGACCAAAACGGTGGGCTTCGCGTCGAGGGAGGCGGAAACGGTAAGTTTTTGGTGGGGTGTAGCGGGGATGAGGCGGGGTTGAAGGGTGCTGGAGAATAGGGAGATCGACCCAGGAGTAAGGGAGAGTTTTGAGGAGAGAGAAAGCTGGGAATTGGGAGAAATGCTGGAGTGAAGGTGGCGTTGATTGAGGTTGAGGGACTGTTTTGAGATTAAAGATGTTGAGGCGGATGAAGCGGAGGCCATTGTAGTTAGAAAAATTAAACGGCTATTTTGGGTGTTTAATAGGGTGGAAACGATGGAGGGCGCCGCCGTATAAGGGAGGAATTGAGGGTGAGGAGGATGGCGAGGTTTTAAAGGGGTTTTTTGGAGGAGAGAGAGTGAGGATGGAGAGGGAAGTGAGTGCACGTGCTGTGAAACTGCGCGGGAAAATGGGAAGTGTGGTGGTTGTGAATGTGGAGCGTGATGGTGACGATGTGATGTTGAGGGTAGGGTTGAGATGCGTTCCCTTTTTAGGGGGTTGGTGAGTGGTGGGTTGTAATTAACGGTGGGTAAAAAAATTTCAAAAACTTGATGTTATGTTGATAATTTAGGGTAGTGATTATCTTTAAATAGTATTAGTATTTGATATTGGCATATTTTAAAGGTAAGCAAACATTAGTATTTAGGACTAGGAGACCATCAGTGAAACTCTTTTTGCATCAGAACGAAAATTGACAAGATAAGAATTTTTGGATCATAGAGTACTTGTGATTGAACAATAGTTAAAATTCGCAATAATTATGTTGTTGTATAAGTTGGGTATTTCTTTCATTTCTTTTGTTTTTTCATTATATTTTTCAGTCAAAATTTGAAAGTTAATTTTTCTCAGTAAATAAAAAAAATAATATATTTATCTCACCGTATATTTTCCAATAGCAACTTTTTATTTTGCAATATAAACAATTAGAAATATTTAAGTTTTAAATTTATCTTAAAATCTCAACAAAAGCAAATAGAAAAAACAAAAAGATATAAAGTGATCATTATATAAGCTATCAATCAATGTTAAGCACTCCCTTCATTCTTATTTGTTCTTCCCGTATTCCTCAACCGGAAATTCCAAAATGATCTTCCTATATTGAATCTTTCTAATTTAGTCTATTTTTTCTCCCTAAAATAACCTCTGTAAAATAAAAAGCCCGAAATTATACTCATTCTAAACATTATAATACCCTACATACCTCTTCCTCACCCTTGGTTTTTTCACCCACCTCGTTCCTTTAACCCACCTAGTTACCGATACTTTGACCACTACTCCCCATTCACACTCCACTCCACCTCGTTTCTTTCACTCACCTCGTTTACGCATACTCTGACCCCTTCATCATCCTTCTTCACCACCCACTTTCAACCCTATATCTCCTCTTGTTCACGCATCAGTTACTTCCAAAAATCTCTTTAAAATTCTCCCCTCATTGTGATCTACAAGACAATACCCATTTCGTCCACATCTTTCACCTTGCTCTGAGGTGACTCAATCCCCTTCTTCGGTTTGTCCATGGATTACCCGAATAAAACTCGCCCAAGAATAGATGGGCTTTGTTTGTATGGCCTTGAATATTCTCGCTCGGATCGTGGGAGATCTCACTCTTATAGCCTTAAACTCCTTCGACCTACCTCTAGTTCCATTGAAGCCGAGATATTTTGGTAGGAGTTTGAGGATGATCCCATCTCTAAACACCGACCATACTATGGTCCGACTTCCCCCAAGCTCACTCCCTGTGTGTGTTAGTCCATGTGACCCAAATCCTCCTTATTATGGTCCCCTCTCATTTCCACCTCCTTCACCCATAACAATGGTGAAAAAATCGACTATTTCTAGGAGTCCTAAGCTTGGTTCGGTGGTCAACAAAAAATGCTTGGTCGTCCCTAACACTCCATAGCATGTCATTGCTTCCAAAGATCGTGACAAGCCTCAACAAAGGAAGCCATATAAAAATCTTGCTCCTAAACGAGAGGCTAAGATTGGCAACTCCAAAGCTAAGTTGTCCAATCTATTTTATCAATAAGTCCCCTGTATGTTGCTTTACATCCTTATGCATGTGATGGAGATGATTGTTCGAGGTTGCTATATTTATTTTCAGTAATTCCCTCACCCCTTAGAGATGTTGACTGTTCGAGGATTTAGTTATGTTGGCTAATAAGCCCCCTTGGGAACTTGTTATTTTTATTACTTATGCAACTGTGATCTGTTGTAGGTGTTGTATGTTTCCTGACTTGTTTGTGGTTGATTTACATTTGTTGTGACTGCATACATGGTGTAAATTATCGTAATTAGTCAATTTGATGTTATTGTGGTCGATTACATCTAAAATTTGGGTTTTTTGGGTGATTTCGGTCTGTCACTAAGTTAACTGTCATGTACTAGGTCTCCTAGTCGTTGATTTATGTCGATTTTCCATATTAAGTGAGTTATATGCCATTTTTATGACGATTTTATGTTTTTTGTGCATATACACCTGAAAATTGGTCTTTTGTGGTTATTTTGGTCTGTCAATAAGTTTGGGTTAGGTAATGGGCTCGTATATTTTGATTTTTAGTCTTACTAACTTGATTTCTGAAGATTTGTCATTTTTAGTTGGTAATTGAAAACTTTGAGTGAGTATGTGCCATATTTAGTTGGTTAATTATCTTAGTTAGTCGTTTTGATGTTGTTTCTAGTCGGTTCCATCTTAAAATTGGAGGTTTGTTGCTGATTTTGGTCTGTCACTAAGTTTTTGGTTGATTTTTGTTAATTTAGGTAGGTCCGGTAACTTTGAAATGATAATTGGTCATTTCGATTTCGGTCTTGGTCTTTTTTCAGTTCATAACTAATGATTTTTGTTCATTTTGGGTGATTTTGATTAATAAGTTTGAGTTAGTAATTAATGTAGTTCATGTTTGTTTTAGGCCTTACTAGGTTCATTAATGATTTGAAAGTTGGTTTGTATAATGAATAAGTTGTTTAGTGGTCATTTTCAGTTGACATGAAAATTGGTCATTATGATTTATGTTATGCTTATTTTCCAGTTTCTAAGTAATGTTTTTGGTTGAATTTTAGTTCGTACAATGAATTTTAGTTGTTAAGTGGTCCTTTGTTAAGCAGTATAAGATGATTTTGAGACAATGTTTGTTGATTTTTCATGGGTTGTGATTAATTTGGTTCTTTGGTTGTTGTTGTTGTTTTTTTTTTTGTCAATGATGAAGCATTATTATTGCTTGAGAGAATGTTGTATCCGAAGCGTTTATCGAATGTTGCCATTAGCCACCGGTCCTAAGGACCTTAGGAGGCTAATATGTAGCTTCATTGACCGCAATCAACTTTCTCGATGATGAATGGGGACTTTCTAAGACAACAATGCTTGGTTAAGCTTTAAGTGTGCTCTCGCATTGGTTGTATTTTTTTTCAATACATTGCTGACTGTTTTTTTTTTGTCAATGATGAAGCGATACAATTGCTTGCGAGAAGTTGTATTCGAAGCGTCCATCAAATGTTGCCATTAGCCACCGGTTTTAAGGACCTTGGGAGGCTAATATGTAGCTTCATTGAGCGTAATCAACATTCTCGATGATGAAAGGGGACCTTCTGAGACAAAATTGCTTGTTTTTCTTTGATTGTGATTGCATTGGTTGTATTGCTTGATAATTTGGATTGCATTCATTGTAATTGTATTGGTTGTATTGTCCTACAAAATGCAATCTTTGAACTACACAGTTAAAGAAGAAATTCATGCATTATATGAAAACAATAGTCATTACATAAAAAACAAGAGTCTTGCATTACATGAAATATTTAAGACTTAGTCAATGCCTTTATGCTTCAATTCCAAATACCCCGTTGGAATACTCCTCTCCATACACCAATTTCATGCATTTTTTGACCACCCACTTTGGTGTTGTCACCAGTTCAGGCAGTAAGCCATCATCTTTGAGCTGTTTTTTGTTGTGATGAGGTAGATCATAGTAGTTTGACCCCTTTGCCTTCAATATCTCATTCAACACGTATTGCAAAGAGATCCGCACATTTGTGAGTGTTTTGGGTGTAACTCATTGTACGCAAGCTGAATGAATTGAACTAATTCATCCATTGTCTTTGGCATTTTTTGTGCATAAGTGATTGGATGCTTTTGAAAAATCCGAGGTCCAATATGTTGCAATCGGGGTTGTTTGGTGGTTGTTGTACTAGGATGAATGTGAAACCGTCTTGTTGATAATATGCTTGCCATTCGTGATCCTCTTGTGTGATGTGTGATGTGTGATGTGTGCTTTAGCATTGTCTTGTAGGATATAAATGACCTTTTCCCCTTCTTCTGGCCACTTTGCCTTGGTTGCTGGTATAATATTATTAATTAGCATGCTTCTTGTGGCTATCTTGTTGATTGATTCAATTGGTTTTGTTTCTGGACTTTTGCCTTTTCTTTGATGATCTTTTTGCTGCAACCTACTCTGTTGTTTTCCATTTTTCCATCGAATGTGAATTGACCATCTTCATCCCATCTTGGTCTTGCAACATCCCCCATAAACACGATTTTAGGGATGAATTTTCTTGATTTTCCACTCCTATATGGCTTTGGCTCATTCTTTGTTAGGTAAACTCTTTGTGATTTCCTTGGCAAGTAAAACCATTTTTCGTCGATATGAATGAAATCATACATAGTATAATATGTTGGGGCTATTGTCAAAGTATCATGTTGAAGCAAACTTTATGCCCAATCTAACCTGGATTTGTTTCTTTTCATCTGATAATTCTGGATGCATATTGTTTGTGTGTGGCTTCAAAGATCCCCTCTTCACCATTCTCCAAACTGTAGATGTTGCCAGCCTACTAGATCTAATTTTGTTGCTAGATCTCCTTTACAAGTTCTGTCCCCTATTTGAATGTTTGTAATTTTGTTCATATGGCACAATCACTCTTTTTCTTCCACACATATGGTATTTGTGATCCAAATCAAATGGTTACATTATTGTCTACTGTCTCTTTGCTATGTTCCATAGTGAAGTGATTGTTCTTCTACTATACCCAAATGTTATTGTTGTCTTGTTAATAACCCCATGTGGTAAAGATCCTAATGTAGTATTGTTTAACAAATGTAGAAGAATTTGTCTCCTTTTTTCATTGATGAACCTGGGTGATGATGATTTGGCTGATTTACTTGATTTGGAGATGGTGGTGGGTGATTAAGGTCAATGAGTTCACCCAAGGCCATTCTGAAGTCCCCTTGCTCTTATTGTCCTTGTTGTTCTTGTTGTCCCTGATGTTCTTGTTGCCTTAGTTATTCTTACTGCCTCTACTGTTCTTGTTGTTGTATTGTGAGTGCAGCATCACCATCATCATCTCCAATAGGGTCAAATTCATGTTGTTTTGTAGATTTTAGTTTGTTTTTACAATTTTTTTAAATTCTTGGTTATGTCTAAAAGTCTCCTAAAATGGGAGTTAATTATAATCAGAACAAAGCTATGGTAGTCCCCTTAATCCTTCACCTTTATGCTCATTGGTTGTTGAAAGTTTGTTTGGATTACATAAGTGTAATCCGTGAGCTTTGTTTCTTAAATTCTCATTGGTTGATGAAAGTTGTCCATGCATTTTGGATTCTTTTTGGCAACAATATACATTTAATGTAATTACTAATAAAGTGACATTTTCAATGATTATTTATTTGCCCATATCATTTTTAGAATTTATTTAAGAGAATCTACATTAAAAATAATAATATTTTAATTCTTATATTAAAGAATTTTTCCATAATTATTGCATATATTGATTCCTTTTCTGATTTCAAATGAGAAGAACATAAAAGATCGGAGGGAGTACTATTTTGAGGTATAGAAGATTAGAGCTTAAGCCATGATTAGATAAATTTTAGATTACTTTATACTTATTTAATAAATTGGATACCTTTTCTTTAAATTTACAATTTGCATTAGTTGTGTGGTTAGCCAACAATTAGCCAAAAAATACATGCACATTTTACAAGAACAAATAATCATAGGGAGTACTGTATGTTTTTAGATGGAAATTTTTTGATAAATTATAAATGATACTAACTTTATATTAGCTAGCAAGTTTATTTTTATTTTTATTTTATCTTCCACAAACTTTGTATTAAAAAATAGGTCATTGTAGCGTCTGAGTGGACTAATTTAGAAGCAAAAAGTAAGCAATCTAATGTCACGTAGTCGTCATTAGTAGCTCAAGCAAAATTCACCTAACAAAAGAACAGTAGTGGCTAGTGGGACTCGTTTTCAGTTGGTGAAGCCTTCAACTTTGATTCTTCCGTATTACGTTGAATTTGCATTTGCATTTGCATTGCGCCATTCGCCCGTAGGATCGTTCATTCGCTGATTCGTTTCATTTTTGTTGCACTTTATTTAATGCTTCAACCTTAGGCCTTAGCTTATTCCCTGTGCTGTACTGTGCTTTCAGCATTTTAGCATTTCAGCATTTCAGCTTCGAGAAGAGAATGTTGTAAATTTTGACTCGCAAGTCGCAACTTGCAATTTTGGATCTTGAATTTTGCCCACCCCTTTTGATCGCTGACACAATTTAAGATAAGTTTGTCATTTAAATATAGATTTCGGCAATCCACTTTACAAAATTAAGAAAGTTTCGCCAAAAATATTTTATGGGCTAAGAACTTTAATATCTATCTACTTTGACTTAAAAATAATGACGAACAGTATCCCTTTAAAGTTGATCAGATCTTAAAAGTTGGTTATGACTTCTCTACCAAGGGACTGTTACTGGAAGGGTGAACAAGAAACTGGGGAGGGCTACAGTTATGAGTGGCTGGAGTTTCTGAATGATGCTGGCTGGGTGTGCTGATAGCAAAACATCTTTATTACAACCACTCGGATACTGATCCAGGAGAGCCAACTGACCTCCGTTCAGCTTCTGTGAACAATGTAGACATTGGCGGACCTAGCTTGTATAATGGTGAGTCGGTAAAAAAGTCTTATTATTTGGTCATGTGGTAAAAAAAATTTATTTTATATTTGATTATCGATTATGATTAAGGGTGCCAAATGGATCAGGTCAGGTTTGTGTTTGGGTCAGTTATCCCCGAACTTAGTCTATTAAGTTTTCGAGTTGAAACCCTCAACTTGAACCTATTCCATTTAATTTTGTGTTGGATTCGTATAAACCCATGAAAGTTTTGTATAGAATCTCAACCCTAACTCGTTATTTTCGTGTCGGGTTTTCAGGTTGGGTCAGTTTTTGCCACCACTGAGATGTGGTTCTTCAATAGGGTGGATGAAAAAAAAACTTTTAGGATTGAGATGAAAAAACTGACAAGTTAACAATAGAAGTTTAATTATCTTTTTGAGTTTTAATTGATGCTTGAGGTTTGAGCTGGGTGGGTGATTGCCAAGTAATTTTTTTAATCTACTTAATATAGTTTGGTTATAAGATCGGATTCAAATTGATCCGACCTGATTTTGACCCAAAAATTATTTCGGGTTATGTGGGCCATTTTGGGTTAGAATTTTCAACCTTAACTTAACCCATTTAATTTCGAGTCAAGTTCGTGTCAACCCATTTAATTTTTCTTGTCGAAAATTTCAACCCTAACCCATTATTTTCAGGTCAGATTTAAGTCAGGTTTTCGGGTCGGGTCGAATCTATTTAAGTTTTCGAGTTGAAAACCTCAACTTGAACCTATTCCATTTAATTTCGGGTTGGGCTCGTGTCAACCCATTTAAGTTTTTGTGTAGAAAATTTCAACTCTAACTCGTTATTTTTGGGTTGGGTTAGTTTTGTCACCACTGAGATATGGTTATCCAATAGAGTGGATGAAAAAAAGACTTTTAGGATTGAGATGAAAAAATTGACAAGTTAACAATAGTAGTTTAATTGTCTTTTAGGGTTTAATTTAAGCTTGAGGTTTGAACTGGGTGGGTGACTTGTCAAGTAATTTTTTTTAATTTACTTAATATAGTTTGGATATAAGGTCGGGTTTGAATTGATCCGACCTGATTTTGACCCAAAAATAGTTTCGGGTTACGTGGGCCATTTTTGGGTTAGAAGTTTCAACCTTAACCTAACCCATTTAATTTCGAGACAGGTTTGTATCAACCTATTTAAGTTTTCTTGTTGAAAATTTCAACATTAACCTGTTATTTTTAGGTCAGATTCTAGTTGGGTTTTCAGGCCGGGTCGGATCAATTTTTACCACCCCTAATTGTAACTAAAAAATCCTGGATCCGCCTTGTTCAACATTGTTCCTGAGTCAAATAGTCAATCTCAAAAACAAATAACAGAGTTGTCTCGTTTGTATGGATGAAGAAGATTCCAAGTCGCTGCTAGCTAGGAAGACAATGCCTCACGTTCTTGGTGACCTTTTGGAGAACATTGCCGGGGCAATCTAATTGATACCAAGCTTTATGTAGAACAAGTTTGGAGAATATTTTTACCATTACTGTCCCCCATTGTCAGCCCTGCGGCCTCCATAAAAATATGGTAGTGGTCTATGCCTAGCTTCGAAACTACTGAACAAGAATAAAAAAACGCCTATCAAATTTGGCCAAGGTTCAGATAAAAGGATTGGGTTCAACAGTTTCACATCAAAAATTTCATGGATCATACCTCACTCGGGTGTCGTGGAGGCCACAACTTCACAAGGGAGCATAGAGCTGATAAGAAAAGCTATCAAGCTTCTGCAGCATTGCATCTACTCCGATCCTTGAACTGGAACAAGTGGGCAAACTTGTTATCGGTTGCTAATAAGGTTGATGTAACAGCAAGGAAAACTCGATGAAATCAAAATGGATAACCTTCATGGATGTCAGTAGTGTTTGGTGCAACTACAGCTCTTTTGAGTACTGCCATCTCAGGTTTTGATGGTCAAGGACAAGCTATGCAGTGGTAACCTGAATTTCTAGATTTCCATGTTAGTCTAGATGAGCACGATTATGATCTTGTATATTATTGATTTGTGCAGTAACTTTATTGTAACTTTGAACTTTTTTTTACCCGTATTGGCTTGATCATCATCATTAGAAAATATTATCAAAGATTTCCTGTAGATGGCAACCGTTTCGTCTTGTGTCTCTTTGTTTTTTACCTGAAAATAATTTCCCTTTTACATTCTTGCCAATTGACTAAGAATGTGGCAGAACCTCATGTTGGGTATAACCTCCCTAAGTTAAAGGGGGAGAGGATGAAGAGGGTAGGGGGAATGCAAAGGGTTTACTGAAGAGGGAGGGGAGGGGGAGTTAGGTTAGTTTAAATTTGGCAGTTGGGGGCATTTAATTAGGTAGATTTATTATTATTATTATTATCTTTTTAATCAACGTTAGTGAATGGATTAACTTTTTAAAACTTAGATTAGAAAGTAATTGATTGTACCAAGTAGTTAGGACTTCGGAGTCAAAACTCAAAAGTACAGGTGTACTATTGATAAGTTCTTTTGATGAATGTAGTTAAGAAAATAGCTCGTTTATCAGGTATTAATGGATATTTGAAAAATGGGTATAAAAAAACTATTAAGATAGACAATATACAAAGCCTGGACAATGTAGGCGGTTGCACAGTGAGGTTTGCCCTGTGACAAAGTGATGACCATCCAAAATTTTTTGGGCATTGATGAAGGGGTCAACACTTGGCAGATGTAGATTGAGATACTTTTTTCCAATTTGTCATTTAGGGAGTCAATAATAATATTGATGAAGATTAAAGAAATGCACTACCTTTTTAATCCAATCACCCATATTTTTCTTAGTGTGGAAGATTCAACTGTTAAAATTTATAAGTCTTGCTATTATTGTAATTGTCATAACTTTTAAAAATATAAAACCTAAAAATAATTAAAATATCAATGTTTCTTTTTATTCCCTATATAAAATTAGACTAATTTTAGGATACTTTCTCACAATCTTTTCACAGTCAATATAACTATAGCATTCAAAAGAATTTAAACAGTCCAAGTAAGAAAAATATTTTGGACATGAATCATCTAAAAATCCAATAGAAAAAAAATCCCACACTATTTGGTTTGTCAGCAGTTTATATTCTCAAAAGATGAGTATGTTTGAGATGGAAAACTCTTTAAATTTGGGAAATGTTTCAAATCTAAACTAAAGATTTAGTGACGACTATGTCAAAGCTACGAAAGACGTAGGCAAGAAAATCGTCTTGTTGATCGAATGATGAAAAATGACGTGATGTCCAATCTATTTGAAATTTATCAGGTTCTAAATCAAGTTCCAAGAGCAGGGAGGATTCTTCTAGAAAGGAACCATAAAGATGGACAAAATCATTTATAAAAGACTAATTTACTGATCATATTAAAATGTATTAAATTTATACTTTTATAAGTTTTTTATACATTAATATGGACACGTACTAATAGAATAATTAATCACTAAAGTTAAAGCAAGAACACTAAATTAAATTTGACAAATTTTTTTGGCAAAAAATTTGATTTCGATTATATTGTATATACGTGGAAGAATTTATAGGATTCTGTATTGATCTGATCATATGGCAAGTGCTTCAGTAATTTCTGCAGCTACTAGAAGGTAAACATATATTCAAAGCTTATCCTTTGCTGTACTATACTTGTGTCAGAAGTTCGAAATCCAACTTGTATGAGAATTACCGAGTACTACAAACAAAAGGTTACATCCATTATTGGTATTGAGGAATATTTATTTGTTGTTTGTAGGTTGGAACTTGGAAGGCAAGGTTGCTCTTGTCGCCAGAGGTGCTAGTGGAATTGGATGAATATGCTGCCAAACTTTTTACCTAAAATGGTGCAAAAGTCATGATTGCTGATATCCAAGATGATTTGGGCCAATCCTTTTGTAAAGGCTTAGACCCACCAGTAGCTTCATACGTCCATTGCAATTTCATTAAAGAAGCCCATGTACATAATGCAGTGGACTCTACAGTAGCCCAGCCAATATGGAAAGTTGGATATCATGTTCAATAGTGCTGGACTGCTGGCATAGACAGGCTCACTGGAAACACAGCTGCGGAGCCTGGAAAGTATGGGATTGGGTGTCACCATATGTGGTTGCTGGTTGCAACCTCCATGATCAAGACATTCCTCGATCTAGACGATGAAGGAATAGCTAACACATACTCTAACCTTAAAGGGGCGTGTTGTAAAAAGGAGGATGTCGAGAATGCGGCTTTGATTATTGGGAGTGATGATTCAAAATTTATTAGTGGACATAATCTTATGGTAGCTGGAGGACTTAACATCGTGAATCCTGCATTTACAACTTTGATAAAGATAGTTGAGGTTAGTACTAGATAGAAAGTTTATTATTTAGAGTTTTACTAGACATGGAAATAATGTATGGTCATCTCATAGTTGATGTTCATATATGCTTGATTTACAAGAATCAATTGCAACAGAGTATAGTGAATCTAATGTTGGACAAAAAGAGAGAGAGAAAGAAAACAATAAATGTAATTTCGTAAAACAATGAAAAAAGTAAATTGCACCAGCCGGGAATCGAACCCGGGTCTGTACCGTGGCAGGGTACTATTCTACCACTAGACCACTGGTGCTTGATAACTTACATGACGAATTATTTACATAACAAATTTTCACACAAAGGCTGTATGTCAAGTACCATCTTCCATGAGGACCATAGTAACTCATAAAGCCATGAGTCACATGATTCATGTGACTTTTGTTTGAGAAATCAGTCTTACTTAATTTTTGAGGAAATAAATATAAAACATTTTTCAAAATTATTATATGTCCTTATAATTTTTTGGATTTTGGAAAAGAAATCTAAGGGGACAAACCCTAAAGCATATTCTAGTGCAATTCTCCTAACAATACTCATCTACTCTATGTCTCAAAAAATTGCCTTTTTATTATAATTTGATGTGAATCTAGGTAGAAAACATTAATTCACATAAGGGATAAAACTTGGAAGCCATGGATGAGAGCATTGGAGGAGATTTCGAGATGGAAAGATCCGATCTTGGAAGCTTTCTCGAAAGATGAAAATTTCGGCCAAATGGTTGAGAATTTTATTACAATGGTCAAAGGTCTTCATGTGAAGATTTGACTTGATGGGTGAAATGGCATGGTGACTTGGCAAGGAAGGTCGTGACTTGGAGACCACATGGCAGACACGTGGGGATGGTGATTTTGAGTTTTAGTAGTCTTGGGATTAATAAAATCATATTATATTTATGTATTTTAAATGATCAAATTGTGAAAAACTCTATTAATTGACATGGGAGAAAACTCATAGGAAAACCAACTTATTCCCCATATTCACCAATCTACCATATTCACGTGTTCTAAGTGTTGTTGCAAGTGAATATGGATACGCAAATACTCCCCTTAGACGCACCTAGAAGATTTGTATCTCAATAAGTTGATAATCTCTCTTTAGTTGCATCCCTCTTAGTACTTTCAATCAAATCTTCAAAGTCATTACCTTGAATCATATCATAGTTTGAGTTGTTTCTAAGAAATTGCTTTATTTCCTTTTTAAATAAAATTGAACCACTAATAACTTTATTCTAACAAAAATAATATATGATTTCACTAAGTTTCTCTCATCAATTCTATCAATTACTCCCTCCATTGTTTTTTGTTCTTCCTCTTTGAAATATTGTAGATTTTAGAGTTAAACTATTACTATGAATTCTCCACAATTTAGATGAAAACAATATTCATTTGGAATTACTTAATAGATTTGTCTCAAGGTATAATTTTCAAAAATGATTTTTTTATAATTTTTACAAATACACAGTTGAAAATATTTTTATTTTAAATTTATATTGAGATTTGCTCAAAAAAGCAAACGGGAAGAACAAAAAACAACAGATGAAGTAAAAATTAAAATAAAGTTAATTTAGGTAAATGGAGTAAATAAATAAAAAATAAGAGAGTATTACGGAATGGATGGACAGCGCACTCGGGTGTATCATATGCTTGGTGCACCTGAACCAAAACGCATGCAAGATAAAATAAAACGCAGGAGTAAATGTACATTGTTTGTTGAGTAATGTACAAAAGATTTGGACAGTTAACACACGCAACCCAACTGCACGCTTCCCATAACCGTAACTTTTATGATTTTGGGGAACCAAAACATCACTTCACTGCGAACTGCAAGATACAATTACCCCCACACAGTATTGTATCTTCCATTTCAGAGTTTCATTGTTTCCAAAGTTTTTTTTGAAAAAAAAATACTCTTCTCCCTACATTAAAACTCTAAGTTCAAACAAAAAAATAGATAAAAAAAATTTAAAAGTTGCAGTTATACAATGTGTACATTTAAAAGTTGTTGACTTTTCAATTTTTATGGTTTACGAGGTGAATTTTTTTTACATGTACATTGAATTTGATTGTTATGAACATTAGAAATTTGAATAAAGTACATTAAAATTAAGTATTCTATACATTAAATACTTTATATAATAGATATATTAAAGTTGAGTATTATATACATCAAACATTTTATATAAGTTATGGACAAAGAAAATTATGTTCATTGGAATTACATACAATATACATTGAAACTTGTATAAGATGTACATTTGATATTCTATCAAAATTGCCGTTAGTAAACAGTGACTCCCCCAATTATTGAACTTATATAAGATTTACATTAAACTTATATACGATGTACATTGAATTTATATAAGATGTACATTGAAATAAGTGCAAATATGATTCAAATTCAAAATTTACTGTAATCATTTTACTCTTGTTGACACCTAGGCTGTCATTTCATTGTTTGCTGAGCCCTGGGCTATGTTCATTTCACTCCTTTTTCAATTTTCATTACCCTAATCTCCTCTTATTTGCATGTCCATCCATTACTAGCTAGGATAGGTGCACGCATGGTTTACCCGGATGCACTATCTAATTTACGATATTACGTCTGACCTTCTTGCACAGTTCCTACATCCTACTATCCACTCTCCAAAATTCAGAAATAGCAATCAAAACCCAAACTTCGAAAATGGCGAAGATCTCAGATCCATCAAAATTATTTCAACAAGTGTTTTCAGACGAAATAGTCTCTGAAACCTTGACCTGTCTACCTGTTAAATCAATCCATCGATTCAAGTGCATGTCAAAGCATTGGAAATCAATCATCCACGACACAAAGTTCATTGCCTCCTACCTTTCTCTACACTCTCCTTCATGGGTCATCCTTAAGATCCGATTACTTGACCCAACCAAGTGATCATCCCCATCCACAACTCAGTAAGTTACTTCTCTATTCATATTCGTGAGTTTGTTGTCGAGCCCATTGCTGGATGGTTCCCAAGTATGGATGGCAATGCGTCGAATATAGGTCGGGTCACATTGGATCCAGACTCATACCCATCTTTTTCAAATTAGACCTATATTCGCCCCAAACCCACTGAATCCTAAAATTTCAGACCCTTACCCAATTCCATTGGATCTAACGGGTTTCGGGTCCAAAATGGGTCCTTAACATATATTTAATTTTTATGTACTTATTATTCTCATATTTCATAATTAGATGTATTTTCGTAATTTTTTTAAGTCAAATGAATGTAATGATGTTAACCCTTGAGAAAACTATTAATTGAATGAAAAAGAATTTGAAATTACAGCTCAACAAATAATTCGTCAGATCCTAGTCTTAACTTCAAAATTTTGATATTGCTCGTCTTTTTTTCCCATATGTTCGTACAATACAGTTATTGATTGCTCTATCCTTGATCAAGTATATTTTGACGGTTTATTCAAGCTTTTTAACAAAACAAGTTTCTGGAGCATTGTACCTTCAAATTAGCAAAAGAGGAAGAATTTGATTTAAAATGATTCCTAGTTGTATCATGATGAGGAATTTGTTTATAATCATTTTAACTTGGTACTGTATTAGTGTATTTGTTATTGCATTACCATGTATACTTAGACTGCTATAGTTCTGGCTATTTCCCTTGTGCACAAGGTTCTTGCTTCGTATAAATGTAAATCGCTGGTTATTTGTAATCTTAGGCTTGATCTATTCCTCTGCAGAAATATGTTTTCCACTTTCAAAATGCTGTAAATTTGAATATGAGATACCCTGATTCATTTTATATTACTGCTTGAGATCAGGCAATAGAACAGAAGTTGAATTTGAATATGCAAGGTGTGTGCTGTCACTAATCCTAACTAAGAGTAGATGTAGATGTTTGTCAAAATACTCTGCTGGTCAGAGGTCTGTGTTATGATGATTTGGACGTTTTGCCAAGAGCATTTCTCTTAAATTTTTGACCTCCTATAACTAGAAGCGTAGCTCAACTTGGCATGCGTGGAAATTTATGGGTCGGCGAAGTGTCAACAGTACACTGTAACTAACCAATATAATCAGAAATTAAACAGCACAGTGGAAGAAGAAAGAAAGGGTTATGGTCTATGGTCTTAGCTCCAAACTAGGTCCAGAAGATTTGCAGAGCTGAGAGGCTTGAAACGATCGACCTCCAGGACCACATTAACTTACTCATGGATCCCCAGTTCAATTTCAATTCAAGTAAATTTCATCATTCACTTTTATTAGAAGAAAAAATGCGGCAATGCATAAGGAAACCACCAAACTGTAAAGATAATGATGAACAAAACCTAGACAAAACTTCTAATCAATAAAAAAAAAAAAAAACCAGAAATCGCCATAGATGAGACTGTAAAAACAAGAGTGTATCATCATTGACCAATTCACTTATGCAAAATATTCTTATGCTTTAACCAATATAAATGAGTATAGTCCTATCCCTATGAAAAATAACGATTAAGGTTAACACTAACCGACAAAGCTTTAGCCATGCATTGCACATTCAGGATACTCCTCATTTTGCACAAACCAACTCGAAGGCGGCCAGAAAATCCCGGTCCAACGATCCTCCGATGAACCAAACGTCGAAATAGACCCATCCTCCAAGGTGTAAACCCCAGCATTTAACCCAAAACTCATATCAGCGTCATCATCATAACCTGTCACTCCTTCAAAATAGATACAATCCCCCTTACTCCACCCCAAATCCTCAGCACAAACCGAGAACGCCGCGTCACGGCTAACAAACAATACCTTATTCCCTAAACTCCTCACCCTTTCCCAACGCTTCTCCCTTTCATTCAACACAAAAACCTTAAACCCAAGTGGCTTCCCTACGCTAGTCTTATCCACAACCCACTCCTCTTCTTCGTCATAATAGTTAGTAGGCATAGGATTAACAATCTTATTAACCAAATATAACTTATAATCACACTCCAATAAATAAAAATACTGACCATTACCCTCCTCCGTCGCGTAAACCACCTCAACAAGCTCTTGCCCCGCCTCCGCTGCCGAATCGATCATCACTAGCCTCCTAGTTCGATCAACGGCTAAGAATTTCCCATCGAAGCAGATAACATCATCGAATTCACTCTTCTTGTCCGTCATCCCAGTTTCAAGTTCAACAATCTTCCAATCTTCATCCCCACTATTCCAAATTGCAATCTTTCCATACCCATACAAGCCCAACACACCAAACTCCTCCCCAATTCGAACAACAACCTTTCTTAGAGTAATCGAAGAGGCGAACTCCTCAAACCCGAAGGTATCTTCATCTCCACGATTGGTCACCAATTGAGCCCGATACGACCGACCAACCTCCAGATTTCGATAAGCCATCAAGTCAACCCGTTCCCTGAAAACCCTAGATGAGGAAAGGTAGAATTTGTGCTTTGTCAAAGGGTTGAGGAGGGCCCACTTGTTTTCACCTGATTCAGAGACTTTGATGAGCCAGACATTGTTGAGGAGTTGATGTTGAACGGTGTAGTTTGGGGAGAAGATGTAGATGAGAGTAGGGGAGAGTGAAAGAGAGCGGTAATTGGGAAGGAGAGGAGGCAGAGTTAGGGGGAAGAGCTGGTGAGGTTGGACTGGGGTTGCGAAAGAACGCCATGATTTGCAGATTGAGCGGAATCGGCAGAGATCTGAATTGGTGTTGAGGCGACTCAAAATTAGGGTAAGCACGTCGTTTGTTAGACTCTTCCATTTCCCTTCTGTTTCGTGGGAGATCGTCATTTCATCTCTGTTGGTTTGGTTTCTGGGTTTAAATGACGGTATTTTTTTTTTCTTTTGGCAAGACGATGATGCTTTTTTTTTTGTTAGTGAACGATGAACGACGAATGAATGAAAATTTTCTTATTAGTTAGTTAAACCTCATTTATAACCTTTTTTTTTTAATCTAAGGGAGGCGGGAAGCCTAGGAAATTAAACAAACTACAAAAAAAATATTAACTAATTCGGATAGATCAAGGGAATGCTGCTTCCCTCACATGTTCCTCAAAAAATTCTCACAAGTCCTAAGGGAATTTCTTCAATGGAGCTAATCCTAGAGGACTGGAGTACACCTTCATTAGTTAGTCAATTTCCTGTTCTATATCCTTCTCCGTAGATATGAGAGACATGAACTTTGCCTTCCATTGACTTGACAATGAATGATAATTAGAAATATCTCGTGCAGTTGCATAAAATTGTATCAATGAACCAATTTTTATGTCTAGCCACAAACACACAAACCCTAACCTCCCAATAGAAAAAGAAAAACCCTCATATTGGCCAAAATACTCTAAAAATAAAGAAATTATTGTAAATAAAAAGCAAAATAGACAAGAAAACACAACAAAAAGGGGTTGTAATCATTCAAAAGGTTTGTAATAGCCCCAAGATGTATAAGAGAAACTAAGGTTTGAGGGGTAGTAAATAAAAATACATTCAAGGTGAACTTAACATTAGGATTGGACAATCAAGATTGTGACAAGCTTTTTCACTTATGTGGTATATATAAGAAATGGCCCTTGCTAGCAAAGATATTAATGAAATTGGCTATTCAAAAAACGATGTTTGGAAGGAGGTTGTCACTTAGTACTTTCAAAACTCATCAAATGTAACATAGAGGGTCAGGAGAGCCGGTTCAACTTTGGGTATGCACTTTGGATTATACATTATACAATTAACCGAATGGAGTACTAATGATAGCATTTAACAATAACAATAACAAATAAAATAAATATTTTTATATAAAGAATATGATGACCTAATCGATAAAAAAATAAAAATGACTTATATCAAATTTCACTTGATCTGATATGACCCAATTCGCTTTTGAACTGATTTAAACCCTTGATGCAAGACTCAATTGACTTGATTACACAAATCGAATTTTAACCTATTATTGAATAAGCATGATATAAAACTCAATCCCATTTGATAATCCATAAACCAAATCAAAACTTATAATAAATTGATTCAAAATCAAACCTATCCAAAATGGCCCAAAACATACCTAATTTGAATGATTCAATAGCTGGGTTTATCTTATTATTGTATAAATTCAAAAGATATTATTCAATGTTATTTTTCTAATAATGTTTATTGTTTTTAGTCAAAAAAATGTTAATCAAGTTGTTATTGGCAAACTTTTGTATTGGCAGATGTTCCTGGAGAAGCATTGGCAGCGTGAAGCTATTCAATCAACAATACGGAGTTGTTAACAATGATATTTACTCAATACTACGGAGTAATAAAATTTGCGTCTTTTTGGGTTCCGCAAATAAGATCCTGCACCTGGGTTCACGATGTGCATCGTGCACCCAGAACAATTTCACTGACCATTTATTAAACCTCACTGAACATTTTCTCTATTTCACTGACCATTTACAAAACTTCATTGACCATTTGCCCAATGAACATATCCTTCATTTCAATGACCATTTCCCAATAAACATATCCTTCATTTCAATAACCATTTACTAAATCTTAGTGAACATTTACTCACTAAAGATTTGATAAATTTCACTGAACGTCTAATTAAATCAATTAAATTGTGTTGCATTTTACACTAGGCGCATCATGCACCTAGGTGCAGGGTCCAAGCGCTGTTTGGGTTTCACATTGACCATAAGTACACATCATTTCCCTAATATTTTCTTCAGTTTCCTATACAACATGAATCAATGATCTTCCAAGTTCCTATGTTCCTCGTAATTGCTCAATCCAACACCCTCAAATGGATGCTCAATCAAAAAAATGTAAGAGACTGGTGCAGTCTACCAAGTGAAGTTTTTTCCTTATTCCTCAATTGTCTAAACGACAATGAAACTGATCGTTGTAGGCTTCGTGGTGTCTGCACTTCATGGCGTCCATCCATTTCTCCTCCTGGACCACCTCCATTTCCATTCCCAATCGTACTCCCCTTTCGTGGAGAAGGAATGAGATCGGAATAGTTGGGGTAAATATCTTCTACCTCGTTTCTTCACCAGTCGAAAGTAGCAGTGCTAGCGTTTGGCTCACTCGAGTTGAAGTCAAGCGAGGCGTTTTGAATTTCTACCGGCTACTCAAGATGAATTTCATTATTCTTGGCCTAAGCTCATGGCAGAGGTAAGCTTCTTAGACTAAAGAATTTCTGAGGTTGCTAGATCATACAGCTTGCGTAGTTTTTTTGAACAAACTAGAGGCTAAGAAGACGGTTATGCTCCCAAAATCAGGAGTTAAACCTGACAATTTCCATCTGTTGGTAATCCGGAATGATGGAAATTTGGGAATTTTAAAGTATGGAGTAGAGAACTGGGTGAGCATTCCAGAAGGCGATGCTCGTTTCGGTGATATAATTGCTTTTGAAGGCCTGTTTTACCCAACTGATTCAGAGGGTAGACTAATATCAATTGATCCCGTATCATTCGAGGTGAAAGAGGTTGCCAAGTCATGCGGGAGATTGCATCAATGTGAGGTCTTGTTCACTTACTTAGTGGAGTCATGCAGGAGATTGTATCTAGTTAACAAAGTTGCGAAAAGATTTGTTACTATTACGATGGATTTCCGGATTCGTACTCACCAAATAGCAAAAGTAATAGCCACTTCACTTTTGGGAGCTAGTGACGAGTTTGGGAGATCTTTGTTAGCTCCAGAAATCGGACGTGGTCAAAGGGGGGATTGGTATCATCATAAGAACATGTCGGATAAATGTCAGATGGATAGGTAAATGGTGAACAAAATGTTTGGAGTAATGGGTTTGATTTTGAGAGGGAATGAAAGGAACTAAAATCCTTTGCAATGATTGACTATGACAAACTCTAGTAAGTACTTGATGACTTACCAAATTAATCAAAAAATAAATATTAATTACCTTATAAGATACAGCTAGAACAAAACACGTTTATACGTCTCGTCTACTTAAAATCCAATCAATAGTTTAGCACCACAAAAAGATTGTACAACTTGGGGAGTTGATCGAGATAATAATTTTTTTTTAGATCTGTAGAAGTCAATGGAGGAACAATAAGAGCCGCATTGATAAAGTAAAGAATTTTACAGGAAGTTAGCATGAAACTTACACAAAACCTCGTTTACATACATGTCCTTGCACTTTATAATGCATGTTGGCACGTCAAGGTGTATGATTACAGTAATTGTGATATCAAGTATGTAGACCATGCAGTTCATCCTCCCTTTTTTTTTTTTTTTTTTTTTTTTTTTTTGCAAATTTCATTATTTTCCTTACAGCTAGTACAGACAATCAATTCTATATGAATAAAAATATCATAATTTGAACTAAAAATCTTACAGCACTCGTACATCAACTATTCACATCCTCACTCCCTTGTAATTTTGTGCGAATAGACATTAAGGTCAAAATAGATAGAGTTTATCCTACTACACATATTTTGATTCAGAAATTACATCAATGAACAAAAGATGGTGAGACCTTCTCAAGGATTTGGAGGGCTTCTTTCATTGAGGGTCTCTTTTGAGGTACCAAAGACGCACAACTAAACCCTAACTTGAATATGCCCATCATAACCTCTTCTTTGCCTTGTATTTCAGCCCTAAGTGCAACATCAGCTATCCTTAAAACCCAATATCTATCCTCGAGCCCAGAACTTGGGGTCCACAGGCCCAGTTCCTTGTCCAAGTATACTTTGCCAGTTAGAAGCTCAAGCAACACTATCCCAAAAGAGTATACATCCCATTTTGGGTTGGGCTTGATGTTCTTCAACGACTCAGGGGCCTGGTACGGCGATCCGACCCCGTTAGTATTTCCTAACAGGTTGACATACGGGCTGCCACTCACTGAGATATCTTGGGTACCATCATATGAGCCCATGGATCTTTTGCTCCCGAATTGACGAGCCGAGAAACTTCCTTTGTTGCTGCCATGAACAAGCCAACTGAGCCCAAGATCACTAATGACAGGCTCCATGTCTTGTGTTAGGAGAATGTTACTTGGTTTGATGTTAGCATGTACATATCTCTTGTCATGAATACAGCTAAGACCCCTAGCAAGTCCTCTTGCAATCCTTAACCGAGCTTCTAGAGGTAAATGATACGGCGTAGAACCGCTCTTCTCTATAATTATCACCGCAAAAAGAAAAATCACATGAAAAGCATGAATTAGTGAAAGAAAAAGCAAGCGCATTAAACCACCAAAAGACGACATGACTAAAGTAAAATTCACAACGAACAGACCGAAAATAATACCATAACTAACTTTTAAAAGCGCTCTTAACGTAATGTATTGTAGGCCACTTTTCTATGTTTTAGAACTTTTTGAAGCAAATACAACCCATTTCATTAATTCATTTGCCTGTTTCAAACAAAAAATTTACAAACTCCAATACCATATTGAACTGAAACCTCTTACAGGTCGATCTAATCTAGCTTTGCAGGTCATTTCCTTTGGAAGTGAGGGGGGAAAGGATGAGGGAATACAAACCCTCAAGAGTTGCAATACGTAACTATCCAGCTACACTAAGCACAACGGAGTACCACTTGGTCTTTTTCTAGAATCTAAAGAACTTTACAATCCTCATCCCTTAGATTAAGGTATTATAGAATACTTTTACAGCAAACAAGTCCTTTCCTTGGCTATATGAATATCCATTATATGAGGGAGAAAGTATCAAGAAAAGAAGACAGTTCTATTAAAAAAAATAAAAAATAAAAAAGTGTTACATTGGTTTTGAGTACCTGTAACTTTTAGGACCAGAATATGGTGGAAATAAAATACCACCGACAAAAAAGATGAGAATAAAAAGTTTAGCTGATTGATTGAAGTCACTTTGAGTAAAACTACAGGCAAAATAAGCATGCAGGGAATGCTGTCATAGTAAGAAATTTTTGCAGTAACTAGTAAACATCTTCTAGTTTTAGACATAGAATCGAATAGAATAGGGGCAGCAAATAAGTGGGTAACTGACCCACCAGGCCATCACTAAGCAAATTATTGAGGCCAAAGTCGTGTAGTATTCTCAATGGGACAGATTTTGATATAATATGGTCTAAATCTAGCCCCGTGACACAAGGGGAAGATAAAAGGATGAGTTGTTTGGGAAATTTCCAAAGTTTAGTGAAACTTTTTTTATGTTTTCATCAAATTGTTTGGGTGTCTGGACAAAATGCTTTAAAATCAGTGTATAACTACTGCTCATAGGGTGTGGCAGACCTCAGTAGTAAGATTTACTCCATAGAGTCCTAGTCTACTAGCATCAATAGCTCCCAAAAATGGATGTGACAATGGATGGGAATACATCCAAGAGGATGGATTTTCCTGTGTTGGCAACGATCGGCCTTTTTTCCTCCCAAAAAATCCCCGTGTTTTCTTGCAGACTACTAATTTTAGATAATCCGAAACTTAAAACGACTCTAAAAGAAGAACAAAAGGCGGTTGGTGATCGACTCACTGGGTGGAGACGTGGGGTATATTTTTCTTCACACAATATCTCTCCGTTTTCCCTCTGTTCTCAGTTTTTGTTAGTTTAATTGCTTCTATTTCTGACCATAATCATTGTACTTCAGACAAATTACACGGGTTTATAGGTGAAGTCACAAGAGTTTCAACAAAGGTAAAAAAAACTAAAGCGATGTCATAATGGCGCATGTTAGTTACTTACAGCTTTCTGGTACACAACAAATTGTAACAGACGACCAAAAAATTGCTGGTTTTCCTTGTAAAATGACCTAATTAAACTGTGCGTTTCTTGATCCTTCGGTAGGCTATGGTACTTGGCACTCTGGCAGTTCACACAAAACAGTGGCATTTACCTAACCCGAAGAAACATCATGTTGAACTCGTCATAACCAATCACATTAACAACTATTTAACCTAAAACATCTCCTTAAAGATACCAAATTTGTCAAAACATCTTATCCAACAACCCAAGTGAAGAGAAAAACTATAGGTGGAAAATAAAAAAATCAATAGAGCATATACAATATCTATCTTCGTATTAGAAAGACATATGAACATGCTCATCGAGGGTCAACTCGGCTAGGGGCCATCCTGTTCGCATAGTGGGTCGATTGAGTGTGACCTAGATTGGGTTAGGTCGTGTTACTTAGTTGGTATTACTAACATAATACGTTCATATATGAAGGGTTGACTTGATTAAGATTCACCCATCTAACAGGCTTGGTCATGGTCCGTTAAGGAGACGTCAGTGAGCAAAGCCTATCAGTGAAGGTCTATAGCTACTCTAGCCAAAATGTATGCATGCAACATTAACAAACTTACTGATAGATGAAAACTTTGTACATAAAGTAACAAACAATAATCTAGTTTAATCAGCTGTTGTTATTAAGCTCCTATCGTACCACACACGCAGAGTGAGAGTGAGAGTGAGAGTGAGAGTGAGAGTGAGAGAGAGAAGAGAGGTTAAAATGAAAAACAAAAATAGAAAAGAGAACTTACTGTAAGCAGATGTAGCAAGACTTCCATTAGAGATATAATCGTAGATGACAAGCTTCTCGTCTGCAGCCCAATAAAACCCACGTACTCGAACCAAATTAGGATGCCTAACCTTAGCAGTAGCCTTAATATGTCCTTCAAAATCCCTCAACCTATCAACAGGGATCTCTCCTAACCTCCTAACAGCAAACGCAGTCCCATCTTGTAACACAGCCTTGTACACTATACTCGACCCACTTGCTCCCAATATGTATGCTGACGCCTTCAACAACGTCTCCGCCTCCAGCTCCGTCTCTCCGTCCACCATCACCAACGACCCTCCCCCTCCTCCTCCTCCACCATCACCACCACCAGAACCCTCATTGGGCTTATCAACGCTGTTATGTCTCTTCTTGGTATCATCATCATCAGAACCATCATTATCACTGTCAGAACTAGTCCTAGTGTCTGTTGTTGCCCCTTCCTCACTCTCCTCTCCTTTGATGCAATAAGTGAAACATTTCTTATGCATCTTATTGGGACCTACGGTTGTTGCATTACTGTTGATTTGAACCAAGAAATGGTCATTCCCTAAGGTTGTTGGCATGCCTTTCTTTCCTGCAGGAGGAAGATTTTTACTGAAAGTATTTCCATCTTTGTTTGGACTTTGCTGTTGTTGAATCCTCTTGCTTCTCAGCTGATATAGATAAAAGAACACAACCCCTAAAACACCAATGCCAGCTAAGTCAGCTAATGTAATCCCCACGATGGTCGCCGGTTTAAGACCATGACCACTGGGGGGGTTAGAGTTCGAGTTCGAGTTCGAGTCGACGGGTTTAGGAATGACAGCAATGGCAGGAGAAATGGAAACAGATACATTTGGTGGGGTGGAGAGTGTAGAAGGAATTACACACTCAGTCTTCAGTGGCTTCCCACATAGTTCCTGATTCCCGGAGAAAAACTCTGGGTTTTGACCCATGAAAGGTTTCGACCCTGGGACCTGACCCGTTAAGTTGTTGTAAGACACATCAATGGTTGCATTTTCCGGTACACTTTTGGCGAATTCCGCTGGAATTTCGCCGGATATTTTGTTGTAGGAGAGGTTTAAGTACCTCAAAGAGGGCCCGGTTCCAAGATTAGTTGGCAAGGAGCCGTTGAAGAGGTTGGAAGAGAGGTCAAGAACCTCAAGCGAAGGGGGGAAACCGGAAGGGACACTCCCGGAAAAGTAATTCCCTTTGAGGGACAATACCGTCAAGTTGTTAAAACCAGAGGTGAAATTCACCGGCAAGGGCCCACCAAAAGCGTTGTCAGAGAGGTTGAGGAAGCTTAAGGAGGAGTGTGAAACGACAGGAATGGCCCCGGAGATAACATTGGAGGAGAGAGAAAGAGTTTGGAGCTCCGAAGCGTTTAACAAAGTATCGGGTAGAGTACCGTTAAAGAAATTATTGGATAAATCGAGGTGTTGGAGGTGTTCAACGAGGCCGAGATCAGACGGTAGAGAACCCAAGAGCTGGCTATTAGGGAGGGCTAATGTGATGACACGTAGATCATCTTGGCGACAAAGAACGCCGTTCCAAGAGCAAGGTGTTTCGTCAAGGTAGTCCCATGTATTAAGGACAGATAATGGGTCGTTAAGGATGGAGTATTTGAGAGCTAGAAGGTAAGTTCCATCAGAGTTAAGGGCAAGAAGGGGGCTGAGCTTGAGTGAAAGGATGGTGGTGAAAAAGAGAAAGCAAAATGGAGTAGAGGTCATTTTGGTCATTAAGGGGAGTTCAAGCTAACATCTGGATTCATGGAGGGGGGGAGGGGGTGTAAAAAGGGAAGAGGTAGAGGAAATGAAGGAGTTTTGGTGAGGTTGTTTAGGTGAGCAGAAGTTTGGAGTGTTTGCAGGAGAAGGTGGAACCAGTAGTTATTAGTTTGTGATAATGACGGGAGTTGGGGTTTGGGGTTGGGGGGTTGGAGGGTTGGGTCAAAGTGTGACCCTAATATGGAAATGGTGGAGCGTGTTTTTGTTTGTGGTTTTAGTAAGGACCAAGGAGAGAGCATTATTATTGTGGAGGGTAAGGGGGAATCTTTGAATGATTTACTGGAGGACACTAGAAGTACATGAGTTGGAAGTTTGCAGGTGTTACACTTTTACACAGTGAGACTGTTGTGGAAGGGGAACTCCACTTTTCCCATTTGCACCGGCTTTGTTCCCCTTTTGGTCCTTGCTTCTTTACACTTGTTGAATCAGTTCTTTGGTTACCATTTACAAACTTACTACTTACAAATTACAATGGTTGCAAGAGTATGAATGATATTATGATAAATGTCAAAATCGGTTATTTGGATTGGATTTCACTCATCATAATTCCATACTGTCTATACATTTAGGTATTGATCATGCCAGGATTTAGGAATCATTTAGTTTTGTGTTAGTCCTAACAGCTATAAGTGATCCATATTAGTATGGCATTTTTCGCTTTGCACTAAATCCTCACAAATTTATTTTTAGGCATATCGCAAAAGATCTCTTACTAATGTGAAACTGAATTATTTATAAGCTTGACAATATTTTCTTCCCTAATTGATGCAGGACTTAAGATGTATACTCTTCGTTTTGCTTATATGTTGAGCAAGTAAAGTCACTTCAAATTTTAAAGGATGTTAAAAAAAAATTAGATGTCTAGGAGAAATGTGGAACTGATTCATTAATTTTTGGAAAAATTTATGGGAATAATCTAACATTTGTCCGATTTGCGGATATTAGTCCAACCTTTTGTTTATTTATGAATACGTATGCCTTTAGCCATTGTTTGCTTTCACTAAGCAACCCCCCAAATGTGACTTGTAATTGACGGTCATGAACAGGTAATTGATTGAATTCTTTTTTTAAATAATGTTCGGTATTAACTACAATTACTCAGTGTTAGGCTTTCCCTCCCCTGTTCACTATTCTCCATTGCTCATTATTGCTTTGAGTTGGTTTTCTCTTCCCCATTGCCCATTCTTGCTTATATGGATGAAAATGTCACCCTTCTCGAAAAGCGAATCTTGCTCCCACGCATAAGCCCTGGTTGATTGACAAAATATATTATGGATAGGTAAGATTTGTTCATGCTTAGATAGATGAGACTCGAGTTGTTTTCATGCCAACAAGCAAGTCGAGAGAGTAGATAGAGGAAAGGATAAGCTAGAGCCAGTTCCCCCAGTCTCCTAGTTTAAGTGAATCACTAAATTAAAAAGAGGGAAGACTTGCTTAGTAGTTGGCTTTCGAGCGAATATACCAAAAGAGATTATTAACAAGAGAAGATTGGTAACCTCTTTCTTGTTACTGGCCTTAACTACTACTAGTGGAGCTAACCAGAGAATCAATTACTTGCTTGTATGTGCTAGTCCATGTTCGTATAATGACAACCAAAAACAAGAGACATCAACACATTTTAGGGAAAGGGCTTTGATCAAGAGCCTTTATTCATTCTCAAATTATGTGCGATAGAGATGGAAAGAGGGATTGAGAACAACTGCTAAGAAACCAAGCAAGAAAGAAATTCAACTCCAAGGGGGATTTAATTTAGGAACTTTAGCAAGCACTGTAGCAGAGGGAGTTAATTATAGGAACATTAGGACAACACGAGCTAATTTACATGGGAAATGGAACTGCATATGCCACGTCACACAAAATTCACTTGCTATTCAAGTCACCTGTAAACTCGCTTAGTGAAAGAGAACAATGGCTAAAGGTAGGTATATTCATAAATAAATAAGAAGTTGGATTAATATCCACAAATCGAGTAGAGGTTAGATTATTCCCTTTAATTTTTCCTTAATTTTTTTAGTCATACTCCACTTTAATTTTTGGTTAGGATCGATTATGTTTAGGATACAATCTTTGAAATTTATTTATGTTACCTTCAATTGGGTAAGATGTGTTGGTCATATTCTTTTAATTAAATCGATTGTTTTTCTTTTCTTTTATATTTTGTTTTGGCGAAGACACTGTATTCACTTTTGAAAATCTGATAATTTATATGTCATGGATAAAAAAAAAGGTTCTACATAAAGAAGAGTATGTAAGGTCACAGTGTTGTAGTGTACTGGTCAAATGGTCAATGATTTAACCTAAATTATCTCTTCTTTAAGTTAAAACATTTATCACTTAGCATGGACTTGTGGTAACTTTTTGATATAGAGGACAACCCGAGTACCCGACAATGATGGATTGATCAAAACTATATATTTTGTTTGTTTGACATAAGGATCAACAATTGTGTGTGTGTTTTTTTTTTACATTTTAGAAAGGACAAAATAAAATTAGAAGCTACTATAAGGGATGTAGACCGAAAGCCTACACATGTTGGCTATTTCATGTGCATGGTGGACTTGGTCTCATGGGACTTTAAAGATGGTGCAAGATTTGAACTGTCTCCCTAGTTGGAAGATTTTGTTGAGGGTGTGCCAAGTATCCATTTCCTTGCTAAAACCTCGTTGTAGAGTAATGACCAAATACAAGGATTCTGTGAGAAGCTGGACATTCTCCTTGTTAGCCGAAGATGCCCAATCAAGCGCATGAGCACATGCAAGGGCTTCAGCATGGAATGTAGAGATGGCGGTTGTTGTTCTCCCTCCTTCTTGCCTAAGAGTCGTGTGGGTGTCATGGTTATATCCGCTTAGGTACCAGCCTAGTCTTGCTTTCTTTATTTTTTTACACCAAGAACCATCGATCTGGATTTGAAACTCGGCTATCCCACTGTCAACGTGGCCCAAGGAAGCAAAAAGAAAGCCCGGCGGATGGTGGTCATGCTCGCTTGAGTGATGGAGTATAGGCGTTTGAGAGAAAAAAGCTTATTGTATCATCGTCTCCTGTAGTTAAATTTTGTAATCCTCCACACCTGCACTACCTGCATTAAAGACGACGTTATTTCTTATCTTTTAAGTGCTCCAGAATCCCACAACATAGTCCAGGAGGCCATGCGCCATCCCTATATTCGTGCTCCAGAGTCCCGTAACAATTGTTGGAAGATGAAATTTATGCACACTAACAAGAGAACCATTTGTGTTTAAAGGTGCCTCAACTTTAATTATGAAAGATAACTGCTTTCATTATAAATTCCTTGTACAAAAAATGCCGTTAGTGACTCACTATCAAACCCACGTGTCCTGTCAAAAATAATTAAATGAGCTGGTTATTATCCATCCCAGACAACAATATATAAATAAGTTGGTTATCCATTCTTCATTGGCAGTTAGTTGTCAGTTTGTCACAACAATAGATAAAAAAGTTGGTTATCCATTCTTCATATGCAGTTACTTGTCACAATCTCCTAACCTATTATAGTTAATAATATGTATTCCTATACTATAATACTTTTATAGTTTTAAATAAAAGTTACAGTTGTATTATTTTACAATCATAGTTTTTTTTTTAAAGGCGATTACTTTCCTAAATATCCTAAATTGTTAGAGTTATTATGAAACTAACAACTGAATTTATAAAGGAAAATACCTGAATATCTGTACATCTGAACATGAAGTGGTTGTTAAGCTTTTAGTTTAACAACAACTCACAACCGCTAAGCTTTTAAGCTAACCTTGTCTACACTATACATCATTTCTAATTACTAACTAATCAACCCCTGCCGCCTTGCACTTCACTAATATACGGATATACCCCCTAATCGTGATCTAAAGGAGCTTAGTAATACTTCTAACGGGTTATTAATAATGCATGCATTATTAATAAGAAATAAAAAATTAGGTAGGTTATGGGCAATAAACTTACGTAATTTGATTTGGTAGAGTAGTTGAATTGAGTGGGCCCTCATTGACCATTAAAACCCTTGTAGGAATATAATGGATAGGAATCAAGAAAGATATCTGAGAGGAATGAAATCAGTTTTAGAAAGTTGTTTGGTTAAGTACAGAAATAAGTTTTAAACCCTTTTTAGTTGTTTGGTTTAACAGAGGAATGATATTTAGTTTCTTGTTGTTTGATTCAAACATGAATAACTGTAATCTTGATATTAACTATAAAAATATTTTTATTTTTATATATTCACGATATTAAAACTAAGGGTGTCAATTCGGGTCCACTACACAGTTATGGGTTGACTCGTCGCGAGTCGATGCTTGTCGATTTGGATTAAATTAGGTCAATTTGGCCTATTGGGTCGGGTCAAGTTAGGTTAGGTCAAATCAGTTATTTGCTTGATCGGGTTCAGTTTAGCTCGTATTTTGTCGATTCAGGTCAATTCGGGTTGATTTCTAGACGGGTTATAGCAGATTTTAAGTTAAGTTAACTACGAGCTATTTGTTAGGTTCAATCAATTTCGTGTCGAGCCTGTAACAGTTCAGACAATATCGAGTTTGGATATTCGAATATTGGGTCAAATCGATTTCGGTTCGATTTCAGGTTGGGTTGGGTCTGTTTATGGCTCTCACTTTTCGAGTCTTAATCAGGTCGTGTCCAATTCGGATTCAAGAAGTTTATTGGGTCGGGTCAGATTTTAACAACTCTAATTAAAACAACTATAAAAATAAATATTATAGAAAAAGTACTAACGATAATAATAATAATAATAATTTATAAAATATTAATAATAATGATAATAGTAATCAATTTAATATATAGAATAAAAATGATAATATAATTATTAATAATAATAACTTTAATAATAATAACTTTAATAATAATAATAATAATAAGTATTATAAGCGACATTCAAAAGTTAAAGCAGAGCGGCGGGGTTTGGATGAACACTGGGTAAATACTGACAAACCAAAGGAATAAAAAAGAAGATTTTGAAAGTATTTAACCTATTTCTTTTCTTTTTTAAACCAAACCGTTTTTAGTCAGGAATAAGTTTAAAACCCCATTCCATTCCATTTTACTTTTCCATACTAAACGGACCCTAAAATAATCAACATGTCAATCTTTATTATTAGACTGAGATTTTTGGATTTGGTTACTTAAGAAGTAAAGCAACTTTTACTATTGATTTGTTCATGTATCATATATGTAATACGCTTTTTAGTCCGAATGTTAACAAAATTTAGTGTGAAATTTATCAAAGAACAAGCCTTGTGTCCATTTGTATGTATGCGTGAGATCAATTCATACTTATTTAGTTTAATTAAGAAAATGAAAAGTCTTTTATTGCGAAATTTAAACGTTATTCGAGAACTACACATATAAACACCTACAACTACACTGTACAACTACTAATATTCTTTCTTTATTGTAATTTATTTATGTCTCATTTTTGGAATGTAAAAAAAAGAAAAGAAAATTACATTGTACAACTACACATTTTCTTGTATTGTCATTAGATGTACAGGGTCATAATGCTGATGAATGATGATGGTTTATGAGCTTAATAACTCGTACAAAACACTATACAACTAAACATATTGTTTGAAACTTGAGAGAGAACAATAATTTTGATTTTAAAGCCGATTGAAGTCAAATGTGAGATTTGTTGGCCCTTTTGGTTGGCCTCCCAACGCGAACAACGTTTAAAAAGACAATTTCCACTACGAAACATAAATGTGAATGAGCAATTCTATCTAATCAAACACGAATTACTATGTTAACTTTTCAAAGCATGTGTTTTGTGCTTAGTGATGCTAAAAATGCAAGAAAACAAAGAATGAATAATGAACCTGTAACGTTTTTTTTTTTAACAATAAGCTACATTTGTATTAAGAAAATTAGAGTTACAACTTCTACGAGTATAGAATTTCTTACAAAATACAAACTATACCGATGAACAACTATTTTCATTAAGTTATTACAATTTTGATCTTTATAATTTGTACGCACAAGGATATAATATGATTATTGTGTAACTTATAAAATTTACGCCCCTCGATATAACAAAATTCATTCCTATAGAAAAAAGTATAACGATTTTAGTTGATAAAGGGTGAAATATGGTTGAAAAGGAAATATTTGGTATATTACACAAAAATTATCACGCAATAAAACAAAAATCACCCCATTTATACAACAAAAACCACCCCTTAATAATTAAGACAAGCAATTTTATAAGGGTTTGCTAATCAATATGGGTTTACGTGTTCCCGATTTACTAAAATTTTGCCTTACAATTAAGGCTTACCCACTTACCTTTCGTTGTATGCATAGACCATTGATAAGAAAGGGGAGACACAAGAAGTTGAAGTTGCTTGCTTTGTCTCGAGAACATATACTAACCACTACACTGAAACCTGATGGAAGTTCTTAAGATAACAAAGACTGTCTAAAATCTACTAGTAGCGAATTCATTTCATCGCCAAACAAGCCGTCCCAAGTGTCAAAATTGGTCAAATCCTCTTGATATCTTTGCTCAAGTCCGTAACATTTCCTTGAGACTTGACAAATATGTGTCTTGCATCCTCAATTCCTCATGCAAGATCATGAAACATATCTTCTTTAAGAATTTCACATTTTTTTGTTGTTGTTGTAATCACACCTTTGGTCATCCACTTTTTAAAAGGAATTTTTGCAAACTAAAAAAAGGAATTCTGCTTTGCCTTACTACTAACACAGCGTAATTGAACTACTTCCGTCAAAGGGAATCCTAATGAATTATCTTAGCAAGAAGATTATCAAACTTCCTCCTACTCGTCGGACTTCAACTTTCTAGGGTTTTTGGGGTTTTACGTGGAGAGAGTTTTTTTTTTTTTTTTAATGATACTTAAGTTTCACTTGTAATTTAACATGCAACGTGCTAATAGGTAATCAACATACGTAAACTTTGTGCAAATTGATCCTACGTTATTGGGCATTACACCATGCTTATGTGAGTAGTCAACTATGGATATTTGGGAAATGAGTGGTAGAACAAATATACATGACTTGAAAGTTGAAACAATAATGATTAATTACGCAAAGAACTTGTTCATTTGCTTAAAATAGTATTATGTTTCTGGTGATAGACTAATAGCTACACATTCTTACGGGCCCGTTAGTGGCGGATAATCAAGTCTCGGTGGGTCAAATGACTCACTAGTCGGCTCAAAAAAAATTTGGATGTATTTTTTAACATTATTATGTGGTTGTTTGGTAAAAATTTTATTTTATATTTGATTATCGATTGTGACTCAACAGGTGAAAAATCCAGAATCTGTCACTGATGCCTGTAGATAGTGATCAGTCCATCTTCCAATAATCTTGTTTTATATTCTGACTTTTAACACTGAATTAAGATTTGAGGTTATGAGGTTTTAAGGTTTTTCTATTGAATTTTTTTTTTTTACTTTTTCTTGTATTGCTAGAAAGCCGCTACCCTGTTATTAGCACAAGATCAAGGATCCATCATCCTTAATTCCTTATATATTGATAATGTTGGGATTATAAAACACTATCTCACGAGATAATTTGAGAACCTACATCACTCTGCCACGTAGAAAAATTATGGGAAGCTTACATCATCCTAGTGTAAGCTCACGAAGCCACTAATCAAAGACTATACACCTCTTATTTATAAGATACATCTATCTTAAACACATTATATTCATCTCTATTTTCATACTCTCTATCTTATATCGAAATTAACTTAAATATTGAGGGAGTTTTCCTTAACGACCACCGAGGATAGCTTAATGTGATCTCTTGGAGGATCTAACCTAAAACCCGATGCTCCATTATTTTCGACACTCGGAACACTTTTTATGCCATTTCCTTTAATTAACTTTTGGATGTCGAGTTCTTGTCACACAAAATCACAGCACGTTTTCGATGGTTTATATGGACGTTGAGTTGTTTGATTTTTAGCATCTATTTAATTACATACTGGTAAGCTTCTTTTCAAAATTTTGAATATAATTGAGGGGTCTTGAATATAATTTTGACGTAAGGATCTAATTTATTTTTTTTCAAAAGAAAGATGTTAGCTACTAAGACTCAAAATTTATTGGAAGAAGTCAATTTTCAAAAATAATTGCTAGCACTCAAATTTTCAAACAATTAGAATAATAAAGGTTTGTTTGGTGCACTATTGTTGGTCATCATGCGGACAAAAAAAAATGATACTATGTGAGATGCCACTAAAAATTAAATGGCATTGAGATAAGTATTACAATAAAATTTGAAAAGAGTTATATGCAATCTTAATTTCTCAAGTATCCTTGAATTGTTACCTCATTTTAATAATTTGTGATGTGAACACAATGACACAAAGATTTATACTCCCAAATAATTAAAAGACTAAAAGTTAGATTACATCATGAACAACTACGGATCCCATAGATAGCCACAAGCTAGGCCCTTAGTACACTTAGAAAGTTTAACAAAATCATATTAAAGGACTAAAATATTAGGTTTGTCCTGCATAATTAGGGCTTACCACGAACTTAGTAGAACCAAACTTTGACCTATCGATTTAAGTTGGTTTGGTTAAATTTTAGCGGAATAAATCTGCCTTGAACTATATCAGGCAAACCGACTCGTTTGACATGTTCAGTTTATAAAGTTTAAAAGCCACAAATGGCATGCCATAACCAGCCTAATGTTTAATAGATAAGCCCAACCCAGGTCCTTAAGAAGGCCCATCACTATATCAAGTTCATGCATCGTACTACTCACGATTTCAAGGGTTGGAATCCAATTCTGTTGCCCACATTTCAGATTTACAGCCACTTCTGTGCTCAGATTACACAGATGCGGAGTAGCTCAGTTCATTTCGGCTTCTCCTAATTTCCTCCCTTTTTAACATTTTTTTTTTTCATTTTCTCTAAATTCTTGTAATGCAGACTCTACTATTACCGGCGACACGCCCCAGCGTCTTACAGCCGTGTGCGGCGTTGCTAACAGCAGCGCACTCGCACCTTTCGAGGCGTATATGTAGCTTCAGTCCGTATCTCTCTCCTCCTTCATCATCTTCTTCTTACCTTCCTCCTCTCTTATCTATAAAATCGAAGAAAACAATGCAATGGCTTCCATTATTGGCGTCGTCTCCTGTTTCCACTGGTTATGGTTTACCGATTGATGAGTCTGATCAGGTTAAACTCGCTCAGGTGAGTTAACTCATTGTAATTCAACTCGTTTTTTTCTCGTAATTCATAAAATTCTCGACTATTCCATGTTTTGGTTTGACTGTCAATTGATGAAGATTTTCTATTATTTGGAGTCAATTGATTGCTGCAATTGAGTAAGCGTCATGATTACGACTCAGGATTAATAGACTTTGGGTTTGAATTATTGTCAAATTCCAAAATCTTTGCAGTTTAAGAATTTCATGGCGTAAACCCTAATTTGATTGCAATGGTAGAATTTGGACTCAACTGTTTTGATTTTAAAGAAATGAAATGGAATTGTACCTCGAAGTACACTTGTATTAGAAGCTGTAAATCGGTTGGCGATACTGAGTAGAATTACTACTTGGCTAACGATCGGAATGCTGAAATTCAGGGATGAATGTTTTGATTTTTGAGCCGATCATGCTTCTAATAGCCGAATATAGTTTGAAACTGACAAATTGTATGAATCTAACTTTTTATTTGAAATTGAAAGTTTGAAACTCTTAGTGTAGTTTCGTAATTTGTAAGCTTTAGGTGACAGGGCAAAAAAGAAGGCCTAGGATGAAAATTGTATCTAGAAGGTGGAGTTAATACTTCTATGTCGATTTGAGTATTATTGATTTGTTATCAAAATTTCTGTTAAAGTAAAGCAAACTCGTCTGGCAAGGTTCCCCTCTTCCCTCGGGTTCAACATGCCTGCATGATGTGTGGCAATTTCAGTGGAGTTCTTACTGGTGGATAACTTAAGGAATAGGGTGGGACTGTGGGATAGACGTTCGGAAATGCTTGATTATCTCTAGTAAATGCCAATGTGGTTTGCCTATTCACGATAGTTATTTTATCTGTTCTGGTGACATGCATATGCATTTGCTGTTATTTATTCTTTTGATGTTTGCATTTTCACATAGGTGGCTAAAAGATTAGAGAACACGGCGAGATATTTCAAAAGGCTGGGTACTTTTGGGTTTTGGGCGCAGCTAGTGTGCACTATTGTTTCTGCTGTGGTTCTTTCATTTTCCGTTGTAATCACTGGGAAGATCACGTCACCTGCTACCTTCTATGCTACTGCAGGTGGAGTTGCTGCTGCTTTTATTTCAGTTTTTTGGTCATTTGGTTATCTTCGGCTATCAGAGAAGCTCCGCAAAACAGCAAATGACCCATCAAAGGTATGACCAATGAGAAAGCTACTGGTTTGTTGCTATAGGCATTATCCAAACAATCTTTTGTCCTTTTTTCATTAGCATTTTACTTGCTAGTCTTCAGTAAGCATTTGAATTATCAAATGCAATTGTATAGGACTCCAAACTATGATTCTTGCCTCTTTTTGCCCCTTTAATTTACCATATATGATGTAATAGAAAGCCGTGGCACAGTCCTGTACTCATTTTGTGCAATGCCCATCATATTCCAGAGCTTTGTAAGTGCCATATTTGCTTTCTCATTGACAGACATTCTTTGGCCACAAGGTAACAACAGTGTAAGTTATGCTGCTATCTATATATATTTCTTTCATGGTTTATCTGTAGTTCTTCGTTCATGTAAGATATGTATCTAAAATATCTATAGTAGTCTAATCAGAATTGGTGTAAAATTATATTTTCTGTTGTTTTGTCAACCCTTTTCAGCTTTTCCCAAGTTTAGGTGCGATATACAAAGTTGATAAAACTGTTGTTATTTTCTCGTGATGTTACCTTGAGCATTCCCTCTCAGAATGACTGCAGTTTATGAGGTGATAAACTTCTTAAAAGCCTTGAATCAGCAGAATTTTTCACTTCTAGAGTTAGCGCTAAAATTTTCTTGTACTCTATGTATGTGCTTCTTAATCTTCTTCCCTTGACTTTCTCTCAATTTCCTACATCTTAGTCCTTTCCGGGACATTCAGTTTGTGGACTTTTGTGCTGTTTGCTTTGAAATAGTGACTAGTGAATAACAAATGAGCTTTAAATATTTTGTTATCCTTTTTGTCAAATGTCGCTTTTGGTGAAGTGACAAAATCTTTTTTTTTTTTTAAATGAGCTCAGGCTCCTCCACGTGCTGATGTTGTCAGAAGTCTTAAAAATGGAATAGTTGTGAATCTCCTTGGTATGGGTTCTGCTATCCTGGGTATGCAAGCCACTGTAGGATTACTTGTTGCAAAGGCGCTCACTACATCCGCAACTCCTTACTACCAGGGTGTGGCCCCTGGTTCTAGCCCTGTTCTTGCTTTGGATGTGTTCTTGGTCCAGGTATTCATCTTTGAAACCTACATTTTTATCCACATAGATGCCAATAACTGTCTTATGCTATAATGTGCACTCTGGTTTCATAATTCATGCCTCCCAAATGCGAAATAATTATCAAAATTAATTATTTTTTTCAATTCTTTTTTGCTTCTCTAGCTTAATTTTTTTTGTTTTTGTTTGCGCATGTGTGTGTGTGGATTTCACACATGTTCTGCTGTCACCATAAGGAGTGTGTTTTTTTCCATCTGTCTTTGTTTTCAATTTTCAATTTCTCACCCAATATATATGCCCATCAACGATGAGCTCAGAATCCAACTAGATGCATCAAACAAGAACTTTTCGAAAAGTATAGGGAGCGCTACGTCGAAAAAGAACTTAATTGTCTTTTATTTATTGTAATTATTGAAGAGAGAATCTAACTAATATGTCCTATTTACCCTATATATATCTTAAAGAATACTAATGTACCATGCATATTTGATATACTTCCTCTGTTTTTTTCTTTTCTTGCAACTCTTTGATTTTTGTACTATGTACCAATTTAGTTTTGATATTCTTTGATGAATTATCCTTAAGAAAAAATATAATCATATCTAATCTTATTAGATTAATCTTGATATATAGTTTTAATATATCAATTTTCTATAATTTTTACTTATATATAATTAAAGATATTAGCATGTTTTGAGAAGTGTTAACGACGAAGGATAATACTGTAATTGTAACTTTCGTAACTAATATCATAAATTTTCAATTTTTCTATCGGTAAATTTGTGTTCAAGTACTTAAAAACAAGATTCATTTATAATATGTTTCAATAAGCTTAAAAATTCATATTGTATTTAAAAATATTGTTTATATAAGCTTAATTAAGACTCATTTTTGAAATGTCAACTATATTGTGTGTGTTTTTTTTTATTATCCTTAATTAAGTTGAGATTTGCATTGTAGCTAAGGTTATAGGGATCAAGGACATTCTTTAAATCGATGAGAGAGGGGTAACCATTGATTGGTAAAATGAGATTGTAGGATCAAAAGATTATACAAATTTAAAAAAATGACACATTGATCCTAGGGTCATATAAGGATATTATTCAATACCTTATTTTCTATCCCCAAATCCTAATATTGAGTTGAGAAGGCAATTATAAGAGTTTTGAAAATGAGTTGAAATAGGTATTAAGAGACAAATTAGATGTATCCAATTACACCTATGACCTGATTTAATCATATTAAACCCATGGTAAGCATATTAGTGTGACTCTTTTCGGGTCCGAAATTGTCTAAAATTTTTCAAATTTTGTAGGTGATTATACCTTGTTTTTAGAGATAATTTTAAAAAAGTTTCAAAATTGAAATTAAATTACTAGATCCTTCATAGAGATAAGCGTAATTTTGATTCCCAGCCCCACCCCACCCAAACAAAACACGCACACGCCCTTTTTTCTCTAGAAGATAAAAGGAACAGATAAGCGTACCTCTTGACTTTCCCACAGTAACTCTTTTGTTCATTCCTCTTGCAGGCATCAGCTAACACTATACTGTCTCACTTCTTTGGTCTTGTTTCCTCCTTGGAATTGTTGCGGTCAGTGACTTTGCCTGCTCCCGTTGCCAAGACGGCTTAGACCTTTTTTGTGTGCTTAATTTCATCTGTTCTCTATAGAGGGTTGATGAATTTCTCGTTATGTTCACAAGATGAATCTTGTATTCCTTCCTGTTGATAATTTATGTGAACGACTCAGTATGTCAATAATAGCTGTAATCGAAATGGTTATTAGGGAGCTGGGAATTCCAAAAATTTTGCTCTGCACCATAATATAATGAAATGCAAATAATTTGCCTGGCAGTATTAAGTGGACTGTTTTATGTGATTGGGGCACTATTTATTTATTGAGTATTTTTTTTTTTTTTGGGGGGGGGGGGGGGGGGGGGGGGGCAGGTTGATGTTCCTTGTTTTGATCATAATTTGTTGGGACTATTTTTCCGACAACCAGACTCGTGCGAGGCAAGGATCTTTATCTTTTAAATTGGTCCTGAAAATACTAGGTATCATTGCATCCTATTACAACTTGCTGGTACATGAAGATATCATTGGCAAAGATTTCCGATCAATAAAAGAGAGAATGAAAACTTATTACACATCTTTAGACATGGGCATTGAATTAGGTTAAGATCTCACATACAAATCAGATTGGATTGAGCCAAATCGGGCCAAAGAAGATACATAACGAGTCAAATTGAGCCATCTAAAGAATATATAGTTTTTATCTGTACAGATGATAGTTTACATGTATAATCTCTAATCTTTAATAGTGGACGATCACTAAGTTAAAATAATTCATTATCTTATAATGTTTAAAAATTATTGGTTCATTATTGACTTGACTTGACCTATTAAATACCCAATAAAACATAATTCTTTAAGAGACCATTAATTAAACCCTTTTACAAATGGATCGATTAAAAGCTCCATTCTCCTCCCATTTGAACAAGTCTACACATCTTCAACTATAATCTATATTTTACCAAGAAACAGCGCTTAACTATTTCCAACTTCATGGGGTGTCTAAGTCACTGAAAAGTACAACATAAAAATCCTAATGCTGATAATTTACACTAATGTGTGCGGTGTCACTTTCTACATCAAAGAAAGGGTGATGATCTCCAGTTCATCACCCAAAACGAAACCTACACTCTCTCAGTTCGAGAAAGAAAGGCGTAAATCCAACTAGTCTCCAGCTACAAAATTCTTATAATGCAAATTTGCAAAATCAGGTCTCAAAATCCAATCCCCCAACTGCGACCAATCTTGAACATTATGTTTCTAGACAAGTGTAATATTTACATCTCGAACATCCTCTTGAAAATACTCTGAAAATAAATCAGATAAAAGATGAACACATAGGCCAAGAAACAAAAGGTTCATCATGCAATGTAGCAAAATCAGATGGGCTAGACTTTATTTTAGACATGCATCAAGGATAAACTCTTTACACAAAGTCACAGAAGTAGAGAATTGTGAACATTGTATTTCCTCATAACTTCAGTCGAAATTGGCATGAAAAACTGATGTAATACTTGTGAACAGAGACAGTAACCGTGCTCCACCCTAGGGATAACCTACAAATAGTTCCATGCTCCTATTAGTAACACCAACTTTAAAGTCTTTGAAATTGGAATTACAATCTAATCAGTGTGCCCCAAGAGCGGACAAAACAGTCAAAAGGCACACCATAAGACAATGCACCATAGCTTATGCTTCACAAGATCAAACACTTGCAGAATATTATAACGATACGAACAGATGTGCACAACAACACGACCTTCTTTGCTTTCAAATTTGAAGCTCATTGATCAGATTGTATTTAAAGGAAGATAGAAATCTACTCAAGTGAGTGCATAATGCATAAAATATCTAAATTGAGAGTTTAAACAGTGTTGTAAGTGTAGCAAAAAATAAATTTGAGCTTACAAGTCTTGAGCTTGTGACCTAGCAAAGAACACATTCTAATCATTACACCACTTACTATAGTGAAGATATTTAGTTTTCTAATCCTCGAAGTGGGGTTGTTAACTTGTTATAAGGTGGCACCACCACTTGTTATAAGGTGGCACCACCACTGATTGTAGTAACAAAGAATTTTCAAGAAGACTACAAGACCATCAACATAAACAAAACAACAGCTGAATCTGCTGGCTAGTGTATTGGTGTCGTCAACCAAAGCTAGGAATGAAGAGCAGACTCTGTTCTAAGCAAGAGTATGATGGATCATACACAATGGCACAAGGAGCATAAATAACATGCATAAATCATAGAAAAGTCACATCCGTTCTAAAGGCTCTTCTAGAACCTCTCTCCAAATCAAGTACTCAATAACATTGACCACTGATTTGACTGATTTCCATCCATGTGCTCTCTAAAATTCAAAACTCTCATATCAGACAGACAGCTTGTGCCACTTCAACGATAGAGGATCATCCTTCACTAGGGAATCACTTGGGTGCTCTTTCATAATTTCTAAAAAACCCATCCCTGAAAATCAAAAGTTCACTAAAACTGCCAAACAATCATCCTCGTCTTCACCCCAATTGGAAAAATAACTTCAGTTCACATTCATCATCCTACTACAGAAGTCTTTTACTGCAACCCAGAAACATCTTAGAAGTACCATGGAAAACATATCATAAAGTAATTTACTACTACGATCAATATTACCGACTATGAAAGAGAAATCAAAAGTCATGCAACTCCATAGCAAACATCACAGTGGTCAATGGGGAAACCTTGGTTTCCATTAAACTCCCTGAACAAACTCTCTTCAATGATAAGTTTGGATCTAGCTATAGGAAAAATCTTTGGCCTGGTCAGTGGTGACACACAGCAATCATTAAAGACCAGTTTTTTGTCAAAGGATGCCTAATCAACACACAGAACAATTAGGGAAGAAAGGGCAACAACAAAATGGATCAGGCACTTCTTCCTCTACCCCATATTTCCATAAAAAATCAAACATTGTACTGCATGATTCCAAACCAGGAGAAGTGAAATAACAAACCAATCTAACCCTTGACCAGCTAAAACCAGCAAAGAGGTTTACATACAGAAAAACCATCATATATTCAGCTAATAATTAAAAACTACTTTTCTGATGATTGTAGAGGCTATTAAGTATACATCATTCCTTTCCCAACAAAAGTAACACTTCCAATCATCAATATGAAAAAAATTGAAGCCCATTTGAGGCTTTTCACAATTGTCCTTCCCAAAATCAAAAAACAACAAAATGGTACACCTACGAATAATACTTTTCAAATATAAGTATATACTAATTAGCAAACATAGGTAGCAGCAGTTGTCAGCATAAAGTCATAGTGAGGATAGAATATCACACCTAAATGAGTTGACAGATTGATTTAGAGCAGAGAGGTAAAGAACATCATTTGTTCAAAGTCACTTGTGCATTGTGACACCACAGGACCATATAGACACCAACATTACCTAAAATTGTACCTCAAACCAACAACTAAAAAGTTGAATATGAGGATCAGAATTACAAGAGTGCAACATCATCATGTCAATTTCAAATCTAAGGCCATTCACTCTAACTGACAAAAATACCAAGGTAGACAATTTAAAGACACTTAGGAAACCAATCTGCATCTATATTAAATAGAACGTAACTCTGTAAAGATGAGGAAGATGACAATTGACAAAACACATAATGAACAAAGAAAGAATTTTCAACACTACAGCATCAAAGAAATAAATGATTGGAATAAACAATTATAAAAATAAAAAAAAATCAATTAAAATATAATAAGCTTCTGATCTCATTTAATGACTATTTTTTCTATATTTCAAAGCACCACACAAGAAAATTAAAGATTAATAACTTGAAAACAGCATCAAAATATCTTTGAGGTATAAGGATACTGATCAAGAATACTCCTACTACCACAAACATTGCATATAGATCCTGTGAAGTATGCCTAGATAAAGTTATGCAGGTAAATGAACATGTAGGAAGTTCATAAACTGAGTAGGATATACATATATATGCAGAACTAGTCAATATAGACAGAAATTATGGAAATAATTTCTTAACAGACAAAGTATCCTATAAAACTTACCAAGCCTTGATATACCTTATCAATTGGATAAATCAATTATTCTCCTATAATCAATGGCTGAGTATTGCAACTTATTGGTTATTTCACCTAATGGACAAACTTCATAAATATAAACTAGGTCATCAATATCACAAGTATATGCTAGCACCCTTTCCCCCTAACAGAAAAATAAGTAATGGATGCAAATTTTCAGCTTTTAATCAGAAATGGCATTACTTCAACTCATTGGAGAAGGATATTATTCCTAACCCAAAAGATTCAAGTACATGTAAACTTGAGAATTTCAGACTTGATAAACAGTACAGTATAAATTTGGAACAAGGATGAACCTCACTTCTTCATGCATGAGAAGCATCCTGCTTAGAGTGTAGAAGCAACTAAGCCACACCAAAGGAAAACTTCAACTGGATTCTCTTACGCAATAGGCTCCATTCAAAACTTTGACAATGCTGTCAGGCACTCATCCCATGCCTCCAAAAGAACTCATCTAAGTTGGTTTTGTACTAACACCACTAGAATCTTCAACACATAATATAAAAACTACTCTGGAATTAAAAGAACATGAAAACTTCAACCTGAAACAAGTACATAATATTCTTAAGAAGCAGAAAAGGTACTGAAGGTGCATAAAGCTAAGCCGTGTAAACTGTCACGTAAAGGATAAAGAATCAAGTCAACTGTTAATTAAAGGATAAGTAAAAATTTAGGAAAAGCAAGAAAAGCTCACCAAGTCAGCCTACTGAGTCTTCTTCTTCTTCTTGTACAATGACACCGGTATCTTACAGAGAACAGTTGCATCAATCTTTCTGTAACCTGCTTCAATAATTCTACATGTTACCTGCAACTTATCATCAATCTGGCTCTGATAATTGTTATATAACACTGGAACAGATAGCGCAAGAAGGCATCCTACCCAACATAACGATCCAAAAATAGAAATAAATACACTGTAAAAAACTATAAACCAACAAGAAAGCATCAAAAGTGCAGTAATAACAAAGCACTCACCAATGTAGACAAAGGTGACGAAATTGCACAAACTACCGATATACGAAATCAGCCACAACAATGCTGCAACCTAAACTCCAAATTCACAATAAATACGACTAAAGTACAAACAAACAGCAAACAAAACACAGACTAGTGTCACCACATGAAAAGTAACAAAACCTGAAGAAGAACCCTCAAGTTTCCACAAACAGCAATCTCATGAGCAACAGCCAATCCACGGTTCATCCAAACTCGAATCACATCAGCGGCCTGCTCAATGGACTTCTCCGAAACTTCCAGATCAGGTACAGGCGGTAGCGGTCTATTTCATCAATCAAATTCCTCCAAATTTTATATTTCCACATAAACTAACACTGAAGCTTAAACTTCGAGATTCTGAAAAATACAGATTAATATTATACCTATTGAGGAGAGAAGCGGATTTGGCCCAGAAGAAGAGGATAGCAACGAGTAGTAGAAGCACATTGGCGATGAAAGTTAACGGATTATAACCAGCGCGTTCAAAGAGAAGCCATAATGATGTTGATGAGGCTAGCAATGCGAAACTCGCAAAAGGTTTCCGCCATAACAACACGTTTGCAACTGCAAAAATGAAAAAGAGGCGAAAATGCGTCAAGAAACGGCAAGGAAAGTGTCGAATTATGCATGAATTACAAAGATCAAATGCAATGGAATTGAACCGTAGATCAGACTAAAAATTGAAGAATTGAGAGGAGAGAGAGTACTGGAACCGGCGCCGAGAGCTTGATGAACGGAAATGCGATTGCAAGGGTGAAATTCGCCCATTGAAGATTGATTGTCCGGATTCTGAGATAATTAGAGTTTCAGATTCGAAGAATTTTAGGGAGAGAGAGAGGGGATTGGATGTTTGGAAAAGCGGTTGGAAAATAAAAGTGAGGATGAATTTTTGGGATACTTTTTTGTTGAAATGGGGACGACATTTTACATTTGATTGTTTTTAAAAATAACGGGAAAGGACAGTTGTGTTGTCAGTTTGTCACTGTTGTGAAAAGATTTTCGATTCGGTTGATACCATCCCAAAATTTTGTATCTAACTCTCTTTTGGTTTATCAGAATTATTTGTTTTCTTTTTTACATTTTAAAAGTGAACATTATAACAATACCTTCGTTAAACCAAAGAGGTGTAAATCGGGATTTGTATTGGGGCAGCCTTAGTATGAGCTATAGCAACACAATCTTGGCTTACTTTATGTATAAAGCAAAATTCAAAAGAGTACCTTCTCAAATCCGAGTCATTAAATCCAATTGAATCTGAGTCACACATGGAGCATTCTTGTGTAGAGACGCTACTAAGACAGCTGAATCCAGGGGTGTTTACTAGTGGATACCCGATTTTTGGGTATCCACCTTGTTGGGTATTTGAAAATGCGGCCCATGACTCGATCCAGGAAATATGAGTATCCGTATTTTTCAGGTCGGGTCATGGGTACCCGTATTTTAGAAGTTAGTTGTGTTTAGCGGAAGTTTCTTCTAGTTTTTCTTGTAAGAAAATTCCAGTTAGGATGTTTACACCTTACCTCCGTTTTGCTTAGTTTGTATAAATAATGAATCAAAGCCTTGTTAACAAATCATTCAGATAAAAATAAACACATTAAGTTTTTCTCATCTTCTTTTCTCTCTCTCTCTGAAACTTTCTTTCTCTAATCTATTAAGAAAAATTATCATGGTAAGGAGCTTCTACATAAGTGGTATTAGAGCACTATTTCTTTGGTCAATAACTTCAACATTACTCTCAATAGACTCCTCTTCTTTTTGCAAATGTTTTACTCATAAAATTAAAGCCATCTATAATATGGGTTTCTATACCCACTTTTAAAAGTTTGTATGATTATGATACTAACTACATCGTTATCTTCTTCACACTTTAATGTGTAATTTGAGCCCAATTTCATTGAAATCAGTTGAGAAAATCATAATAAATGAGACCCATCTGTCAAAAATCATCAGTCACAATTGATTGAAGTTGGTTGCACTCTTGGGTGTTGTGCTCAAGTATTTGAGTACTTTTCTAAGATTCTACTTGAAATTAAGCACTGTCACCTCCAAGTAAAATATTACTGGCCATGCAAAATCAGGTTCAATTGTTGGGGAAGAGGTTGGATGATCAAGATTGGAACTTTGATCAATCAATGTAGATGATAGCACAGCTCAAACATTGATATTCAACTTCTTTAGAATCACTTAGGCTCACGAACAATGTGGTAAAAATCCAACTAGACCTCTAGGTACAATCCTAAACTTGAGTTTCCTAAAGTTTCAGTGTTACTAATCCCAAAATACGGATAAAACTTTTTTGAACCGGGTCATCATTGCGGCTCATTATCCGACCCGCATTTAGTCATTCTTAGCCGGTCGAATACTTGACTCGAAAAAGTCAAAAAATATTAAATTACCCATTGGGTATTCAGATAGTCGGGTCGGGTAATTCAGGTCGGATTTTGTTGAACACCCCTGGTTGAATGAGATAGAAGACGGAATGAGGTCCAATTATTTTCCTTGCACCAATTAAGAGCCTTTAGCAAATCAATGCCTCTACCATTGTGGCCGATGAAGCAACCCCCAAATCTAAGCTCCCTCTCCCACCTTATTGATTTGGTAATGCATATTCAACTTTCCAACCCGACCCTGCATAACCTAATCTTTTATTCCATGCTCTATCCACTTGGATGGTGCCAAGCACTTCACCAATAATGTCAAATTTCCCAAAAGACACCATGTCAAATCCAGAGGGATAGAAAATTCTTTCCTCGAAATGATGTAGAAATCGAAGGGACTTCGAAGGTTCATCCAAAAAGGAGTTATTGTTCGCAAGGTAACTTGAGATTATAGGCGTGCAATCAACCCTCCTCTAGGAATTATATACTCTATCATTTCAAGAGGTCCATAAGGTCCAAAACGTTTAATAGAATTTTAGATAAAATGAAATGGATTTATTGGGTTGTAATTTTGTTATTAGAATTTTAATCTACTTTCACAAGTATCCCTTTAAATCAGCCTTTTGCTGCCTTAAAACAACAAAATATATTTCTATTTGCTTACTATTTTATGTTGTAATGATGATGATGGTTCCATAATTGAGCGGAGCAATTTTAGCTCTAGGCATTGTTTTGTTTATAAAATGTTAGGAACATTTCATTTTATCATAGGAACTTAAAAAAAACTAAAACATTTGGGCATAAACTTCTTTTGACATAGTGTTTATACTTGGGAGTACCATTTTCGAAAATTTGTCTACTACCCGTGAATCTTCTGAGAGCAAAACCTAAGTCTATTTGCCATAATTTCATTTGAACCAAAACATTACACATATTCCACGTTCCACATATTATAAACTTGATCCTTAATCCCCTCTTTTCCTTTTCCTAGCTCGGGGGTAGAAAGGCTCAGGCCCAATGCTGTAAATATTTGAATTAAACGAACACATAATACCACCGAATGTTTATCTGAGGCATACAACTTATCAATCTATCTAGCAAACAAGCTTTGCCAATAACCTCAGTGCTCAACATGCAATTTCTAAGAGCATGAATCGTTGAGAGTCAGCCAGGCATGTATCCAGGACGCATACATTTTTGAAGGTTTTCAACACTTGGCCTTCAACTATCATTACTAGTTTCTGACAACGGATTTCAGGATTGGTAAGGCCAACAGCACAGCTGTAATTTTTAGGCAAGAATGGTCTCTACTTTGTTGAAGTCAACCAGAAAGTGTTCAATTGGTTTGAAGATGCAGTATTTGCAGAAAAATCCCTGCCAAAGAAATTTTTCCAAAGGGTTCAATCATTCCCTGTTTTTTCAAAATTATCAGAATCTCCACTTTCATCGGAAACGCCCTCTTTTGGATGGTCCTCTCCAGCTTCATTAAGTTTGCACCTCTTCTCCTTCTTTCTCTGCTTTTTCTTTTGACGTTTTGCACGTTTCTTTGCTGACTGTTCTTCGGCAGCTTTCAGTCTTTGTTCTCTTCTTACTATGAATTCTGCAACCTCAAGCCTTTTTTGATAGTCAACCTCTATTCTGGCAAGCCTGTCTTGCTCTTTCCGCCTCATTTGCCGATACTGAAAAAAAAACAGAGATTTAGCTTTTAGATCCGGATAACAAAATTTTATCTTAACTGAAATAAGCCATTGTCAAAGGCCAATGTATATATTCTATGTATCATTCTAAGGATGTAGTTAGGCTTCAAGAATACGAATTACAGAAGATCTCTTCTGAAAAACAAGTAGAAGTTTGCTAAGCAAATTTCAAAACAGAACAAGGCAATGGCTCACATCCCCCCAAATAACATACACAGGGAACACCTTTGCCTCAATGAACTAACCACGCTTAGAATCAAAAGACTATAAAAACTTCAACATCCTTTTATGGTAGTCATTTCTGCGTATGATGATATTGCAAGCAGCAACAGAAGCAAATTCACCAGACAGAAACGTGAACAAACACTCACAAATGCAACATAAACACAGCCATTTATTTAGGGGCAACAAATGTCAGCTACACAACTATGCACCAAAAGATACCAACTTATTTGTAAAAGGAAATGGCCAAAAACTAATTTGAGGTACTGCAAGTTAAAGAAATAAACGATACCTATTTATTTATCCCATAATGTATGCCAAACAATCATCAATTCTATTTCCAGCAATTAATCTCAAAATCATCAATATCATGTCTCAATGGCTCTCCAATAATGACACACTAATGGTGACACATGAATGGTCATGATAAGAAGAGAATATAGGCCAAACTCGACCACATCACAATAATGATAATATACATCAACCCAAATAGAAGAAAAGGAATACACTACAAAAACAGAGTCTAGATGAAAACCTCGAATTACAGGGATATATGACAGAAATGACTGAAGTATTGATCAATTGCTCATGCTATAGAAAGAAGCTGTAGAAAAGGCATTATGAGCAGACTAGGGTTGATAGATAAGCAGGGCAGTTAGTGAACAGCTCAAGCACGGCTCGGTCAAACAAGATTTAACTCAATTTCAAGCTCCACTCAAGACTTAAATGAACCAAGCCGAGCAAGTTTGAACTTTGCTCAAAAAGCTCGAACGAGCACAATTCTTTTTTATATATAACTAATAATTTAAAAATAAACAGATAAATTATACTTTCTAATTTATAATTGATATTATTTCTATAAACTGAAACAAATAATAATTTCAATAAACCGATATAACCATTGTTTCGACTAATTGAGATGTAGCTTGACTTCGTCAGTACATTCAACATGCTTTTCCTTTCATAGTCAGCTATATTTATTGGATACCCATACTAATAACTTACTTTTCTTCTTATTCAACCACTCTAAGGTCTCTAACAGACTTATGAACTTACAATACTACAAACTTCTACCTAAAAATTGCCGCTTCCCCAGTTCCCCCTAATCCGTCACAGCACAAGACTCTATTATACTTGTAATCTGCAAGTAGGATTTAAACGCTACTCTATTACGATACTGATGAGAGAGGATTTGCCTAAATATATTTCTCTAAGCTTGGAATTCCTTTGATATTCAAGTGATTCACAGCGATAATATTAATTGCATATCATGCCTAAGGCTGTTAAGAGTTGAAATAATCGGCAATTATATGTGTTTATCCTTTTGGGTTTGCTGTTATAAAGACATTTGAGCATGCAATGGTTCCACCAGTAACTTAGCTAAGAACACTCTGTCGGAAGAATAAATCGCCTATTCTGTGGTCAACTGCATAATATACATTTTGTTGAATTGAAGTAGTATCGTAGTTATTGCCAGCAAATCAGAATAGTAATGTTTGAACCTTCTAACAACTTCATTCATTTGCACTGAAGGCAGGATTCAAACAGCTCGTCTTTGGTTCTAAAGTTGGTACAAGTTTATGAAATAAGATTTGCCCCACATCAGTCAATAAAAGTAAGGTGTGAGGAACGGAAAATTATAAAAGCTGAATGTGAGGCTTTTGAAGCTCACTATGCTCATAAATCCTCACTTTAGCGCCCATGACTAAATTTGCTTAGCTTTTTAAATTGGCAAGAACCTAATTGGAACCTTAGACTTTTGGCAAGAGGGGGATTAGAACTTTGAGATGAGTCTAATGAGCTGTACAAGCTCAAGCCGAACTTATGTAATGGTCTCAAGTTCGAGCTGAGCTCAACTTTCTGAAGCTTGTCAAGCTTCGAGCTCCAAACAGATGATAACTTTATCAAGCTCGAGCCGTGCCCGGTAGTATTCGGGTAGGTCTATCACCCCTAAAGCAGACTGAAACAAAGGCTTGTCCTACAAAACCCTGGGCAATTACTGACTTTTAGACTTGCTTGATGGATTGGAACAGTAACTATTGAAAAAGACCAATGCTGCACAGTAACTTGGAAATGCTAATCAAACTAACAACAGAGCCCTCTTTATTTTCAAGAAAATTGCATAGTATATGAACTGAGTATTCGAATAACCTTATTATTCATCTTAGACAAAAGAAGAATTAGGATCTCAAAAACCAGACTTCTGGTAGTAACCCCATCTACTCCGAAGGAAAAGGCAAACACTTTCTTCATGACCAACACCAATGTGAGCATGGCAGAACACATCAAATCCAACATCTTGTTTCCCCCTCCCAATTTTTCCAAGAAAAGGGAAATACAGATCATTTCTACACAATCACAGCAAGAAGTCCAGAAAGTGTGGAGGAATTACATGATATGAAAGATGGGCTCTTATTCAAGAATCAACACCTCTGATGGGGTTAGAAGGAGAAGAATAAGACCATAATCAATGCCCTGTCTACAAAACCACATCCATTCTTCGGGGATAAATGTCAAAAAAAAAAAAAAAAAAAACCTTTTTCATGCAATTTCTATTACATTTAACAAGCTCCTTATCATCCAAATAGAAGCTATAGTCTTCCTATAAACAACAAGATTTAAACCTTTTAATAGCGTTCTCAAATCTGAACCACTTCTCTGAAGCAGGTTTGGGTGGAGATATCACCGATCGTCCCAACTCCTAAGAGCTTATTCATGATTGAAATTTGAGCATTGAACTTTTAAGGGATAAAAATCCAAGTCAATTGAATGCTCCACAAAATCCAATGGCAGATAAATCAAAGCTATTTTAATAACTACTTGATGAGTATGATGACTAATACAAGTGATAAAGAAAGCTACAAGAAGAAAATAACACATGCAAATAGAGGCATGATTTGTACTAGCAAAATATGAAAAAGGTTTCATTCTTTGCTACATAACCTCATAATCTCATACTTACCAATCCATCCCTAAAAGGTTTCATCTATCAATAGACTTGGACAAATTAAAGCTTGACTATAAAATTAAAGCTTTCATATATCAATAGTTAATATAATGCAGTCATACTAATTCTAGAATCATAGGTCCCACCTATTATTTCCATCTACAATATCAAGCAGTAAACTTCAGCACTTTAACTGCATCATGCCTACTCTTATCACACTAATCACCCATGTATCTCCATGATTCCTTACAGCTCATGCTTCGCACAAATAATGCAGTCATACTATTTCACGCTCTGCACAAATATTCGTAACCTACTAGGAAAAGTGTACAATTGGCAATGAGCTTAGGATCATTTAATTTGTCTAGCACCAAGCTCAATCCCGGATACTAAGAACCGACTTACAAGAGTTACAACTAGCATCTCAAAGAACATTACGCACATAACTCCTAACGTAATCAACCAGCAACAACCACACAAATACTCATTCCACAACAAAGAAATCACCCCTAAATCACATCACCATATAACAGCATCACTTGCAAGCTTCTCCGAGATCCCACATCCATCAACACATCATCCCTTTTACAATGGCACTATTATCGAATGCGCAGTTGAAAACACGGATTCAACAACAAATTACTATCAAATCACAAGCAATTACTTGTCAATTAAATTCAATTGAAAATTATCATAATATACAAATAATTAGAAAAAATTATGAAAGTAGGGTGTAAGATAGAGGAAACCTGATGAAAGTCGCCGGAACCGGAGCCAGCGGAACTACCAGATGTGTTACTGACGCGAACAGGAACATTCTCGAGAATACGACGCAGTTTAATCTCCAAATCTTCCTCTTCTTCCTTGAAGAGCGGGCGAGTGTACTCTACGAGCGCGTTATTCGACGACGAACCACCGCTTCCTGGTGGTCTAGGAGGCAAAGCAGCCACCGCTGACGGTTTATCTTCAACTGCAACTATTTGTAAGTCCCCTTCTAACACTGCCCTCGATTGACCTGACGACATTTTCTGGTTCGAGAAATTGAAGAAGTATATGAGAAACTAAACTTAGGAAAACTGATGGATACTTTGCGAAAGATTGTGTGATTAACTGGTCTTGAAGGATAAGAGAGAAGAATTGGGGGAAATCTGAAAGTGAAAACCCTAGAAATTTGATAGGAAAGGATGGGCGGGCAGCGAGCAGCGAGCAGCGGGCAGCGGGCTCGCGGGAAGGTGCTGAGTTTCGGACTGATGGCATTTGGCAAAGTGAACCCTCTTATAGCGAAAATAGCCAAACCGGAGAGTAATTTGAATTTGAGGTGCGTAATTGCGTAAATAAGACCCTATACGATACTTAGCCACTTAGGTAGCAGATAAACTCATAAACTTTATGTTATTATGTATAGAGTACAATAAATATTCTTTAAGGTCTGTTTAAATTAATTGATTTTATTAAATTAAATTTTTTTTTTTACTGATTTTCACTTACTAAAATTTATTTTTACTAATTTAAAATGACTTTTCCTAGTTTACTATTGTTATTTTATGAACAATAAGTCAATAATACCGATTTTTACTAATTAAACATGAATCTTATTGATCAAAATATATTATTTTAACAAATTTAAACTGATTTTTACTTATTAAGTGAACAAATCGGGAATAAGTCGGTTTATAAAATTTTGGATTGTTCTTATTGGACTAATCACCAAATTATATTAATTAATTCTCTCTTTAACTAGAGTATGTACTAGTTGTAAATCTACATAAAAAAAAGTATCACTAAAAAAGATTTTGTTAAATCTGATTATATGACTTAATAGTTTGTTATTTGGTTGCAACAATTGTTGCTCCTTGAGAAAAGGCATCATTGTCAAGTGTCAACTATATCGATAAAAGAAATATCATGAATTGCCTAAACATGGGATCAGTTGATAGTTTGGGGAATCACCTTGGAGTGCCAATTGATATAAGAGGTAACAAAACAGGTTTTTTCCAACCAATGGTTGAGAGCATAGCAAATAAGATGGTATCTTGGAGTGCTATTCCCATGTCCCAACCAATGAAAGTGGTATTGATAAACACAATCCTTGTGTCTATGGCTTCACATGTCATGAAATGTCTTCCATTGCCAATGTCGGTAGTCTTACAGCTCAACTCCATTATAACGTCTTTTTTTTGGGCAAATCCGTCAACTGGTAAAGATCAGGGAATCCACTGGGTTAAACGAGAGATCTTATGTCTCCCAAAAGGCATGGGAGGTTTAGGGATTTGGGATTTTGGAACCCTGAACGAAGCTTTCCTCATGAAACACCTATGGAGAATCCAATTAAATCCACAACTTTTCCTCTCAAAAGTAGTCAATGCAACTGGTAGCCTCATCGCTAAAGGAAACATGAGCATGGGTAAAAAGGTTAGAATCTCTATGGCAAGAAAGGGGCTCCACAAAATGGAAAAGTGGTGCGTGAAAGGGGTGCATGGAAGATATGAACAGGGACCAATATAGGAGTGGAGAGAGATAACTGGGTGAATGGGAGTGTGCCAGAAATAAAATCAAATATGACTCTTATAAATGCGCAATCTTGGAAAGTTAAAGATTTCCTCCTTCCAAACCCCATGAGATGGGACGCAGGAAAAGTTCGGGAATGTTTTGAACCAGAGTATGCAATGACTATCCTTTCCATGGAACTTCCTGAAGAAAAGGTGGAGGACTATTGTTACTGGTTCCATCACAAGACAGGATATTACACGGTGAAGACAGGTTATGCCTTCCTTCAAGGCTTGCGTCTAACTGGCGGGATCAGCCTAGAGGACAATGAATATTTTAAGACAATCTGACAACTGGATATCCTCCCGAAATGGAAAAACCTTATGTGGAAAATTTGGCATGATGGAATAGCCACAAAAGTTAATCTAGCTAGAAGAGGGATAACCACATATCTGATGTGCCCTTTCTGTGGAAAGGAGGAGGAAGATGCTCCCCATATCTTTAGGTTCTGCCCACCTATAGTTGATCTATGGGCAAATGCAGCCTTGGCAATTAACTCGATTGACTCGAGAATAGCCTCACTAATAGACTGGATCTTCCTTCACATTCGGCGCTTCAATAAAATTGGGAATAATGATACTTGGAGAACTCCAGAGTTCTAGACAGAATTTGGAGCATATGGAAAGTCAGGAATGAGATGGTTTTTAAAGAGAGTAATAATATAACGAGAAGTTTCAGATTACACATGGAAGAGGCAATGAAGGAACACCAAATATTCACTCGCAAGGCCCAAATCTATCTCAATGATTCCAAAGCTCCAGATCGCCTCCCGGATGAACCTCTAGGATTCTATTTAGTTATGTTAGGACAATAAAAGGCTCCTGATTACCATAATAAAATTCAAGTAGATAGATCATGGAATAAAGAGGAAAAAATGGTGGCATAGGTTGGGCAATGAAAACAAATGAAGAGGGGATATGGATGGGTGGAGGTTATCCCATCAAATTAAAGCTACTTCAGCCCTACATGCAGAAGCTATGGCGTGCTTACAGGCCATGAGGTGGGCTTCCACCAGACATCTTTCGCAGGTATGTTTGCTCTCAGATTCCTACCTACTTTTGGAGTTTCTTCAGAATAGTAGAAATCCTCCTATTGAAGTGGTCCATACTATCAAAGCAATACGCAAGGAGGGTCAAAACTTTTTCAAGTGCACAATTCTCAAAGTCCAAAGAGACCAGGTTTCCCAGGCTCACATTATAGCTAATAAATGTAGAACGACTCTAATAACTGTTTAATTTTCGAACCATATGTCAAAAAAAAAATATATCGATAAGGTGTAGCGTCCATGGTTTAAGTGAAGTTGATGGGTACAACTATATATTGAGGGCCATAAAAGAATGGTATTCCGATGTCCTCAATGCCTAATGCAAGATTATATGGTGCTTAATAAATGTTGATATCTTGGGTTGTCCAAGAGGCTTTTACCTATGATAGAGTTGGTCCGCTCCGGTACTATGTTTAAAATCCTTTATACAAAGTATACTTGGCATTAAATTTTGTTCTTTGTATTCTTTGGAGAAAATAATATAAATAGTCTAAATACAGAGTAAATTTTTCCAAATTTGTTGTATCATAAAAAATATTGTACTCTATAAACATACTTGTCAATTTTATATCCTTTGCGTGATCACATATTGTTCTAATAATTATTGTAAATGACAAGGTTAGAATACAATTTGTGCTATTATCTGAGGATTAAGGATTAACATATTGAAAACTCGGGATCAAACTCTAACTCACCTCACTTAAATGTGTATGAACATAAATAGGGTAATACTTGGTCAAACTTAACTGATCACACATATCGATACCTTAAGACACAAGAAAACAATATATGGTTTGAGTGCCTTAGACGACCACAATTTCATACTTTGCATCACCAATCAAAATAAACAAATCAGTCCTACAATGTATCAACCTCTAATAAGGGAAGTAAGGAACCAATTTTTTCTTTTATCTATGCGGTCTTAATTAGTTGAAAAACTCAACCAATGACAAATAATATATCTTGTCAATATCTAATACGTAGAAAATAATACAAAAATGGTATCTCATTTTAAATTTACAACCAAGCTTATAGGTATAGTCCATTTTCTAGTAACCAATTATCACAGTGTTTTTGAAGATACGCACACCAAGCTTATAATTTTTTTTTAGGAATAAGCTAAGAGGATATATATACAAGTTTATATGCTTGCGAAAATTATGAGGCTTAATTACAAATTTACAATACACTGATCTCCATCTACTTTAGTATCAGTTGGCACGGTGGCCTTGTATGTTAAAGAGTGGAAATCCTCTCAAACAGTATTCTACCCATCACTGCTGTAAAATCATAAATATGATAGAGCACTAATAAAAAATTTATAGGAAGAAACATTCTCCGACCTCTTAACGTGAAATGTGAATATAATTTATACCATTTTATCCACATAACACCATCAGGTATATTAGTATATATATAAATATATGTGTTGGTACCTCGGTACATATATAGTCAATAGTTAGAGTGAGGTTTAATCGTCGTCATCTTCTAGTGTAGGAATTCGAAGAAGTGTGAGTATAGAATCTCATAGTTGCCCTATTTGGTTGGTGAAAGATAAGAATGCAGACAACTTCAAACTGGTGATAAGATCCATCTCTAATGTCTTGAATTTCTTTTTTGTAACATTATAAACAGAATTTTAAAACTAACCTTAGCTTCGCTCTAAATTATTTCGAAAAATGATATCAGAGCTAGGTTTGAGTGTAGCAGCGACTTCACTTAAATAAAAGTTACTGTCAATGGCAACGACATTGCCTAAATATAAAAGTGGATTCGATTGTTGTTGCTTAGCTAGATTCACAGGAAAGGCAAAGTCGTTGTCACGGGCAGTGACTTCATTTAAGCAGCAACTTCTACTTAAATGAAGTCACTGCTTGTGGTAATGACTTTGCCTTGCCTACAAACTTTACCCAATTTGCAACGGCTATAACATAACATTTTCCCAATTCATTCTCTCCCCTCGCCCCTCTCCCTTGCCTATTGCCAACAACCATTCACTCCTCTCAACTAGCAATTTTAAGGTGTTTTTTCAACGTAATTGCCGCCGAAGCTCCACTATTACATTGTTGACTAGTGGTTCATGACAAGTGAGCTGACCCATACACTCAGTACATGATTCTAGTAAATAATCACCTTTTATACAAAGAACTCATACACTTTGGCTAATTGGATGCAAATAGTTTCTTTGATTGTCAACCACAGCCAACTATATATACCCTTTAAATTTAATCTCAAGGCTATAGGAGATTGGGAGTACTGCACTTTTTTTGGGAGAAAATGTATTAAGTAAGTTTGTAAAATGACTTGAAACACGTGTTTCAATTAGCTTAAGTCACAATTACGTAGTTTAATTTTAAGATCTATTTGAGTTTCAATACTGAGTTGTACTAAAGGGTTATATTGAGTGATCTTGTAAAGACTTGGAGTCAAGTCTAAAGTGAGAGGAGAAGAGAAAGAGAGAGAGGGAAAGAAACTTGAGTCAAGAGAGTTCTTAGCTAAAAGATTGTAATTAAGATTGTCTTATTAGTGAAGAGAGTTCAAAATCTAGAGTGGGTTGTGATTTTGCCTATGAGTTGGACACAAAAGGTTTCCATGCAAAAGTCTCTCATATTTTTTTACAAGTTCATTTCTATCTTTACAAGCTCCGTTTGATTTTCGCAAGAGTTTTAAAATACCACACACACTTCCAATTTACACTTGTAAGGTTGTTGCATTAAAATAACAATCAACTTTCTTCAATGCAATAACTCATACACAAGTCACTTAATTCTTTCATTTGTACATAATTTTTCACAGTATTAACCACCTCAATCGTAGGTCCTTGAATAATAATAAAGTTTAAAGAACATTATTTAAACATCCTTTTGCTCAACTTTACAAATTGAACGTGGAGGCATCTCTAGTTGCACGGGCAAGAAAATCTTTACTTGTTCAGTCTTTTACTATCCTGAATAATTTACCTGCATGATGATGTTTCCTAGCGATCTAGCTGCTTTGTTTGACTAGCTAACACCATTTTTTAGCATTTTCTAATTTAGGGAATGCAATTAGTTGTCATATCAAGCAACTTGAATCCTATCTCTAGCTATAAAGGTGCATAATTTCTATCATTTCCATTTATCTTGCAACAACAAACTAGTATAAGTTAAATATGAACACGCAACAACAAAAATTAAAATTTAGCATTTTTAATCATTCATATCTATTGAAAATACTTTTATTTTCTCTTTAAAGAAGTACGGAATATATTATTGTTTTAATACTTGGTATGATACTTTAAAGTGTTGAACCAATCGTATAACAAATTAGATTAATATAAACCAAGACACCAAAAGTTTCTAAAACACATGGAAATGTACCAAGGGATCACCTGAACGATAAATGACAAGAGAATATCTTATCTTAATAACGGCATCTTGAATTCAAATCACCCCTATAAGTCCAAAAACCGGCCTGCATCATAAGCACTTAATTAAAAAATATTTATCAACTTTCTTAAATCACAGTGCATATCACACTGAGGAGAATGTGCAAAACGACATGATCTCCCTTGATATGTGTTTGACAAGTTCTGTGTATCATACCTAAACGACTATACTATCTTCATTATTTACTCTGTACTTACTGATATTCCCATGATAATGTCATACTTTCAAACCGCTACTTTAAGCAATTCCTTCTGATTGGTAACCTTTCTGCAACGTACAGTATATAATGTGGAACACATGCACCCTATATAAAAACAGCGTTAAACCAATTGAGCACTAAAGCACTCGTAGATGTCTCAGCCTGAAGCCATTGGATTCGGGCTGACAAAGGTGACAATAATATATGCAAAACTGTATGAAAAGGGAACTTTTTTAATCTTCTGTTTGTCTAGGTTTTCCCTTTCTGGAGAAAACAACTTCGGTAGGAAAAGCATGTCCATTGCCTAAGAAAAGCAAAGTTTAGGTTTACTTAGCAGCTTTCATATATATATATATATATATATATATATATATATATATATATATATATATATATATATATATAATTTTGTTGTTTTTCATACTTCTACGACAAATCATTGATATTTCTTGTGATAAATCTCTCAATAGCTTCGTGATTTTAATATGATTTCTATGCAAAGTAAGTTTCTAGGAGAATATTTTAGGTTTTGATCTATACCTTACTTTTAAAGACTTGATATTATAATAATACATGTAAAAGAAAGTATAATGATGTGAATACAGTTTGAATGACGAAGTATATTTAGCAACTTTCAAATTTTCTTTTTTAAAACGAAATTTACATTTATAATATTATAGATAGTTCGATAATGATAATGAGATGAATCTAAAATAATTTCAAATTTTATTGATACTATGTAATATTTTATAAACCAAATTAGTTAGACAGTAGTCTACTCGACTTGTGAGATGGGTTTGACTTGGGCTTGTGTCTATGCCAATTAGCATACGTACAATTAGTCAAATGGGTTTAAAATCCCTTAATTTATACTTGTCCGTATAGCTTTACCCAACAGGCCAACATTATGCTAAACAAGTTACGCGACCTCCTTGCTATTTATTCACTATGACTGTTTTCGTTGGATTTAGTAATTTAGTTACCAACTTTGTAAAGTTGATTTTCATATTCAACTTGTGTGGCATAACCGCGGAACTAAATGTGTTAATCGCGTCACCTTATTCAATAATTAAAATCATTTCAACCACGAAAATTAGTCATTTTTCTGTTCACTTACAGCATCTATGGAATATATTGTTAGTCATATCTATCAATTTTTGCTAAAGTCTAAAATTTTGTTTAGGCATATGCAATGTAATCATCATATATACTTCTAGTACTTGCTAAACAACTTTATTAAATAGATTAAGAATAGAAACTCTTTATAAAAGTTGTCCTCTTAAGATCCATATGAGAAAAAGTTCTTGAAATTCAACTTCTGGCAAGACCAGAGGAAGATGGTGGTGGTGTTCCCATTCGAACAACAATCGATTCTTTCAACATGTAATCCTCGAAAACAAAACATGGATGAACATTCTTCTAAACTTGGTAAAGCATATATATCTAACTATAAAATATAATTTGTGAAAGGGAAAGATGGAAACAAAAACAAGTGCACTGTTGGTCCATACTCCTTAGCACGTGATAGGGGATGGTGGTTCAGGTGCCAAAGACATAATAACCACGTACGACAAGTTGGAAAAAAAAAAAAATTTATACGACTCTCAAAACGCCAATTATATTCCTAAACTCTGATGGATGATTACATCAAATAATATTAATATGCCGATGTTACTTTTATGTTGGGCAAACAAAATGAACACAAAAACAGCTACATTTTAAATTTCGTGTTGCATGATATGTGCATGTTACGTGGTAGAATTCACACAGGTGGATTTAGACTAGATCAACGTGAATGCTAATTAATTTAGTTGGTTAAAATATTAGAGTGTGGTATTCAATACCCGAGATCAAATCTCGTATACATTAATTATTGTCTTATTGTTTGCGGTTCTTTTTTATATCAATAAATAAAATATAGATTAGTCATAAAAAGTAAGCTTAAATTTGTCGTAGTTTTGAACCGATTTCACATTTCATATATAACTTCCATATATAATACATTCGAATTGATTCCCTTCTGCGTAAGCATGTATTTCAACGATCTTTGCCTCCCATTCTTATTGCAAATGTGGGCTTAACTAACTCGTTAGGTATTAGCTGGCGAGATCATTTTGACCATGTGTGCACGAATAGTATAACGTATGACGAAAATTCTAAACCATCAACAAAACCCACCCATGGAATATATCGTTTTAGCTACTTTGATGATGACATAGAGGTGGTGGCGGTTAGGTTTAATTTCTTGTTAGGTATATTTTTTTCAATTTCATATTACGTCTTCTATGTTTGGAGTTTTTATTATATAGACATTGGACATAAACTTTTAGGACATCGAAGTTCAAAGTTTTAACAAACTAAGGATGATAAAATTTATACACATAATTTGTACATATAATTGAAATGATCTATAATATGATATGTTAGCCATCTTTTATGAAAACTAACTTTGTTCATGATAACTTTGACGATTAAAGATGACATCAAATGTAATATGAAATTATGCTATTTGATAGGATTGCGTCTAAGGATTGCTTGATTGTGATATTTGTGATTTGGTTTTCTATCATAATCATTAGATACATATACTATCTTTTTATTAAAACGTATATAACATCTCTTAATTAACAAGAAAATAATTAGTGATATTGAAAATAGGCCACACAACCACACCACCCTCTCCGCGACACAATCGATTGGCGATAATTCTCCCACAACTTAAAAGTTGTAGTTGAAATTGGATCTAACTGGAGTTACAAATACTCGTAATAATAGTTTATACTTTATAGGCCATAGCACGGCTGTGCTCCTGCAACTTAGGCGTTAGTTGTATTATTAAAAACAAAACAATATGAAAACTACAGTCCATCTTGTTTGTTGGGTGCTTAAAATACATTCCAGGGCAGGTGCAGGTGCAGGTCCTAGACAAAGACAATGTAGCAATCGCTAGATGCTTATCTTTTTTTAGAAAATGCTCTCTTACCGTTCAGCAATAACAAAATCAAAGATTTTAAAAATATATTTTATTCCATATTTGATGTCTAGACGTATAAGTATTGAGGGGAAGAAGGATCAAGGAAAGTCCCTTAAAGTTAAGGACTCTCTTTTCTTATCTATTTTTGTATAGTTATCAATGTTTAGAGGACCTAAACTCTAACCAATCCTGCAAAGTTGTACTGATCTAATTATATAATCATCCCATTGACTTTTTGTGCTCATACTTTGTTTGGGGTCATTGTAACTCGTTAGCATTAGCATTGCTAAACTTGCTTTGATTCCCCCCTTTTGTGAATCTCATACACTTCCTACCTTTCTCCATAAAAAGAAAATAACAAACAAACTATCATAATTAGTGTTCGTGTCCAAACATTAGAATATAATTTGAATGACAAGTTAGGGTCTGAGAGAGAATACGTTGTATAGAGTGTTGATGGAATGGTAAAGCTTGTTCCTGAGCTACATACTGAATAACTTGAAAAGAGAAAGACACGTTAACTGGCCTTGAGTGTGTTTTGAGAAAGGCTAAGTCAATTAATGTGTCTAGGATATTGTGTTTGAATGCCTACATGATTGGAAGTGTATGCAAGAAAATCTCTACTTGTTTTTCTTGCTATTCTTGATAACAACGCTAGAACTACTTGAACTTATAATTCAAGAAAAAAACACGCATGTTCAATGTTAGTTGCTCTACATATTTTGCTTATGTCACTACCCAGATCAATAGGTAGGTTATACGATGGTATGATTAATCAAATGAGCGTTCCTAAACCTGGTTATTTGCTAAACAAAATGGTAACCCTAACCAAAATGGTAGAGTTGAGAAGAAACGTAGTCATTTGCTAAACACTACAAGAACACTTGGACTACATCCTCATCTACCTTTCAACTTTTTGGGTGATTGTTGGCAAGTACTTACTTGATTAACATGCCTCTTGGTTCAACTTTGGACTAGAAAACTCCTTATGAGCTAAGCCTTCATATTATTATCATCATCTTAAAGTATCTGGTTGCCTATGTTACTCTACTCATAAACTATGTGGAAAAAAAAAAAAAAAAAAATCCAGAGCAAAAAAACGTGTTTTCATTGGCTATCCCAATGGACAAAAAGAGTGATAAGCTTTACTATCTAAGCACTCACAAAGTTGTTCTCAGCAGAGATGTCAATTTTAATGGAAAATATTTTTCCACATCAAGGGTGGTAAAGATGTTCAGTCATATTCTTCTATACATTCCTTAGTTCCGTTGGTGAATCCAATCAGTTCCATTTATTCTCCTTAATATGTATCTTCTTCTTTAGACGATCACCATATATTATCTCCTGCTGCTTCTAATAATCGTACAGATTCAACCAGTACATCTTCTTCTGAAACGCAATCTTTTGATTTTTCTTTTCAATCTGATTTACACAAGAAGATACCTTATAGGTTTCAAGGTCTTCTTCATATATGTTTCTATTCTTAGTTCAAAAGATATAGTACGTTCAGCATGCTTCAAGGTGTTGGAATATAGAGCTTGGCAAGTTTTTTTAGTCAATTGTTTTTACTTTTTTCAACCAAGACTATTTTATGTGCATAACATCATAAGCTTGATGTGCAGCTTGTCAGAGAGAAAGTGCAAGAAAACTTTATTCAGATTGTTTGTATCAAATCTGATATTCAGCTAGCATATATCATGACAAATCCATTAGGTACAGATCAACATCATTTCCTAAGTCAGCAACTAAATCTTGTTTCTCAACGTCTTGTCCAGCATTGGAACTATCTCCACAAACCAATTCCATGTTGAGGACAATAATATACAAAGATCTTAGTTTAGATAATACTTATGCACAAAGTTAGTTAGGCATTCCTTTTGTTCGGCTCATTCAATGATAAGTTTCCTTTGCACAAACTTCGTCTTTTTTCCTCTCAATTTCTCTATTGAAAATTAGAATGATATATTCAAGTTTGTAGATATATAACTTAACTAGTTATTGGCCGCTCTGGACTCTGGATGATGGAGCTTAGGTAAATAACATTATTTCCATGTTATCTACTTTGTATTTTTAACATCTCATGGTGTCATGTCACCAAATATTAATCTACTTTGTATATTCACAAAAATGAAATAAAAAAAATTAAACAATTGTTGGCGTTAATCCTTAAAACCACTACTTCATGATCAATTAATAAATAAAATAGTTCACTCGTGCATACTAACTTGAAAACTTTAATGCTCTATATCCATAACATCAAATAAATAAGAATAAAGAAAATATCGTGTAAATTAATTTGAAAACTTGTACACAAATAATTTGTTTCAATTGAATATAAAAAAAAAACCTTTAATCTCACATTACAAAAAATATACTAATAATTTATATCATATTGCATTTCAATAAAATATATTAATTTTAAATTACATATAACAATGGATGACCCTAGTATCACCTAAACCAATAACTTAGTTGTATTTGAAGAAATGAATAGAGATTAAGTAAATTTTGTTACTTATCAAATTTGAGCATGAAAGTTTAAACATTGGTTAGAATGTCTTTTATAATTGCATTAATTAAAAGTGGTATTCAAGTTTTACAACAAAGAATAATAGGTTACGAGATCAACATTGATCTTAACAATTCTTATGAATAATGAAAGTAGTTGAGTAGAGCTGTCAAAAACTGACATAACACATCTTGCAAATGTTGCAAAGTCATAGTGACTTGTGAAGAGATGACATGCACTGCTTTAGAGTTTTTAAATAGTAGTGTAGATAGATGATTGTAACATCAAGCCATGCCTTATTCTCATGACATTTGGTTTTTGCAACATTTTGTTTTAAAGTCTACCATGTATAGATATATTTGAAAGTTGAAAATAGTAAGACCTTTTTAGACGATTAATCAATAAGTTGTTCAAAATCCACACAAGGTTTAATGCTTCCCTCTATTATATTAGAAAGTTAATAGAGTTTTAAACGGTAGAAAATAAATCAAATGCTTGATTGATAACGGTAAGAAAAAAAACTTTATCACTCACATTAAAATTATGTACATATTATTATATTCATATATTGAGATAATTATACATTTTATAGTGTGTTCAAAATTTATAGGAATGACTTTATTGAGGAATACATTTTTTTTAAATGAATACACCACATGAACAATCAAATGCCAATGGCAAATTGGTAAAATGCTTGTATTTTGAATTTTTGAAGACTGCTTAAAAAATACATTGTCAACAAAGAAACCAACTCAAGAGATCAATTTTTTTTTTTGGAGTAGACACGTTTTCTATACACATTGCACCTAAACATGAATCAGAAATTCAAAATATCAAATAATACATTGAATCAAATCATGTGTATACGCATAATTCACTATATTTTAGAAATTTTGTAAGAAACTACTTCCACTTCTTTTTTTTTTCTTCTTATATTTCTTATTCGGAAATTTGTCAATGTTCTTCTCACTTTGAACTTATTCTATTTTAGGCGAAGTTTTGTAACTATTATATTCTTATAAATTATTATTTTATTTATTTACCTATATTATGCTCATTCACGTAATTCAATATTTTTCATTTAATTACTTATTTTTCTTATTTCAATGTTATTTTCTCTCTCTTAAATAATTTTTATTTAATTTATACATGAACCGTGACATTAGGGTTAATTATTTGTTTCTCATGATAAAATACCAAAATTAATGTTAAAAAAATATTATTGATTCCTCCTCTATCCCAAATAGGAAGGAAAAAAAGAAATAAAGGGAGTACCTTGTAATTATTTTTTTATAAGAAACTATCCTATAAAAATAATGCTATATAAAATTATATAACCATTACTAAAGCAAAACCCTTGCTAACGTCTTACTTAACACGTGTCAAGTTATTATAAAAAAAAATTCCGCCTTTTTTAAATATGATGTTATCTAATTTTTTTTCCTACTTTACATTAATATAAGATTGGAAAATATTATATATAGAAAGTTGTACAACTATATAAATTCCTAAATCATTTAAAACTACCTTTATTTATTCCCTTTATTCATGTTTCCTCTCTATATTTTTCTATACTAAGTTTTTCATTTAATATGATAAAAAGTATTATTCTAATTAAATTTTCTACAGTAATTCTATAAAACTTATAAGTTTTCACTAATAAATGAAATTATTCTTATAATTGAAATATTTAACAACATAATTTATCATCAAACCTTACTTTGTACGAGACTTACCTAGTGCCTTATACAAGTAGAATACTCCAAGACACTATTTTTGTCAAAATCTTAAATTTGATCATTAAATTTCAGAGTTAATTAACATGTATCATACGTGTAATTTTAATGAGGGTTTTTGACAATATATTTCTAATAAGGTAGCTTTCAACAAAAAAAATGTATAAGATATTTTAAAAAAATTCGAATCAAAATAATGTCATATAAAATAGATAAGTATCTTTAATATTTTAAACTTTATTTCGTTACCTGCATCTGTATTTGTTTTCGCGATCCAGCTATATTAAATTAAATATCAACCTAACCACCAACTAGTTGCAAACCACTCATCAATCTAATCCAATTTATCCAAATGACGGTGTATTTATTACTAATAAAACCAAGCAAATGCAGAAATTGGAAGCATAGAATTGGATAACATGCTTGGATTGGGGCAAAAATATTCAAAAGAAAATGGGGGGAAGGCGATAGAGGAGGAAGATTTAAAGGACGGTGACCGACTGGTGTCAGTAAAACATAGGCCGTTAGAGTGTCCACCTTTTCGCAGGTAGAATAGGCTGGAATTACAACTCAGCAAATCCCCAACCTTTCCGTTTCCGTTTTCCTCCCCACGCAAACAAAACCCACCTCTCCTCACTGCTTTTGTCGTTTAGTCCACATCATCCTATCTTCCGTTTTTTATTTGTTGAAATGACACTTCACTCCTTGCCTTTCTTTTGCTCTCAGTGCCTTCCAGCCTGTCCTTCAGTCAAAACCCCATCATCTTATCTACTTTCTACATATCCTCATTTCTCGTCCCCAACTTCCATAACTATAACTATATAACTATGAATATGATCCTAGAATGTGGAATTCGTTGCTACTGCTGTTACGGAGAACTTGTATTATTTTAGTAATAGCTCTTTTTATTACGTTAATGAAATGCTTTATATTTAATTTTTATATAAAGAGCTTATTTTAAAATTACGAGTTTACGTATATATGTATATATATATATATATATGAAATTTTCTACGGAAAATATTTTTTTGTACTATATAAGAACAATGATGCAAAAATGATTATATTTTGTTATAACTACTGAGTATAAAACTTAATTGTATTTGCCTAAATTTTACTATTTTGCAAAGTTGACTTGATGTAGTTACTAGTTAGGTCAAGAGTCTTTTTAATTTTTTAAGAATTTATCTCGATATAATTTAATTTTTTTACAGCTAATTAACTAATTACTTAATAGTCATTCACCCATGGCTATTTTATCAACCTAACAAAAAAAATTATTTTTTAAAGGAGCAAGGTCTTATAAGTTTTAACAATGCGTATAAAAAATTGTCAATTTCAAATACTTTTTTTACCAAATTTTCACTCATGCTATTCAAATTCTTACATAGCGTGAATTTATGTTACATACTCATTAAACTTACCAATAGAGAAAATGCATATAATTTGATTAGCTATAAAATACTATCCGTACTTGATTATTTGTATAACACTCAATTTATAACTTGGATATACTGTGTTTTTAATCAAGTTACTCTTCATCATTTATAAATTCTATAATTTTCAAATTGCATATATTACTTCAATAAAAAGTGATAAAACAACCTAAGCGAAAAAATACCATAAAAAAGTATAACTTTTTATTTTAATAAGGAATATTTTTTAATTTTGACCGTTTAAGAAATATTGCCTATTACGGAGTATGAACAACATCACACATTTCTCATTTTGATAAAATCGCATTATCCCCATAAAAAAATTACATTTAAAAATCTCCTGAGATTGCGTGGGGACGCGTGGCCCCCACCATAGCTGTAATCCTTTAAACCGCTTACCGGGCAATACCCGTAACGCCTTCATCCTTCCCAATCCACATTTTACCCCTTTCATTCCCTCTTCCCTTTATATTCTCTCCCATCTCTCTACATTCTCTCTCCAGAGTCCAGGGAATCTCAAAGGCCTCCCACCTCTTAATCTCCCTCTTCCTTTATCCTCTATCCTCTCAAATTAGGGTTAGGGCTATGGAAAATCATCAGACTCCCGTATTAATGGCGGCGGATCGTATCAAAGGTCCTTGGAGCCCCGAAGAAGACGCTCTCTTGATGAAGCTCGTTGAAAAGCATGGCGCCAGGAATTGGTCGGTGATTAGCAAGTCCATTCCTGGTCGTTCTGGGAAATCGTGCCGTCTCCGGTGGTGTAATCAGCTCTCTCCGGAGGTTGAGCACCGCCCTTTTACGGCGGAGGAGGACGATATCATTGTCCGCGCTCATTCTAAGTTCGGGAACAAATGGGCTACTATCTCGCGGCTTCTCAACGGTCGTACCGACAACGCCATAAAAAACCATTGGAATAGTACTTTGAAGCGGAAGTTCTCGTCGATCGGCGGCGGTGATGAGATTTACCGTCCCGAGAAAAGGCCGGACATTTCTCTCACTCCTCCTGCTAGTCCGTCGGAATCTGACGTCAGCGACTCTGGCGTTGGCTTTCGGTCGGCGGTTTTGAAGGAGAGAGAGAGGCACGAGGAGAATGATCCATTGACTGCGTTGACTCTTTCTCTTCCTGGAGTGGAAGAGCATCATCCGAGTCGCGGCGAGCCAAGTCCGGAGGAAACTCGTAAGCCCGAGTCGGTAAAGGAAACGCTGTCATTTGGGCCTGAATTGGTTACTGTGATGCAGGAGATGATTAGGAAGGAGGTAAAGAACTATATGATGGAGGCTGAGAGGAGTGGGATGTATTTTAACGGAGAGATTGCTCGAAACGCCGTCGTTGAGCGCTTTTGCAGTGGCAATTTCCATTAGAGTGCGATGAACACATGAGGAAGGATGGATTATCCCCGAAAATTCATTTTTTTAAAAATCTTGTTAAAATTAAATTTCGGTAGTTTTTTTTCTTAATCACAAAATGTATGTACAGAAATTAGGAGTAGAGAACTTATGAGGTTTATTATAAAAGGAGATCGAGTAGCACATTTTTGGTAGAAATTTGGATTAAAAGCCTTGATTAGGGTTTCCTTTTTAAAACTAATATATATTTTTAATCCCGATCAAATTTTAAATGGTTACCAATCTCACCACTAACTAATTATTTGTTCATGTTTAAAAGAATTATTCATTTGGTATCTGAGGACCAATTGACGACTTGTATTTTCAAAATAAAAATGGCCTAATGCGGAGAATTTACGTGTAACACTAGCTAGTTAATCATCTTCAAGTTATTAAGTTAATGAGGAGAGTGATGAGTGATGGCCCGGGGGGTGGGGAGATGGCCGGACGGGGCGGTAAGGGAGTATTGAGGAAACAGTCATAAATCTCAATACGGAGTATGATTTTATATCGAGAATAACAAGAGGCCAGTACGGAGGATGTACGGTTTCTGTTTTGATCTTAAATAGATGAGAAAGGATGAAGGAATTGGAGGGTGGGCACTGGGCAGGGGCTTCGTGGTCTTTTCGGCGAGGGGCGGAATATTGACTTCTAGCTGGGACTAGACCAGTTTGTGTTTCATTTCATGGGTTGTAACTTAATGGGCTTGGAACTTTTAGGTCCAACTGTTTCTTCTTGAAAAGGACTGGACTTTAGATTTTGGCATAAAGTTGGATGGACATCCATTAGTGTCCTAGTTCTAGTGTTCTACTCTTGCTCTACGTCCAACTTGAGAAGCTTTGTGAAGTACACCATTTTATGAATATAGCACTAACATACAAACCTTCGAGTAGCGATGGCCACGGGGCTGGTCAAGGCGGGTTGGGTCAGGCTGGGGGGAGGGACCGGGATCGGACTGGTCCAGGAGGCGGGCCGGTCCAGTTCGGGTTGGGATTGGGGTGGGTGATTCTTACCGAATCATATCAAATCGAAAACCTAATCAAAAACCAAATCAAACCGAATTAGCGAATTGAATCGAATTGACGATTCGAATCGGAACGAATTTGGTATTGAATCGAAACGAATTACAAAGAAACAAATTTACAAATTAGAATAAATAAACTGTTTCGAATGTAATTAAACATTAATATTACACTCATAATGACATTTGTTATAAACTTTTAAATAAAATTAAATTTTTATTTATTTTCTTGGTAATTATGTATTATTAAACTCATTAAGCTTGTATAGTTGTATATTCACCTAATTTTATATTACATATTATTAAACCAAATAAACTAATTAACCTAATATTAAACTAATTATGTCTTATTAAACTAATTAAACTAATTATGTATTATTAAACTAATTACATATTTACTTATAATCCATTATCATATTAATTTATTTTAATTAAACATGTTTTGAGGTGGGGGAAAAAAGAAAGGGCTTGCACTTAATTTTGGAAATCAAAATTTAATTATATAATTAAATATTGATTTTCAAAATTAAGTTGCCTACCTATCCCGAAGGAATCAAAACCCACGTAGTTTTATTATATACCTCGAGGGGTGCCTAGCTTAGCTAGGAACAGTCCCCAAATCTCCTTCACCTGCTGCATTGTCGCTTGATTCACTTGTGTCCATATCATCAAATGATTGTCTTCATCGTTGATGTCCTCCCTTAATCCTTGGGTCCTACGCTCTGCTTGATCCCAATTTTTTTATAGATTCAAACTTCTATGCTCTCCGGGGATAAGCGATATATCTTCTCGTCTAGTATTCTTCTACATGCATTAAAAGCAGACTCAGAACCAATAGAGGAGATGAAAATTGCAAAGATATTATTTGCAATTCTTGCCAAAATGGGAAATTGTCGTTCGTGATCGCGCCACCACTTAATAATTGAAAATTTTTCGGTGATGTTGGTAAATTTTCTTTGGTTTCACATTGGTAAGAAAGATAGCCAATGTTTTTTTATCTTTTTTAAATTTTACTAAGTGCTGGCACGAATTGTACGAGAACTTTCACTTAGTTCAATTTACTTAAACTAATCAAACTAAAATAATCAATTTAATTAAATCAATTTACTTAACTAATTAAACTAACATCATCAACTTAATATAACATAATCAATTTTAATCAATTTACTTAAACTAAATAAACTATTCTAACTAAACTAATCAACTTAACTTAAATCAGTTTACTTAAATCAATTTACTTAAACTAATTAAACTAATCTAACTAAATAAACTAATTAAACTAATTAATTTACTTTAACTAACATTATCAACTTAGTATAGCATAATCAATTTACTTAAACTAACTAAACTAATCAACTTAACTTAAATCAATTTAGTTAAACTAATCTAACTAAATTAATCATTTTACTTAAATCAATTTACTTAAACTAATTAAACTAATATAATTAAACTAATCAATTTACTTAAATTAATTAAACTAATCTAATTAAACTAATCAATTTACTTAAATTAATATAACTAATCTAACTAAATTAATCAATTTACTCAAACTAATCTAACTAAATTAATTAATGTACTTAAATCAATTTACTTAAAATAATTAAATAATCTAAATTAATTAGCTTAATTATCATCATCAACCTAATGTTCTTAATTAAACATCATCAACCTAATATTCTTAATTAAACATCATCAACATATTACCGTAATCAATATTTTATCTTCAACTAATTAAATATCATCAACTTAATCTGACATTATCTACTAATTAAACTAATTCAACATATTATCAGCAACTTAATCTAACATCATCAACTAATTCAACATAATCTACTTAATTAACATAATCAACGAATTAGACTATTTAAGATAATTAATTTAATTTAACTAATTGAACTAATCTAACTTAATCTACTTAATTATCATCATTAACATAATTTACATAATCAAACATCATCACTAATTAAATATAATTACATAATCAACATATCAAATCTACATATTATCATCGACTAATTAAACATTATAAGTTTAATTAAGCTATCTAATTAAACTAGCTAGTTTTCATATTAACATTAATTAATTACAAGTTTAAGAGTTACTTTGACTAGTAGAAGTAGGCGGACACATCTCCGAAGTTGAAGTTTGAGGAACTTGACTAGTAGGAGTACCGAAAAGTTGTTGCTCAAAGTTTTGAGCAAAATCTGCGGTATCTTCGTACGAGCTACTAACGTTGAATCTATCTCTTGAAGCCATTTTTTTAAAAAATGTAGTAGGAAACAAGTAAATTAAGAAAAATAAACCAACTAATTAAGATAACTAGTGAAGATTAAGAGAATAATTCAGAAGAAGATTAATACTAATAAGTAAGCTAATTGTATTTAATAGTAATTGAGAGAATGAGAGTTTGAGAGATTGAGAGTGAGTTTGTGAGGAATGGAAAACCGAATTCATTGGTTTATATAGTGTGATTTGCAATGGCTAATCCAACGGCTATTTTATGGCGAATTATTCGGTCCGGTCCGGGCCGGTTCGAATAATGGGCCGAGTTGAATTTTTTATGAACCGAATTGAATAGGGTCAAGGTTGGGAAATCTGGATTCATATTTAGCCCACTTAATAGATAGACTGTTGGGCGGGTCGATCTGGGTCGGGCTTTGACCGGGTCGAGTTAGGGTTGGGCCGGGCTGAACCGGCACACTGTCCACCTCTACCTCTGAGTTCACAATTTTAAAGTAACTTTAAATCAACCAATCACGCCTGTAACATTTAATTTGCAAAGCTTTGTGCAATCACCAGACTGACACAGCCAATTCATCTTTGGGTGACTTGTAATTGACTTACGGAATTTAATAAGTTACGAGAGGTTAGTGAGTTTGAGTTAATATGCTTTTTTTTTTTATCTAGTTTGTGTTATTATTTAATAAATATCCAGACCAAAACTCACCTAAATATATCAAATGGTCTATGATTGTGTTTTATATCATTCATATTTGTAACATTTTTTGAGTATTTTCGATCACGATAAAGTAACACATTTAGGTGCTTCTCGTAGGTCCTAGGCGTCTAGGAGATACTATGAGGCCTTTTGGTTTCTAACCTCTTAGAAGACTCCGAGAAGACTCTAAACCATTTCCAAACTTTCCTTTCTACAATTTTCAGATGGTGGTAATTAAGGGCAAAACATGTTGTATAGTATTTGAAAATCGATTAATAAGCTCTAAATGGTTTCAAACCTCCTTATATGATTATACGAAACACCTAGTACAACTGAGAAAATTTTGGGCATTGTCCTTAAAAATATGCATTTGTCATGGTATCTAATGATTTCCACCCCGAAGTACACCACACACATCTCATCGATGCAAACAAAAACTCACACTAACAATGAAAAGAGAAAGAGCTAGAAATACCAAATCCTTCAAAAATTTTGGTTTCTTCTGACCTAAGGGGAAAATCTTAGAGGGAAAGAGTATAGGGTCTAGGGTTTTGAAATAATTTGAGACATAAATTGTGCTATTAACTAGTTTTTTTTTAAATAATCTGATATATCGCTCAAGCCAATAAGTTATTTTTGATATGAATTTTTTTTAAATAAAACTCATCTAAATTATATTAAAATATTACTTTATTGAGTTTCAAATAAATTTACTTTGTATATAAAGTAATCCGTTGTAGAGATAATCAAAGGTGGCTTGCCTAACCAACCCGAAAAAGTGTTGGTTCAGGCATACATTCTAGCATGAAAATTTGGCTTGCCCTGATTTTGGTTGAAAAAAGTTTGGTTTTGGTAATTCAAAACTAGCATCTCATATAAAAAAATTGGCCTATGTTAGCTTGAAAATAGTTTGCTTTATTAACACAAAAGTGCGGAATCAAACACATATAAACTAGTCCGATCCTAAGTTCACACTGATATCTTAATCTAAAATGAACATTTTTATTTTCCAAAAGCCAACTCAGCCCGACCAATAATCAATAAATAGTTGATACTTCCTTTGTCCCAAATTTTTTGCCCTATTTTATGGTGTTTAACAAAGACTTAAAATAATTTTATTTATAAATTCATGAGATAAAAAATTATAAAAATATAATATTTTAAAAATTTATATTAAGATGATTAGTTCCACTTAATTATATTATTTCTTATAAGATAATGAGATTAAATAAAACCAAGAAAAAAAAATAGAGGAAAAGTTTTAAGAAAAAATAAATTGAGGAAAAGTTTTTCTTTTCAAAACTACAATTGAAAACAAAGAATTAGGCAATCAAATCTTTTCGGGAGGTTGAGGAAAAATCAATATAAGAGAAAAGTAACAATTTATCAATGGAGTACATAAATCAATCAAGGAGGAGAGAGTCGTCCATTAACGGCATTTCGATGAAGCTCTGAACTTAGCTCCTCTCCCATTACCGCCTCCGCTTCCGCAACCACAACTAATCCCGCCTCCGCAACAACTCTAGTCTCAGAGAGAGAGAGAGAGAGAGAGAGAGAGAGAGAGCGGCCAAGAAGAAGAGATCCGGAGTTTATCGATCGAACAAAGATGTTACCAACATCGTCAAAAGGGCGTTCGGCGTCCACTTCTCGGCAACCTAATCCCGTTTTCCCTCACTACCTCCGTCGAATTATCAAGGCAATTCTATCAAATTTCATTGTTGCTACTCTTTCAATTGCTTTCAATTTACGCTTCTCATATCTTGTTTTAGATCTGGATTTCTCGTTGCTTTATTGTTTGCATATTCGGTTGCGTTCGTCTTGTGAATTTTCGAGTAACTTTTGAAATTTTAGCTGATCTATTTTTCTGTAATCGGTGCATTTTAGGTGTGGATTGCTATAATTAGTTGGGTATGCTCATCTTTGGATGGTTGGATCTGATAATTTTGTTGTAATCTGTCAATTTTAGTGAAATTTATTGCTTGAGTGGTGACAGTGTGTAGACCAATTGCATCATATCACATCATCATTGTGTGTCAAGAATGTGATAGGTTTAGAAGATTTAAAATTACTACTCTTGTTTGCTTGGCTAGGGTTGCTACTTCATCACTGTGAAGTTTCTGGGGAGGCCTTGGAAATGGGGTGGGGAGGGGAGTTGACGCTCTGTGAATGATTGACAATATCTGTTATGACTTATGAGCTTGTGGTGAAGGGGGAGATTGGGAGAGTGGGTTGTGAAGTATTCTCTATCTTGATGAGGGTTGGATGATTGCCTCTATAAATTCTTAGATGAGGTGTTTTCGAGGTCTGCATGAGGGAATCAGTTAGAGGGAACCTTCCATCTGGGTGCAGTCATTGATGAAATTAGGTTTCCGAATTTATGTAGTTTTTGTTTTGATCGAGGGAGTATAGACCTGTGCTTGGTCATCTTGGTGGAATCTATCAACTGAAACTCAACAATCTTATGTCAGCCAATTTTTCTTTGTGCATCTTCCTTGAATCTTGGATTGAGTAGTTTCTCGTTTGGTAGAAATTTACTACTTAAATTTCTTTCAAGTATTAGTGCTGACATCTGAGAGGCACAATGCATCAGTGAACATGGTGATGGTGTTTGATTTGTTGTTGCTCCAGCGTTATCTAGTTGAAATCAAAAACCTCAGTTATACTCTTTTTGTAGCTTTCACATAGAACATAAAAACTGTGGTTTTTCAATCCATAATTTCATTGTAGTGGCGTCTGATTGTTTCACTCAGAAGTGCAGTTTATTATCCTGAGAAATTAATTCAATGATGTGTGGTGACCAAAATTTAGGGGGGAGGGGGAGTTTGTTTGGTTAAGTTAGATTTTGGCTATGATTATGAGCTAATTCCATGGGTGGTCATAAAGTTATCGTTTCTTGGTTTCGTTGTACTTGAAGAAACAGATGTGATCTATTCAGATCAATTTGCTCTTGGCTGATATGTTTTCTTCCATTTGATTTTAGTTAGCAATATTGTTCAACTTCTTGCGACACTAAATCATATCATGCTCAATTATTGCGTGGTTTTTTTATTAACGTTATGTTACTTTCACTTTACACAAAGTGGATATTCACCTGCGTGAAGCTTGATTTCACTTTTCTATGTTTACATGGGGGAAAATTATCAGCTCATATGTTTCCATTCATCTGCTGATTGTTTACAGTGGCAACAAATGGACGTTGAATACACCTTCTGGCAAATGCTTCACTTGTGTACCTCACCAAAAGTGGTGTATGTAATCTTTATTGTTATTGGTAGTATCATCTTTTGTATTGATGAGTAGGATTCCAGTTTGTGTAGTTCTGTACTCTGTCTTTAAGTTTGTTTTTGTTCAAAGCGGTAGCTTTCACTCACTTGGTTCAGAAGTTGTGTGAGGAGAGAAAAAGGTATACAGATCATGATTTCCTTTTTCAGGCGTTATGATGTCTATTGTTCTAGCCATAGTTTTATGCTTTTGTTTATATAAAGAGATATGTTCATTAGTGTCCTCTAGTTCTGTTTACCTTTTTTTTTGGGTATTTTTCTTTAAATTGGAATGGCATTGGAAGTTGATGTAGTTGATGTGATTTTTGGATGTTAGCTGAAAGATGATGGTAATGCTCAATTTTTTAAATTTAGTATACATAGTTTCATGGTATCTGTAGTAGATATTTATCTTTGTGATGATTGATAAAGATTATGTTGGATTAATATTTAGAAATTATATGCACATCTCTATCAAGCCATAGAAAATGATATGTATGGTCTTGCACTTGGGGCATATAGGATAAACTAGCACAAAGCAACTTGACCATGCAACAATCTGTTGCAGGGTTTCAGTTTACATGAATTTGTCAACAATATATTGGATTGGGAGATAAAATGTACATTTTATATTTTATCTTTTGAGGATATTTTGGTCAGGAATTGTAATGGAGAGGTGATCCTTGACATAAGAGCATGTCACTATATGGGAAGCAAACACATTATATGTGTTCTTTGTGAAGATATTTATATAGTCTTTTGCATTGGACACTTGCATCCATATCTCCATTGACATCTACATATTCTCTCAATCATCTTGGGAGGGAAATATATTCTTGAATCCTCTTAAGAATTTTTATCCACTTTACTTTTCTTGGTATTTTTTGGGTGCGTAGAATTCTTGCTGGAAAGACCTACCATCTTAATGCACCCTCCCTCATGGCAGTCCCTTCTATTGTATGATCCACCAAGTTTGCTTTCATGTGATCTTTTGTTTCCTCTTTGAAATGCATGTTGCTTAATTTTCTGATTAAAAGGATTTGTTTTGATTATTATCTAATCCTTTTTTTCCTCTTTGGCATGTCAAATTGGCGAACTATGCAGTTATCAGCACACAAAGTACCACAAACGTAAGATACCTTTCTTTGGTGTATTTGCTTGTAACTGCAACTAAATATTGTTGTGCTGAATATCAAGTGCAGAATTCTACTTTTTATTTTTTATTTTTTTTATCTCATGTTGCAATATGATTGTTTCCTTTGGTCTAGTTTGTAATTGTATAGTCTTTGAATGTTGTACAAGGGTTTTATCTTTCCACCTCTCTGTTTTAGACTTATAAAGCATGAAAGTTTCCTGGGTATGAAGCGTTAGAATATCTCTTTATGATGGAATGCGATGTTTATTGTTAGTCCTCTTTTCATTTACAGCATCGTAGTTTACATGAAATCATCAAATCTGTAATATTTTGGGGAACTATGTCTTTTATCCAGTTAGATTTGTTGGCTTCTTCTCACAACTAAATATGTTGAATTAATTGAATTTCTCTCTGCTTGCTGCATAAACTACTGTTTTTGCCTCTACACTTGCTGGTCCATCATGGCCTGGTATGAGATAACAAGCTTATCACACTAATCTAGTGAAATGCCATGCTCAGTTGTCCTCTGTTGTATACTTTTTCGTGAAATTAAAGATTTTATGTTTTGTATCCGAATGGTGGTTTAACTTCTGGAATGTAACGTTAATTCCCCCAAACCTTTAGTTTTGGGTATTAGTAGAGTAGCTGATTGTCTACATTTCTTATTCTTTCAGAAACCAAGAATCAATGGGCTCGTGATGATCCTGCTTTTGTTGTTATCTGCAGCCTTCTTCTAGTAATTTCAACTTTGGCCTATTGTGCTGCGTAAGTCTCTAACACCTACTTATCTTACTTATAAGTTGGCAAGTTCAGTTTAGCTAAGTTTTTTATGAGTAGGAAAAGTATCAATATAGTGCTATATTAAGTACGTAGTTGGCTTGGGGGAAATATTAGCAATGAGAAAAGTTATCTGATTCTAATACCCTTCAATCTGCAACAAGATCTGCAACAAGATGCATAATGTTCATTGTAGATTTTTTTTGGAGAAAACGTTCATTGTAGATATTGGTGCATAGATCTAAGGTCATTGATTTCATTCTCCATGAAGACTAATGGTGGTCTAGAATAGGATATTTGACATGTTTGACAAACCCGTAGTCTTTCCTCAGCTAAGTATTCTTAGAAGCAGAAAATTGAAATGAGTTCCTTCGTAATTTTTACTTCCAAAGCAAAACTTGCTCAAAGTATCTGATCTCTCAATTATCGATAGATCATACATGAAAATCCCAAAGAAAATTGTGTTCTAACTCTTGAAGATAAGCATTCTTGTAAATGATTTAGAGAGGATCTTCTGCCAAACATAAGCCTCTTTTTTTCCTGACTCCCTTGATTAATTGCTTACAGAGTGTGCTCCATAGATAGATCTTATGTGCATAGTCTTTTGATGTTCATAGTGCTTCGAGCAAATAAAATTTTTCATTAGCTTCACTTCTTCAACACAAATGTGTAAACTGTTACTAAAAGTAGGATTATGCAGAATGCAAACATCTTTCCTTATTATGAAGGTTCAGGCCTTGTTCTCTTCACCTTAAAAATGATAGAAAAGGTCAGTTTTAATCTGTAATATTTAGTTTTGGTATAAAAAATCCAGTTTATTCATTAAAAGTCACTAACTTCATAGAACAAATATAAACAGTGTATGAAAGTATAATATAAGTTCAGAGAAAATAAGGTGAAGAGAACTCGTGATTTTGTTCCGAAACTCTTGCATCTTTATTGATTCCAGTAAAAAGGGGAGTTCTCTATGAGAAGCCAAATTTGTAATTTTCCTTGACTCAGTTGTCCGGTGTAAAACATGATACATAGTGATTATTAGATGCGGGTCTTTTATCATAGTTGGTTTTTTTTTTATTGGTATATATTTCTTAAGGAGAGCTTATTGTTTTGATTAGAATAGAGATGCAAAAGAGTACTGCTAACAAATTTCGTTGAAATAAAGGACATATGCCAATTTGACATGGAAGCTCTTGGATGATATAGATGCTTAGATGCACTAGCTGAATTGCTAAAAAATTATGATCCTTTTCAAGTCACCAATGTTTCATGAAACTCTGGGAAAAAGCATTATGCCTAAGAGTTGTATGACCTCCCTAGTCTGTTGTATATATTTTCCCGAAGAAGAGTTTGATCTTTAAATGTTTGACCATAAAAGTCTTTGTTATTGCTCTTTGATTTTGAGTATTGCTTAGTGCAAACTTTCTGACATAACTTTTTATTGGTATGGAATGCAGGTATGATCATAGCGCTGGGCATGCTATTTACGTAGTTCTTTCAGTTTTACTTTTCCATTTCATCATGACTGGAGCGGTGCTGGCAACTTGTTGTTGGTAGGTTCACTCCCTCCCCCCAACCCCTCGCCTCCATTATAGAAGTTTTTCTATGCTCTCTCAGCATCTCCCTATAGGCCTCTAATAATTGGCCTCTTTTCTTCCTATGATGTGTCTTCTCACTTGAATTATTAACTAGGACTGTTGTTGATCAACTAAGTGTTGTCCAGCTTGTGCTAAGCTATGGTGACTAACCTGGTTGCTCATTTTAATGTTTAAATGATGAATGGACCTTGGGTTGCTTGGCAGTGTCGCAGAGGTGGGGAAATTAATGAAAGCCTTTACTGGTTGATTTCCAGTCTTTGAACTTTCTAAAAAGTGTCTACATCTGTCTTCTTTTCTGTATGAAAAAAATAATGTTCCTAGATGTCAATTCTTGTGTCTTTTATTTTTTATTAAAAAAAACTTGGATTAACAAGTGGATTAAAAAAAACTTGGATTAACAAGTAGGTGCTGAATACCTGTCACTGTTGGGTCTATGGTAATGTTGTGAGTCAAAAATTACTTGCTTTATTTAGTCAATCGTATTTGCAATTATGTTATCAATATAGCTGATCAGCCTGGTTCATAATCTGCTGAAGTAATTGACTAACTCCTTGTTTTGGTTTGATACATTGTGCTGTGATTATCGCGAATGCTTTCTGTAACAGATAATTAGATCGGATCACGGTCAACACAGTGAGAAATTTTCAAAAATATTCACATTAATGAGTTAACTCATTTACATTTTATAGTTTCGAAAGTATTCTTTAACAAAATATAACCTATTCAATCATAATATGAGCGTGTTATATATTTTCTGAATTAATAATTACTCAAAATACCATGTATTATCAACTACATACTAGATACTAGATTAATAGAATATTTGATAATTTTGACGAAAAAAATGAATGTAATGGGTTGAAGAACGTTCTAACGCTGTCAGTCACTGTTACATAACGGGGTTTTGCGGAACAACAAATCCGAAAAATGGCCGCTCTACAACGGAATGGCTGAGTTTTAATTCCATGGCTATGACTTATATTGGCCAATGAGGGGGAATTGATACTTGTAGAGGAGAGTGTATAAAGAGAGTAACCTTATTTTTGAATAATTTATTTTGTCACTTATTGTCTGTGATATGCTGGGGCATATTATGTATCTGGTGCTTATATTATGTGGCTTGTTGCTAATTTTTCCGTTAAAATGCAGGTTTTTTACAAATAATTACCTTAGAGAAGAGACCCCAAATAGTTACGTGGTTGAACAGCGGGTGGAGTGGTGAGTATAATTTCTATTAGTTATTTGAGAAGATTATTATATCGATCTGATTGGCCTTTTTCTTTGTATTCTATAGTTTTGATGGACAGAATATAAAGACACTTCTGGTTTTTCATTCTAATGCTTGTCTGTTTTGCTTTGATGTGGAATGCTAGGTTGTATGCGTTTGATGTGCACTGCAACTCTTTCTTCCCAATGTTTGTTTTACTATATGGTAGGTTTCGGGTGTTCACATAAACTGATAGTACTTTGGTTTTCAGTTGTAATGCTTGCACACTGGAATTTTTACTGGACTTTGTTTCGGTTGCAGTGATACATTACTTTTTGTCACCGCTTCTGCTGGCACATGGATTCATACCTGTTCTGTTATCAAATTTGCTTTTCATGGTTGCTGTATCATACTACCATTATCTCAACTTTTTAGGTTATGATGGTAAGAATAATAAATTCTTTGATTTGGCATTGACAACTATTTATTTGGTACTTCCATCCCATCTTGGTTGATAATGTGAGTTAAATGCCAATGGTACCATAGGCAATTGGCAAATATTGTCATTTTAGAGTATATATAAAGCTTAATATAAGACCATTTTTCTTTCTGACTAATCTATCATCATATTTGCAGTGCTGCCCTTTCTGGAGAGGACGACCTTCTTTCTCTATCCTATTGGCATTGTGTTAATCCTTTCTCCTATTTGTAAGCATGAGATGCTGTTATTTTCAGTCAGTTGAAAAAACAACCTCATTAGTCTGAGTCCTTTGATTATGTCTGATTGTTTTTCCATTATGCTTCTACAGTTATTCTAAGTGGCTTTAATCCTTCAAGATATGTAATGAACATGTACTTCAGCGCGCGGCTGTAATATGAGGCTAAATATGTCAAGTTAGCACGTACAATGAGCTGGAAATGATAGATAGTATAGTAGGTGCACGTTGCATACAGAAGTTGCTATGATTGTTCCCTTAAAAGTCTGGAAGAATATTCAGACGGTTATTCATGGGAGCTTTTGTAATTTTTTCAACCTTTAGGGTTCATCCCTTCCCACCCCCTATATCTCCAGATTTTTTTAACCTTTATTTTTTGGGCCGAAGGGAAATAGGACGCAGAGGAAGGGATTTGTTGACCGGTGGGTCTAATCAATGAAATGTTATATGTAATGGTTCCTCTTATTCTTTTGATCCATCTGCTCCTATCCTTTTGCTGAAAGAATTCTGTACTTATACTGATGTAAACTTGGAAACGTGAAGTTAAATAGTGCTTTACAGGCAGTCCAATTTGAGGCAAATAGAAAGTCTTGTTTCCCTTGGAAGTTTTTTGTGCAAAGATCAGATTATGAATGTCGGAATATGATCCTTGACTGGATTGTATCTCTACTATGTTGGGTGTTGAGTCAAAACAAGTGAGCTCTTGTGCTCGAAAAAAAATTTCAAGTCTGCTTTGCACAAACGGTCTGCAGAAGAAAAATGTGGACAAGGTGAGCTTATATAGAAATCAGTAATCTTATATTAGAAAATTGTGGTATTTTTCCCTACTAAATAAATTTGAGTATTGAGCAAGAGAAAAACCAAGGTTGGAGACTTGGAGGTGACTATGCCTGTACCGAACCAGTTGAGGAACATGTCTGGGCCTACAGTTGAATACATGTGAGAGAACGACCAATAGTATACTCGTTAACAGATCAGCTTTCTATTGTGACAGTTTTACCAGTGCCTCAAGGTTGCATATAATATCGTACCCCATATAAGCTACAACCTCAAACAGAATTGGGTAGTACCAGAGACATCTGCGAGTCAACAACAGTTGACACAAAACTGAAGTAGATCTTTTTAACAGATGAACTACTTTGTCAGTAGAAGTAGATGGATCCAAATCATCCAATCCTTACATACTTGCCCCTCGTAAAAAAATAAAAAGAACACAATTCATCCGTTGCCCTCTTGATACTTGGAGAGACATTAAAATCCACCATCCGCAGAAAATGGGAGCTGGCGTCATAAAATCTTAGAAAAATGCTCCATGAAAGCTGACAAGATGCAGAAATTTCCACCTTCACCCTTACAGATTGAAGTCAATAAGTTTTTTCGACATAACTGATTTGCAAGCTCATCAGCAGCAGTCGTAGCGCATGATGCAGATCAAATTCAGCCTTCACTTCAGTGAAACATGATGAAATAGAAAAGAATAAACGTGAGGTTTTGAAGAACAGACAAGCAATCTAACTTGAAATATTGCATGCTAAATGAGAAGGTTTACATAAGAACATACTTACAGGGCTATCAAGAGAAAAGCAGCGGTTTGCATGACCACAATACCTTCGCCTGAGGGCTTTGATATGTTCATGCACCTTGCATGAAACCAATTCTCTTGAATTGAAGTTACCAAGACTACACCAAAATGTCGGGGATTAACAAGATCACAATCAGTGGTGACCTAGGATGATTAACAAGTGTTGCACTTTCACGACCAAATTTGAACATAATCACTTCTAAGTTTTAACAATTTGAAAACAATTAAATGTTAGGAATCGAGCATCATTTTCAAACCCCAAGAATCCCGTGAAAGATTTTCACTAGTCTTATAAGAAGATAACCCGATTCACATCAATGGGAGTAGAACTTTTCTTCTACAATTTCTAAGAAAACAGCAGAAGCATATGGAAGAGACTTCCCAAGGCCATTTGGACAAGGAATATTAGTTTAGCATAGGGAGTTACACCTTTTGAACATGGGGGAAACAGAGATATATAAAAGGTGCCAAGAAAGGTATTGCTTGTGCTGGTTCAGTAAAATATGAATTGATTGTAGTCATAGGAAAAACACAACTCACATCATTTGGACCAAGGATAGTCTCAGTTTGCAGGTTGTTGCGTTTTATGAAATTTACAAGTATGCAGAGGAGATCATTCACGGGGCTAACATGGACAATTGCAAACCGGTTGCTACACCGGTTGATACTAAGGCGAAACTTGGAGCTGGTGATGGTGAGCCTATGAGTGACACCTCTCTTTATCGGAGCCTCGCTGGTGCCCTTCAGTACCTCACATTCACCAGACTTGACATTGCCTATGCTGTCCAACATGTTTGTCTTTTCATGCATGATCCTCGAGTCCCTCACTACAATGCTCCGAAACCTATCATAAGTTACATCAAGGGCACGATAACTCATGGCCTCGATCTACTTGTACAAGTCTGCTCCTACGGGCCTTACCTCATATACGGATGCTAATTGGGTCGGCTGCACTGACACTCGTCGTTTGACTTCAGGATATTGTGTCTATTTGGGTGATAACTTGGTGTCTTGGTCAGCAAAACGGCAAGTCACTATCTCTCGCTCTAATGCCGAAACCGAATATCGTGGGGTAGCTAATATAGTGGCCGAACTTTGTTGGTTGTGGAACCTCCTTCTGGAACTTCTTTGTCCTGTTCGACGGGCCTCTCTAGTCTTTTGTAACAACATATCTGCTATATTCCTGTCTTGTAACCCAGTTCATCAACTTACTAAACACATTGAGCTAGACATACATTTCGTACGTGACAAGGTTGCCTTGGGCCACATTAAGGTTCTTCATGTTCCCTCCCTGTCTCAATATGCAAATATTTTCACAAAAGGGTTGCCACGACAATTATTTCTAGACTTTAGATCCAGTCTAAGCGTTCGTCCTCCTCCCGCTTCGACTGTGGGGGTGTGGTATATAATAGGCAAACATTATCTTTGTGAATATTGTGTAAAGATATAGTTTATGTATTTTAGGTAAACTTGGGCTCTCCAAAGTTAGGTTGTACTCCTCTTATATATTTGATTGAATGACAATGTCTCCATCAAGAGAGAATCACAATATTCAACAGGTCTCAGTCTGCAGGTTGCGTTTTATGAAATTTACAAACTAACTTTGTTCATTAGGATATGCTCCAAGTCCTTGCTCGGCATTGCAAACGCCACGTCAAACATCATTAATCTACATACCTTTCTATACTTCCATATCCAATGGCGGATCTAGGATTTTCCGTCTTGTGAATCACAATTAGGGGTGGCAAAAATTGACCCGACACGAAATTAGCGAGTTAGAGTTGAGATTTTCAACACAAAAACTTAAATGGGTTGACACGAACCTGACCAAAATTCTAACCCACATAACTCATAATTATTATCGAGTCAACCCGAACCCGAACTTATAACCGAACTATATTAAGTAGATTAAAAAAATTACTTGGCAAGTCTGTAACACCCCCAAATTACTAACATAATAATAATGATAGTAATTTTAGTAACTTAGGGGTATTACCGCCACGTGTTACCACGTTTCGGCTGTGCTAACTAATTATTATATTGCAGTGGAAGAAAAACTTGATTTATTTATAAAAAAAATAATTATAATTTTGATTATCCAAAGGTACAAAAGTTGCTTAAGAAAAATTATAATAACTCCTAACTAGTATGTACCCCTTAATGTAATGCTCTCATGCACATTTATTCCTGCAAACCTGCTCACCATAAATGATAAATAGGACGAACCAAAACAAATAGGAAAATACGTGTCAGTGTAAAAACACTGTATACGTATACATGCTAAAAGAAATACTTTGACTTTTAAATTCCTTTATTTCAAACTTGCCTTCTTATATATTAATAAACTTTAAACCTTCCTTTATAATAATCCAATACAAATGGAATTATTAAAACACTTAATAAAAATAATTTTCTCTTCTTATATCCTCTCCTTTATCCTAAGTGTACACACTCCTCAAGTTAGTTATCCCATCACGAATCTATCCTTGGAGTTTCCTTTTATTTGTCAACAAGTGAACTTTGAAGCATGAACCCTTCTTGATTATGAAATCAAGCGGTAATGTATAATAATAATAATTCTCCTTTTATAACTTCTTTAAATATTAAAGCTCATTGAAAATTATTAAATCTCAAATGCCATTCGACCCTTTTGATATTTTCGATAACGAATAGGGTTGATATTTTCAATACAAAAATATCTTGCTTTTGATATTAAAGCTCATTGAAAATTGTTAAATCTCAAATAACGAATAGGGTTGATATTTTCGATACAAAAACTTAAATGAACCTAACCCGAAATTAAGTGGGTTAGTTTTGGGTTTTCAACACGAAAACTTAAATGGAACAACTTCGGATTGACCCGAAAGTAGGTGACCCGAACACGAATCCGACCCGACCTGATCCGTTTGCCACCCCTAGTTTGCATACACTACAGAAAACCAACACATCAGAGACCAAACAACAAGCCATAACAGAAGGGAATCTTAAAGGCTATATGCCAAAAGTCCCGAAACATTGCCTAGCGTTATTGAAAGAATAACAGAATTGGAATGAATCTTCTACTAAAGAAGGATAGTCAGGAACTTTGCTGAGCTAGAACCTTCAAAATGTTCCAACTCCTCTGCATGTGCAATGGTAAGGGGGCTACCAAGTTTACACTCTCCAGCTTAGAGAAGTCATATTCTGAATCAGGGGAGACATGCTTAAGAGCAAGAGCAATGTTAGGCAAAATCATCTGTTTACAGTGCAAATGTAGGTGGGGTTGCTTCTCGGATATGCTTCCACACTCTGAACTAAGGCCGAGAAGATGCGGTTTTGCTTCAACAATTTTCTCATCAGGACTTGGCGGTAAAGGTTCCCGCCTCCGATGAGCTTGCCAACCGTATTTGTAGTCTCCTACAATAGGTGTACCAAGAACCTCCGCACAATGCACGCGAAGCTGAATTTACATAAAATTGGCAGTTCAACAGGTGGGGGGAACTGTTAGGAACTGAAATTTCATGACATAGAGGCATAGAGCAAAAAGGCCAGGATTCATGAGCAGAAGTGTACATCAGAGTTTACCTGGTGCTTCCTGCCAGTAATTGGGCTTAGCTCTAACCATGTATACCCTGGGAAATTACACTACGTTAGTGAACCATATTTCATTATCATCTTTGAACAATATGCAGGAAAGAAAACCATTCAGAATGTAAGCCTTTAACACAGCTCATCATAAAACATAATACATTTTTCGTAGCAAACAATATTCCAAGAGATGAAAAGGATACCATAAGAAGAAGCCTCAATAACTCTATACTCTGTCACAGCGTGCTGAGATGAGGAAGCACTATCTGCAATTGTAATTTGCTCTGACTTCCCATCATCTAGCACCACCTAAAACAGTCCAAGCAGAGCAAGTGAAGAAATTAACAAGAAGGCCAACAACCATCAACTATTCGAAATTTCAAACACAACCACCAAATGTGATACCACCAAGGACAGTCTGACAATGTGAAGATGTGATGACTAGGAAAGAAAAGAGGTTTATAAGGGTAGTATCTCCAACTTTATGCACTAACAGAACATCATGATCATCTAATTCCAGTTCAAAAACAATGCTTAATCAAGGTCTCAACATTTTTACCATACCAAAAGAAAATTTTAAAAAGTTGGGAAACTAATGTAAGAGTGCTGTGTGGAAAACTGGGAGCCACCACAATGGAGAGCTATGTAGCAATGGCTTACATTTGGTTTTGAAACCATGGATAACTACAAAATGGCTTATAAACAGAAAGGCTGATTCTACGGCAAATAGAGCGACCATAGGAGGCTTTCTACTGGATTTGTTCAATTTATAAGCACAGCTTCGAAAGATTGGTGGGACTTCAGTGACGAGAACCTCAAGAATTTTCCGTCAATCTTTGAGATCAACTACTTATAACGAGCCGATATCATAGCAGGAGGTGCAACTTTCAAAAAGGGACACCTTTATGAAAGGGACGCATGGTGTAAACTGTATACCAGTAAATCCAATATGCAGAGAGAAGAATTGTTCTAATCTCAGAAGAAAAGTGTGAAATTTAATTTTTTTTTTAAAAATAAATGAAACTTTATGGAGATATTTAAAAACAGAGAGGGAAAGAAGTTGACAGATGAACACAGATTGATAAGCTCCTCAATAACTCAAATGCTCCGAATTAAAATACAGACACTTGAGGCCTTTTTGGATTCAATAGCTTCTATTCCAATTTGCTGAAATCTACTCAAAAAAGATAGCTCAACCCTCCTAACACAACCCTAGGAAGGCAACCAATACCACAAGTTCAAGTTCGAATAATTTTTCGAAATTATCTTAAAAATTGTGTATTACCTTCATAATTCAATCACTTCTGAAAAGTTTTGGACCGGTGAAGCAACACCAAAATATGCTACTATGGGTCTCATAGAGTCATATTTAGGCCCTAAAAGTAATCCAAAAGAGTAACAATTAGGTTTAATCTTGTTCATGGGCCTTTGGAGACCAAATATTAGACAATAATTGATTCCAAACCTTTATATACAACCTTATGAGACATCCAGTTAAATCATTCAATTTCATAAAATTTTCCAAAAGAATCTCAAAATATGTGTATTTATCACTTTTAAAATTTGCTCATTTTTGACAATGTCGGATGATTTGAAAGGACACCTTGATATACTACTCATAGGTCTTATAAGGTAATATTTAAGCCAAAAGAGTAATTGAAATAATCTATTTTGACTTTGAATAATCATTTCAACTAGTTTTAAAAACTCAAATAATTATATCTTTACCTCATTACAAATGGGAAACCACATATTAGGCAACTATTGGTATTTCAATTAGTTTCAAAAATTCATACAATTATATCTTAAACTCATTACCAGTGGGAGACCACATATTAAGCAATATTGGTTCAAACCCTCCTTATACAACCCCACGAGGCACTTACAATCATAAGTTCAATTTCGAATAATTTTTGAAATTATATCATGTATTCTTTAAAATTTGATCATTTCCAACCATTCTAAATCGATGAGGAAACACCTAGATATGTAATCCATGGATCTTATAGGGACATATTATTAACCCTACGTATAATTGGAATCTAATTTGATTTTAAACAACCATTTCAACGATTTTCAAAATTCATACAATTACCTTTTAAACTCGCTCAAAGGGTCTTGAAGACCAAATATTTGGCAACTATTACTTTCAAACCTCCTCATGCAACCTTAGAAGGTGCATCAAGTACTATAAGTTCATTTTTGAATATTTTTTAAACTATCTCAAAAACTAGGAATATATAGTCCATAGAATTTGGTCATTACTGACAATTTTAGACACGGTTATATGATACCCACGTTTCTTATAGAGTAATACTTAAGTCCTACGAGTAACTAAAACCATTTACTTTGATTCTAAAAAGAAATTTCAACCGATTTCCAAAACTATAACAATTATGTCTTAAACTCATTCTAGACCGAATATTAGGCAGTAATTGTTTTCAAAACTACATATACATCCAAGGAAAAATCCAATACCATTAATTCATATTCAATAATTTTTCAATGATACCTCAAAAATTGTGTATTATAGGGAACACTTTGATATGCTACCCATGGGTCTTATACGGTCATTTCTAGACCCTACAAGTAATTGGAACCATCTACTTTGACTCTAAACACCCATTAAGACCCCAAAATCAAATGATAAATTCCTACAGAATTCAAAGATAGTCTTTCTGTCTTTCGGCAAGAATGAATGCATTCGCCAAGGATACTAGATTTTTGATCTAGAACAAGTTTTTGTATCTTTATTCATCTATAAAAGGTGTGTTTTCAAGCTTCAAACACAAAGTTATGAATACTAAGAAATCTAATACTTGAACAGTATAGTGTAATGCATCAAGTCTTAGGGGAAGGGGGTACTTTAGGTAATGCTAAGTAGTCTAAGGAATTAGCTTGAAGAAGGAGTCATTAGTTATCTATATATAGGGGAGAATCAGTTAGAAAAGGATATTAAATGTTGAAAATTGTAGAGTTTAGCTTTAAACTATGGGAGTGTTCAAGCCACTTGAAAACTTGCCTATCATTACCATTTTCTGTAATCCATCTTCATAATCAGTTAATCCTTCTTGTTCCTTTAATTTTCTGTGCATAATCTGAGTTCACCAGAAATGAATATGTAAAATGCATTTTTTACAGATAAATAATCACTATCCTATGTATTTATGCGAAGAATTTCAAGGAAAACTATTAATTGAGCCACAAAGTTAGGTGGGGGTCTCAGATGTTACCCGAAAGCATCAACTCAACATATCAAAGTTGAAAGAGACAAGTTCAACTATAGGGAGGAGAAAAGGTGACAATATAGCAACACACAAGCTCAGTAAAACCTAACCAAAGACTGACTACTAACTAGTCCCAAGTATTTAAGGGTCGTCAAGAATTCAAAAATAAAATTGGAAAAAGTATTTATATGTTAAAGATTAATGACTGATTTAAGAGGTAATGACAAGAGTGAGCACCTTTGCTAGTGGCACTGAGATCAATCCCTTGAACTGTTTAGGAACCCCCAAGACAAGTGCCAAGTATCTCTTCTGCAGGATTCTCTTCCCCCAGTCAATCTCTTTCTGAAAATAACAATGACTTTTTCTTATTACAGTTGATTTTCAGCAATTCAGGCAAAACAACAAACTGAGAAAAAAAGAAAAACCTTGAGATACATGTTTTGCATGATGCCTGTCAGGAAAAGACACTACTACATTAGAAATATACAGCAACTTACATCTGCCGATATGCCAATAGTTTTCTCACGGAAAACAGAGTGAATGATTGCTGTGCTTGTTTGTGTTCTTCCCATCACCAAGATTCCACTACTATCTCTATCAAGTCTGTGGACCTTAGAAGAAACATGAACTTTTCAGCAACAGGCTTATATTAAATATAAATTCAAGACAAATAATAGATGTCTCAACCTTGTTCTGCAACTTAAATACAGAGATATAATCAATGTATGCTTCTATCCATACATCACAAATTCACATATCCAAGATGAACTTCAAAATTACCATGCACAACATCATCATAAGATATGCCACTTCTAGTAGGGTAACTAGAGTTGATTTTACTTTTTCAATACACTAATTCCAGTCAATACCAACAAAATACTTATATATTGAAATTTTACAAAATGGTCCAGTTCCTTTCATAAAAAATACATTAGGATCAATTCAATCCTTCTCTAAAGGCTACTTCTTACACAACCCTTCTTACAGGACAGAGGCCTTTAAAAGAAGATGAGTCTGAAGGCAAATATTTTGTAAGTTCACTCTAAAGATATCATTTCACTAAACCAACATCATTCTCAGAAAAACTTGAGTTGAAGTTATCCACTTACACCTTGAAACTTGTCATCAACCTAGCAAAGTAGTTCAAATGTTCCATCTTGAACTTGCATTTCAAGGTGTTTTAGCCAACCGTAAATAATAGCAAGCAGCAACTCACATGACATGATGACACTAAACAATACCATAACCCTCACCACAGCTAAGGACTAACCAGCACAGGGTAAAGTAACGGAGCTTTGATGTACACACCATGACCCCACACTATGTAAAGTGGTAGTTTCTTTTAGATTGGATATGAAAATGACAGACCAACTATAGCAATGAAGAATATGTTTCATTTCATTGTTAACTAGAGCTAAAAGTTTCCTGGTTCAACACCTTTGGAAATGAGCAGATGTAAGAGGCAATTAACAGCAGGTATTATCACTTCTAAATGTCTGGAACTCCAGCTTGTTAATAGTAACTTTTCAGAAAGAGTTCTCTCCCATTCTAATCCCATCAAAGAAACTTATGTAGCATGATCTCTGCTAATAAATCACAAAATGTTTCTATCCCAAACTTCGATATTTAGAAGATAATCTAGTCTCACCCATTTCGGTACATGATTGACCAACTCTAGCGATGTCTGAAAACACAGATACGAGTTCTGCCCTCCCAAGTCCTAACCAGTAAACTCATTGAAAATGGCTAATTTGTAACCTCTCTAAGAAGCATAGCTCTTAAAGTCCCATTATATTTTGATCATATTACCAAAAACCATAAAACACAAACACACTCTGCTTTCTAGGTCTGAAATTTGAATAATATGCTTATTTGCAGAGACAATGACACTACAAGTACATGAATAACTCACCAGCCTGGGAGGATCCTTGAAATCATATCTCAGACAATTAGCAGCCAGTTCATCTAAACTCTTTTTAATCCCAACGCCACCCTAAAGAGAGTTGATCCCAGTTAGATGCATGTATAAGTAGCTTTTTTACATACCAACGCAGTGAATAGAAAAATGTACATTACCTGTACGGCCAGTTTTGGGGGTTTATTAATGGCAATAATGGCAGAATCCTGAAAGCACACAGTATTGCAAGTCAAATTCCAATTAAATCCAAATCCAACTTTGAAATTTCCTAGTATAGCACCTTATACAACTCAAGGCCGCGAATGAATTTGAATTCTTCTTTGCTGTACTCATATTTCTGCTTCTTGACAGGTGATGTTCCCTGCACAGTTATAGGAAGAAAGATACGCTCCCCTTTCTTCATCAAGTCCTTTGCTCCCACCTACCAAAAATCGAAACCACCAGTCATTATAAAACTGCTATGGCCTCTTAACAACCATCATTTGCAAATTGCAATGATCAAAGACAAATACAAACTACACAAGCTATATCGTAAAAATTACCCTTTTGAGCCGGCATTCTTGGGCATCAGCCACGCCAAGGTCCTCTCCTTCCAAGCATTCTCTTCTCACCTGCCCCACATCCTCAAAAAGTAAATAATCTATTGCATAAACTTTAACATAAGAAGATCACGGAGAATTCCCTACACCAAACCCCATTATAGAATCGAGCAAACCCTCAATCCGGAATTAATTGTCACATTGTTTTGAATAACTCGCAATTAAGGATATGGCATAATTTCCTAAAAAATCTCAAAATAGTACTAGTAAATGAGTAATCAAAAGTTCATAAGCATCAATCTGTTCCCATAACATCAAAGATTAGAACTTTAACATAAAATGCATTTCACTTTTCAACAAATTTGCATTGAATTACAATTTATTCACAAACCTTCAGAAATAAGTAGAGAAAAGTTACCTGTCTGAGACGAAAGAGTTTCTGAACAAGTGATTGAGGGAGATGAGGGCAACAACGAAGAACCCATTTCAATGCAGACGTCGTTGTTTCAATGGACTCATTCCCTTCTTCGATACTCCGGCGATAAATTTTTCTTCCCAGTGTGGCGGCGTCAACGGTGGAGTTGAACGGCGGTAAAGTGACCCACTTTCCGTTGCCTAATCCAACACCGCCGTTTTTCTCCGGTGACTGACGGGTTCCCTCTTTAACGGCGGCGGAAGCGAAACGATAAAGTTGTTTAAAGAAATATTCGGCTTTGGCGGCGGCGGATAATGGAGTACGGACAACTTGCCGGAGAAAGTAAGGTCCCGCCATTCTATGTTTTTCTCGAGTTGGGTTGGGAGTTTTGAGAAGTTGAACAAACCGCACGGGCTCGGGTCTCCGATTCCCTTAGTAGTTCAAAGAATGGTACCTGAGTACGTCTAGAGTTAGAATTCCATTGATATTCAATTCACCTATACTTGACTTTGCTTGGATTCAAAATAGATATTGGTATGAGCAATGAGTGTACCAATGTATGGATTCTTTTTTTTTTTTTTTTTTTTTTTTTTGTAATCCCGAAAGAGGAATACATTGGACAAAGGCACAAAGGTGGACAAAGCTAAAGGATGAGAAACATCAAGACAAAAAAATAACTAACAGAAGAGCAACAACTAAAGCATAGTCTAAAAGTCTAATATTAGGGAGGAACAAGCGTCCTCAACTAAGATCCATCAGAGTTTCATTAGAGTATGGTCAAGTATTATAATACGAGGTGTTTAAACACCGAAATTCGCTAGCCATCCAACTGGTTTATTTCCCTTCATGAATCACTCGCACTTACCAATCTGAGGTACTCTTCAAAGCTTTGCAGTGTTCGATGATGTAGGTGCAATCCCCACATGGTTTCTCAGTAGTAGCGAGAGCTTGAATATAAGTTTGATTATCCATCCTTACTTTCAGTTTGGTGATTTGTAGTCCTATTGCTAGTAACAAGCCCCTTCTTAGAGCTAGACATTATGCTCTAAACGCATCCTAGCCTCCAAATTTTGCCGAGAAAGCCAAGATAAGATTGCTCCCTACATTGCTCCATCTGTATCGAGTGCATACCATCCCAATTCAGGATATTTGCAGCTAATGAAAGCTTTTTTCTTCCTACAAAATCTGCAGCCTCTTCTTCAACAGTTCAACGTGTCCAAAAATGGTATGAAGTGTCCCATTGAATCGTACTTGGAGGAAAGCTGCAATGTCACTTGGAATCACTTCTCTTCGATTATAGATTGTGTAATTTCGCCAATTCCAAATCCACCAAAACATTATGCGGAATAAGTTGGCTAGGGATTAACACCAATTGGCGAGTATTCGAATTTGAGGAGAACCAAGTGCGGAAGTTTGTTATAAAATGAAAGTTTCTTGGCAGGTTCTCCCACCTTGCCCAGACTCTCTTAGCTGCCTCACAATCTCGAAGCATATGAAGGTTATCTTCGTCTTTCTGACCACACGACATAATAAATTTATAAATCAACCAAAGTTTCTCCAATTAAAACGTATGATATTGATGAGAACTATGTAAGAATTTTTTTCGAGTATATTTAAGCTTGACCCATTTTTAAATGCTTATATTTATTTTTATGAAGCTTTGCTCAACAATCTAACATTTCTCTATTCAACTGGACTTAGCTCGCTTACTGCCTTAGCTTCATTACCATTAAAATGTCATTTTAGAAAATAAATTATGCATAGCAATAGCATGGCTTAAGTGAAATGTTTGTTCAACCAATTAGAGGATTAATAGCACGAGACTTGAAATTTCTTCGAGGCACTTAGCGCCGCTTTTTTAATAGTTCATATTCTCTCAGTAAGTTTTAGTTTACATACACCCTATAGTTATTGAGACACAAGTACCATTTAAATTTGTTTCGTTGTTCAAGTTCAACTATATCAATCAGCAAGAAATTTGTGTATGTGTTTGTGAGAATATTCATGAACAAATTAAATACTGTATATTTGTGTTATGAAGAGGGAATACTCATATTTTTGTTCTCCCTATCAATCTATAATGTCAATTCCAATAGACATTAATGCCAAACCATAAACATAAGTATGAAACAACATGTTTTAGACAAAAAAAAAAAAAAAAAAAAACAATAACAATTAAAAGATCTATACAGTAGCGTACATATTGTAAGTGTAAGATTAATTATTACATTATGACGAAGATATTGGTGGGAAAATCTATAAATTTTCTAAGGAGTGTTTAGTCTTATTGTCCTTGTATTTAATACACTTAAAGTTGTAATTGACATACTCCTATGTGAGAGTACAATTTTAGTGTTTTACTCACAAACCAATTCAATGGGCCAATAACAATTTGATGATGTTAAAATAATTTTCCCAAATTGGTACATGTATGTACCATGACCTTATATTGCTTTTGTATGAATAACCTTAATTTGGTCATAACCTTAGCAATATCTATTAAAGTTGTAATAAAGTACTCAAGTGTGTATTGAGTTAACATTGTACTTTTGTATGTACTACTCCATAAAATTAAATACATAATTAGCTATGTCCATTAATAACTTGGAGAACGAACTCCTAAAATAAAAATTATTGTGCCAAACCATTGAACCAACATGCCACTTTCATGGAAACAATAGTCATCAAGTCATGTCACTCATTTACTCATGTATAGTGACCCTCACAACTACTAACACAAGCGAATCCAAAATGTACCCAATTGGTTTGACAAAAAAATTGCTTAAAAGTACAAATAAATTGGGTGGTAGAAGCCACCTTAGAGCCGACTAAATTATACTCCGACTAGGGGAAACTTATAGGGTTGAATTTTATCCATCTCTTTATCATCTTTTAACATATTTTATTTCACCGTTTTCCATCACTAATTTACTTTGGTTGTGGGTTATTGTATCTCAAACTTTTGGTAAATATAACCATGTTTTAATATGATATGAGCACACATTATTCCAAAATCTATATTATTGAATATTTATTACAAGAGTACTGTACTGTTAAGTTTGAAGTTTTAACTCTTTGTTCATTCATAATCATGCATTAGGTTTAGTTTAGCATTTTCGTTGAATAATTAAATTGGTGACCAAATTTAATGGGACAATAGCAGCGGATATGGGACTGTAGACGACTTTTCGTGAAGTTAAAGCAACTTTATCGAAAACCAAGGCGTTGATCAAAAGAGAAAATAATACTGTTATTAAAAAGTACTTCGTATTTGGTTAATTTGATTTGCCCTTGATAATATCAAAGCTTACTATGTGTAAAATATGGGTTATGAATTTGGAATGGTCAATATATTTACTCTTAATAAATTCTCTTCTTTCGATCTCCACATAAGTCTTAGTATCTAAATTTCAAGACCTAACCACCTCAGGGCAATAAGACCCGTAGAATAATAGTTGGTTATGATTTTTCACACCTAATTTATAGACTATAGTAATAAGGGAGATCATTACGTCGTTACTCACTTACTCATAAATTATGCCATGCAAGAGGATCAAAAGAATATGATATTCATTAATTAACAACTTCAAAGCCATATATCATTAAAAGTTTAACATATATAATAAAATATATACAAGATTGTAATTGATGAAGACATTAACATAATTAACGTTTGCTGGTATACTTTGAACAGCCGTCACTTACATGCCATAGCCATCAACTCCTTACCATGAAGCAAACAAATTTAAGTTACAAATATATTTACTTGACTGCTGCAAAATTGGAGAGCAGGGATATAAGGTAAGCTAATTATGGTTGCCATAAACATACTGATGTCCTGCACCAGGACTTGGGCCTGAGTCCTTCCGATCTCTGAATATTTCAAAGTGTTTGAATCTCCTATGCCCTGCACCCCCTCTGCTAGGCCCTGAGTTCAACATAGACCCAAAAGCATAACTCTTACCGGCTAGGCTATCGGAACGTAATCGCCGAGCCTCCGTCTCCGGGAGAATAGAACAGAAAATGAGAGAGAAGAGGAATAGAAATGCAAGTATTCTGCTCATGCAGGGTGCACTTTGTATAATAGTACAGTGCATTATATGGTGTATGATTTGGTTGAATATATAAAGGTATATAAGGACAATAGAGATTGTGTATCGTAACGTTGAAGGCAAAAGGCTTGTGCTTGTGCTTTGTGCAAATGTGCAATCTGCATGAAACAATGCTTATTGTAGGGGGTTTATATAACATATAGATTTTGGAAAATTGTGCTTGAATTTTATTGGACTCCGTAAGAGAGGACAGAATACAATTCAAACTATTATATAAATATAAATGTAGATTAAAATTTATTTGAGACTTGTATTTCTTTGGCCGCCTAAACTTCCATATTCTTTTAATTTGGTTTCAAAGTAGGAAGCCAACAGCGAAGATTCCCTAAATGAAGTGGAAAATTAACAAAGATTTTATATGGGCTATAGTGAAACATTGGTTTATGAAAATGACTTTACACGAGAATTATTTGAAGAATTTAGTGGGGTTTCGCCAAGCTTGTGCTCCGAAAAAGTCTAAGCAACAAGAGGTTGCTAGCTAAAAGGGCATGACTGAGTAATTACTTCTCATCATATAAGATGATTAATATCATATGTGATTTTCATTTATAATAAAAAAAAAATGCCAAGAAATATTTTCCTCATTGTGCTTTGACATCTGCAACGATTTGCTTATAAAAATTAAAGTACATATAATTTTTGATTGCGTAGATAAGATAAGTAGATAAGAGTATAAGACTTGGACTACCTTTGGTAAAAGTAAGCAGTAAGGAAATTTGGTAAGTGAATTAGAGTATGTGGCTAATGCATGTCATGTCATTATGTTAGACTGAGCTCTAATCACCAATTCGCCATTTTAATGACTACACAAAATCTGTTACGTCACATAATGAAATTCATATACAGTATTAAAGTCGTAAATAAACATTTCAAAGTACCATAGAGTCACCCTTTTAAATTTTTTGAAAAAAATTCTTATATTTTGCAGAGTATGAATTTTTTATACTAAGACTCAAACTAGCTCAACCGGAAGGTTATATTTGAGGAAATTTGAGCCAATGCTATGCTTGACAATACAGCTTAGTGCCATAGAATTGAATGCTCTTCTAAATTGGAAAATTCATATGTAACAGTTCGAAATTATTGGCATTAAGTTTTCTTTTCACAATTCATGCAAATTCAATAAAAAAATATTGATTCATTCGGGTCAGATCAGGTCAGATTAAATCTTTTGAATTTAGTCCAAAATCGAAATAACGCCATACTCACGTGTTATACTGATATTTTTGGCCTTTAAGTTTACTTGGAAACTATTTTAGAGCCTAGAAGTCATAACCGAAGCCCCAAATATAGCCCAAATTCGAACCCAGTAAGCCCAACTGAGATTATCAACTCTTAAACAAAATTTAAATTTGGCAACAAAAAGTACCAAGTGTTAATCATGTTCCGTTATGCTTAGACTAGTACAACATACAACATTAATTGTAATTATTTATTACACCTTACAGTGTTTGGTACAACCATACTACTAATTTGTTAAAAGCGATGAAGTAGTTTGGATAAATTGCAGGCACTTAATTATTATTTTTTTTTAAAAGTGCAATCCAAAATTAGTTTGAAAGGTAGTGTTGTATACTTTAAAAATTGTGAAGTCTTCTAATAGGTGATTGTAATTTAAGATTTTTTTGGGTAATGTACTACCAATTTTTTTAAAATACTATATGTTTTGTGGGGATTGCATTTCATTATTTTTAGATTAGCATTGATGCCCCCTATGCATCCATGATGGCCTCATGACCATGACCTGTTGACAAGAAGTGGGCTTATATTGTATGTTGGATGTTTCTTTGAAGCAATAAATGGGTCACAAGCTCACTAAGTACCTCTGGATCAAAATGATCCACAAATTTAAGATGATGAAACTGATTTTGGTCTGTTGCAGGACTAAATTGCTAACTACTTTGTATTATTCATTTGTTATGAAGTGCTACTATTGTACTCCGTAGTATTTAAGTACAAAACAACATAAACGAAGTTGATCTCAATTTTTTATACTCCAAGCTTTTATGATAGATGTTTGTTTCATATTTATGACAAAACATTTTGAGCAATATAGTGGTGCAATGGTCCATCTTAGAGAAAAAAGATGCTAGGCCACTTCTATTTATATTTTCTACTTAGGCTCTGTTTAGTAGGGTGTAAAATGTTTTCCCTGAAAACTGTTTTCCCCATTTTACGTTGTTTGGTTTGGAGTAAAATATAGGATGTAAAACTTGGAATGTAAATTCATTTTACACCCTATTGAAAACATTTTCCCCCAAAACTAAGAGTAAAACAATTTTACATCCATTCACTCCAAAAATTATCAACTAACAAACAATTCATGCATTACCATATCACGCATAGAGGTGGGAACAAGTCGTGTCGTACCCGCCATGGACCGTGCCAGCTCGTACTTGGCTTCTTTTCATGTCGTGTTGTGCCATGCCTAATTGTGGTCGTGTCGTGGTGTGCCGTGCTACATTTTCCTAAAACTCAATCCATGGCCTATCACGACCCCCGTGCTTAGCGTGGCGTGTTGTATCGTGTCTCATGCTAGCCTATTTTTTTAAAAAATATATATATATAATAGAATTGAAAAAATAATTTTAGATAATTTAAATTATATTATAAGAATATAATAATATTAAAAATAATAGTAATATAAATTGTAGTAGTAATAATAATATTATTACCAATAATAATATTAAATAATACTAAATAATAACATGCTTCGAGCAGTGCCTCGTGCCAAATTGGCATGCTACTCGCGTAATCGTGCTTGCGGTCCACTCCACGGATAGAGTACCACGACCGTACTTGTGTCTAGGGGTGTTCATAATCGGATACTCAGGTTTTTGGCTACCCCGGTAGATTAGGTACCCACTTTTTTCGTTAGTTTGAAAATCGGCCCATGATCCGACCCAGTTTAAGCGGGTATCCACTTAAAGGGTACCCGCTTAAACCGGGTTGGATCACAAGGTACCTTGCTTATTTCCTGAACTCTTTTCATTCTCACTAAGGTACCTGGTTAAACCGGGTCGAGTCATAGAGTACCTACTTAAATAGAGTACTTGTTTATCGGGTATCAATTTAAATCGGGTCGGGTCACATGGACTTAACTGAAACCCTGCTAAAACAACAAAACTAGATTAAAAAAGTTATTTCGGGTATTCGGATACCCGATTACATTTTTTATCCAGCCCATGACCCGACCCGAGTACCCGATTTTTTACCGGGTCGGGTACTCAACCCGAAAAAAGCAATTTTTTTTAAAAACCGACTATTTATTTTCGGGTAATCGGGTCGGATAGTTTTGAACACCCATACTTGTGTCGTATTGTGCTAAAAGCGTGTCTGCTCGGCTCGTGTGCCGATCCGGTCCATGCCCAGTTCTACTCACACATTTTTCATTTCTCATCTTCTCAATAGCCTCTCTCTCTACTCCACGCTTCTCTCTCTTAAAAGCTCGGGAAAAAATCCACAATTTCTTTTCATCTTCTTCGAATATCATCAATTTAATACATTTTCTTTGAATCTCATATCTTGATTATTAAATTATCGTATTATATCATGAATTCGAACAAATTTTATTCATTTTAGTCGAAAATAAAACCTAAATTTTCCCCCGATTCGATTAAACCATGAAAGTCAATAGAAGTAATTGATTTTCAATTCAACCAAACAACGGAAAATGTTTAAATATAAAATCATTTTCCATGCAACCAAACAGCGGAAAAGTCCCATGAAAATGTGTTTTCCACCGTAAAATATTTTCCATGGAAAATCATTTTCAGTTGAAAATATTTTATGCCCTACTAAACGGAGCCTTATATCAACATTGTTGGAGACAAAGAAAACATGGATACCACTTCAACCAGATCACAAAGCCTTAGTAACAGACCTTGGTGTAAATGACCGGGGATGGACAAGGCGATTTGTCTTTGTGGATAAAGCGTCCTTGGGTCACCTTAGAAGTTGAATCCCTACTGGCGGCCCTCCCTCTCCAGGTACGTCTTTCTTTCCCTGTGCTACATTGCTGGAGGACATTCATATTAACATTGTTCTCACATCTTGTTTTTTGAAGTGGGTGAGATAAAACTGCTGGAACTAAGTGAAGAATCAGAATCTCGGGTGGCACAGTTCTTGTCACTCAATACACGACGTCGAAGTTTTCCGTGTTGTCGCTCCGAAATTCGTCGTCAAGGCCACTCCATCAAAGAAATCTGAAGCAACTGTTTCCACACCAGTTGCTCTTCAGAAGAAGCACCCTGCTGCTTCCTTACCCACAGAAAAATCTTGTAGTGAAGATAGTCCTCCTACTACGTCGAATCCTTCAGGTGAGTCACCTAGTTTAATTTTTCACCTGTGTGGTAGGGTTCACTTTAGCATTTCCTATCTACAGGAAGTAACCGAAGTTCCGTTCCCAAAATGTCAAAGTCGGACATGTGGAATCTCCTATGCAACAAGAAGAGAAAGATTGACCTCGTGGCTACACCATTTGGGTGATCCTCATTCCGTTATCGGTCCTACTGAGCCGGTACAAGCTCCTCCTGCCCCTGCTGTCAAAAAGAGTTCCCCAACTATGCCTACCCCTGCTCATTCCGTACCCATACTCATTCGCGACTCCTGTCCTTCTCCTCCCAAGGAAGACATGATGGTTGCTCGTGTTGTTGCTGGCATTAACCAACACCACATGATTTTGCCTATGGAGTTTATGGGCCCTGTTCAGGATGTCAATGCCCTGCATCCTATTGTCGACCAGCTGCTCTTGCCTTCGACAGTTACGCTTTGCGAAAATGCTTCAGCTAGCGAATTGGCTAATCATTCACTTTTCCATAGCCTACGCGTAAGTTTGATTTCCCCACGTTTAGCCTCTTATTTTGGTTTGTCATGACGTCTGTTTTTTTGGTTTTCTTTATCCTTCCAAGACACTTTGGTCCTCCAAATGCACTTGAACAAGTTGGAGGAGTGTGTGGCTAGTCATGAGAAGTTAGCCAAAATGAGCAAGCGGTTGAAGGTTGAATTGGAAGGGCGGGTTGCTGAGCTTGAGGAATCATGCAAGGAGTCAGCCTCCAACTTGCAAAATGCTGAACGACTATTTGTGCAGGTATGTTGGGAACTATTTGTGCAGGTATTCCAGTTAAACCTTGTCCAATGTGGACTGACCAGCCCGCAAATGCTAAGCTTATGGTTGACGTTTTTGGTTTTGGGCCAAGATTGTGGCCCAATGATGATGGTACTATTGGAAGTGAGACAATTGGGAAGTGCATTGAAGAGATCATGACTGGACCGCGGGCAGTAGAGATTCGAGCCTAGGCGGAGGAGTGGAAGGCCATGGCCAGGGGATCGGCGACCAGCGGCGGTTCATCGGATCGGAACGTCCAAGACTTCATCAATGACACCATTGTAAATTCAACTCATGTAAACACGTAAGTTCTGCTACGGAGTGCTAAATTTCTCGAGGATGAAGTTAGTAGTTGCATAATTTTGAGTTCAATACTTGTAAATTTGTAATGTTTGTATGGAATTGAAGTTTGTTTAGCTAACAAGTAGCAAAAAATGTTTTACAACTAGTCGCAACTTATTACAATTTTTCTCAATATAACGCATATAAACACTTTGTTTCCTTTAATAAAAATGTGTACTATAATAGTTCAAATACTAATATTTGGTTAAAAGATGACGAATTTAACAAGCAAGAACATTGATCATCCAAGGTATGAAACTCTTAGCGATAACATAAGTAATATTACTTGCAACACTTTAACCAATATGCATAAGATACACTACTTTAACCATTAATATAAGTAATTATAATTAATGTAAATTATTAAAAAATATATTATGTGATTAAGTCAATATATTAATTACATGAAAACATTTTGATTTGATTTTTATGATTTACTATATTTAAAGTATTAGAGTTAATCTAGTCAGAGATAGTATGGAATTAAAGAATACTATAATCTTTTTATACAAAATTGATGTCGTTTTTGACTAATTTTACTTAACTTTTATGCACCTATAAGTAAAGTACACCTCAAACAAAACCTTGGTTCTCTAATATGTGAAGACCATGTGACCATATAAAAACACGATGAAATGCCGAAGTCGGTCCAATGCATGAATAAGTACTGAAGTAAATGCTCTGAAGTTTTTGGAAACGCAGCATAGCAGGGGATGACATGAGGCGGCTGATCATTAGATGTAGTTGGGTCCAATTGCTTGTGACCACGTTTGATGTATATTACTCCGTATTCTTTAGACAAGTAAGGGGAAAAGGTACACTTATGACTTAACCTCTGAGGCTCTGAGTGCCCTTACCGACCCTCCAACCACTTGGAGCGGAGGCAGGGACTGAACCACAGCTCGCACCGTATTCTCGCATTTAATGTAAAGTTTGTACTCACGCCCAAAAATATGATCTACACTATTTACATCTCTTATCAACAACGCACTCGTCTTTGCATCTCATATTAGAAAAAGGTAACAAATGTTGGTGTATCTCTACATGGACTCGTGGAGCTATTGAACATTTGTTTTGGTTGGGTACTGAGTCTGTCATTAGAGAGTCTTGAAGTTATGCTCTTTTTTTAATTACCACTAAATTAAATGAAGTTTTGTATTCCTTTACCCAAAATTGTGGACAAATTTTTAAATGAATTTGGAGTTATTTAACCTTCGAAAAAAGATATGAAGCCATAGTGTACTCAATCTTGTTTTTGTTTTCATAATTAGAATTAGTTTCGTACTGGAGCTATTATAACCAGCTAACCACAGTGATACAATCTAAATGAAAAATTAGCCATAATACACAACCTGCACGAGTGCGCTCTAGTTTTCTATTACATGCAATTCATCATGAAAAACTAGCCCACTAGTTTAACCACAAGGAAACGATGCAAAGCAAAAGAAACACATTCATGGACTAAAAATGCATCCCCTAATGGCAGAGCATATGCGATAAAAAACATGAATTGCCTTTATAGTGACGGAAACGCTATTGTATCAATCTTATTGAGGGCATGCTTGGATTGGAGGTAATACATTAGGGAAGTAATAAAAGTCAAAATAATAAAAATAAGGTTAGTAAAAGTGGTTTATAAGGTAAATGTAGTGTTAATATTATGATGAAAGGGGAACTAATACCCTTATTTAAAGGGTAATAGATACACACCACACCCCTAGAATAGTTATTACCACCATAATGAGGGTAATAATCAATCTCCCAATTTCTTCTTCTTCCTCATATAACCACTATAATATTTTCCTTTCCACCTTATCCTTTATCATCACCTCTATTTACCTTCATTTTTCATTAGTTTGACTTTTATCACCCCTTTAATCTATATCCCTCAATCTAAGCATGGCCTGACACTTAATTATTCAAGCCCAACAACTAATTAAAATAGAGTATAGACTCCACTTCCTTTGCCAAAAATTATGGTATTACTAAACATCACGTGAATTATCATGTTCGTCCATATTTCTAGAGTGTAATTCCATTTTGGCCTTATTCCTTAGTAACTATGTATTTATATTTTTTCATTTCATTATAAAAAGTTATGAACAATTAACTAAAATCGGACTTGATTTAGATACCATTTATTGTATAATCTCTAAAAAAGTTATTTCTTAGCCAAATAACCCAATTTTAAAGCTATTGATTAGCTAATTTTATGTCATTTTCATTGATATTATGGCCCGTTATAAATATTTATAGAAAAACTCGAGACCTTTAAGGCAGAGGCACCTAATTCCAGGTACCCCATAGTGGTGAAGGCGTCTAAACAAGCACCCGTTCTATGGTAAAGACGTCTGTTTTAGGCACCTTTACGATGGTAGATGAGCTTGTTTCATGCCCCCTCGTCTTCCCCAAGAGTATTAGAAACTTTACTTGATTTTCACGGTGGTGTGTTGGACATTTTTTATACTAAACTGACGTAAGATAGTTTCAGCAAATACGGTTGTGATTGTACGTTGTCGATACTCGGACGTAAGTCGTGTAGGATGTCGGTCGTTGGTGGTGGTTGATGGAAATGAGGAGTGAAATTAGAAAATTGAAAAAAAAATTGAGGACTAGGGGACAAAAACAATTTCATTCTAAAAATATGGGCGATACTAATTAATTGTGGCGGTAGTAGAATAATTTAGAAAATTATAAGAAATCGAACCATTGGTAGTAGTGACACTAACAAGTGAATTTGAAGCTAGTTCTTTTCAATAGTGAATACATGTCTGAAACTCACTGTAATACGAAAGTGTATATTAATGTCTTAACATTTTTTATTAGATGAAATAAAAAAATTGTTTATACATATTGAGCTCAGTGAATCGCTATGTCTTTAAGTTTCTCAGAATTTAAAATATATTTTTCATATATTTATTTATTGTTAGTTATTCACTAGACGAAATGAATTTTAATAATTTAAAATGTAGCTAAAGTTATACAAAAATATACGTAATAATTTAAATTATTTTAGTTATTGAAGACTTGACATACTACCTAAGCAGAGTCGAAGCCAAGCGTCGGTATTAAGAATACAAATGAAACAATGAAAATAAATATTACAAACAACTAAACTGAAGCCCAATATCATATTGATTAGGCCAGGGGATATCATGGGCACATATCGTCATATCCTATTTTTATTGTATATTTTAAAGCCAAATTTTGACTACGAATTCTGTCTAATTTAGATGAAAAACACAATCATTATGCGATTTGTGTTGTTTAGTTCGCAAAAACAAATGTTGGTATATTAATTTTGGTATGATGGATATTTAATGTGATTTGTGTTATATATGCATATCGTAAAATGTACATTAGGCATATTCAAAATGTACATAAGGTATATTATAAATGTACATAAGGCTTATTATAAATGTACAAGAGGCTTATTATAAATGTACATGAGACTTATTATAAATGTACATGAGGCTTATTATAAATGTACATTGTGTATCATTAAATGGGCATATCATTAAATGTACATAATGCAGTATAAGAATGTACATTTCTTACTTGAACAATGTACATTTATGAATTTCTACAACTGCCATATGTACATTACATTATATTAGTAAGTTCATTTCAGTGTTATCTTTTACATAAAAGCATATTACCTGATCAAAATATGTACATTTTTAATCAATAATATATATATATTTTTAATCAATTATATGTACATTATCAATCTAGTTAGTATGTATATCAAGCGTTACAACTTTTTGAATGTAGACATTCATATAGAGTAATTGTACATTAACTGATATCAAAATGTACATTACCTACTCTAGGAATGTACATTTCCTACTTGTAGAATGTACATATCATAAAGTAGTGGCTGACAATAGTAAATATAATGTACGGTAGGGGAGAAGTTTAAGTTTTTGAAAATGGAAATGATTGTGTTGCTGACTAAGCCTATTATAGATTTCCTTTCCCATAAAAGTAAACTGACAGTTATATATTACAGAGAAAGGGGCGGTTGAGTGTGGAAAGACAGAGTAACTGGGGCAGTTGAGTGTTGGGACACGCATCTGACTCAGCATTACAAGTTGACATTTACATGTACATTTTCAATGTACTGCGTGTACATTTTCACCAGAGTTTTGTTCATTACTTGCTGCGTTTTGGCGGGGTGTACCATGCGCATGGTACACCCGGGTGCAACGTCCATAAATTGGTGTCTCATATCCTACCAAAAGTTTCATCTGATTGTGATATGACATCATGCAAAATATCATGCCATATTCGTTACTCCATAAGTAGCAGCCGCAATTATTATAGTACCTTTGTTGTATTGTGAATAAAAGTGTTTTCATTGAAAGTAAAAATATACGGTACTCAGTACTCTTATAGTCTCATTACTATAGTTACGTATATATTCCTTCATTTTTATTTATTTGTTATATTTTTATTTTTGGAGTTAAAGTTTAAAATTTTTAATCATAAATTTTAATTATATTATAATAAATAATATATTTTAATAGAATTTTATTTGATTCATCTCAATGTAAATTTTTAAAATATCAAATTTTCATAACTTTTGTCTTACAAATTTAAAGAAAAAACGTTTTAAATTGTATATTAAAGACCGTAAAAAATCAAATTTAACAAACAAATAGGGATAGAGTGAGTATAATATTCTTATTACTATAGTTACGGCAATATAGCACTCTTATTACTATAGATAAATAATACGTGTTTTTGTTTGCATGAGGTTTGTGGTGAGCCATTTTTTATTGGGTCATGGACTTGTTATGGGTCTAACTGTGGAAAAGATAATGATAGAGTTGTTAATTAGGGATTAGATTTAACAGAATCTTATCATTATAAGAGTCCTAGGAAGATTCAAATAGCATTAGTATGTAACTATAGATACACTGATGTACATGAACAAGAGTAATAAATTAAAATAAAAAATTAAAAACCCTAAACACATAAACCTGAAACCATAATCTTTAGCTTGGTATCAGAGCAGACCCGTTTTTAGTGGAATTTTGGCCGTATCATCACATACCAAGGCTTACCTATGAACATGAGTGAACCACCAAAGGACCCGAGTGATTCTACCATGGTTATGGCTCAATTACTGCAACTTTTGGAGAAGTTAAATAATAGTAAGAGCCAAGAGACCCACAGTGGATTTCTAACCATCTCCGAAAAATTAAGCAACCAAAATTATATGAAGTGGTCAAGGCTGATGCTCATGACGATCGAAGGGAGGGAGAGGCTCATGCATATCACAACCTCCCCACCATCCACTAACACCGATGAGTACAACACATTGACTCAAAGAGATGTTGTGGTTAGGACATAGGTCATAGAGAATATCGAATTTGATTTAGTAAATCAGTTTCTTGATTATTCAACCGCAAAGGAGTTATGGCAAGGCATCAAAGCGGTATACAGAAGTGGAAGAGACATATTACAGATCTTCGATCTCACCACAGAAGCAAACACAATCAAGCAAGGCCAAGAAACCATAAAAACTTACTACATCAAACTCATCACAATATGAAAGGAAATTAATAGGCACAGGCCTAATCCAATGCATTGTCCCGAAGATATAACCATCCATAACAAATTAATGCAACAAACCCGATTGTATTAATTCTTGGCCTAGTTAGACAAATCTTTCGATAAAGACCAGAGATAACTCGTTAACCAAGACCCATTACCCACAGTTGAAGTAGCGTATAAAACTATTTCTAAAAAGGAAGGGCAAACTGGTAACATGTCTGATAATCTATGTCGATGACATGAATATAACAGGAGATGATGAAGTAGAGATAAGTGTGCTTAAAACAAAATTATTCCAAGAATTTGAGATGAAAGATCTGAGGAGACTGAAGTATTTCTTGGGAATTGAAGTGCTTAGATAAAAAAAACGGGTATCTTCATTTCTCAACGAAAATATATACTTGATCTCCTAGCTGAAGTAGGAATGGTGGATTGTAAACCTGCAGAGACTCCAATGATGATTAATCACAAACTTCATATTGATTAAGATGCAATATTAAAGATTGGTGGGGGAGACTAATCTATTTGTCTCACACGCGTCTTGATATTGCATATGTTGTGGGAGTAGTAAGTAGGTTTATGCATAGACCACAATTTCAACATATGGAAGCTATGTCCAGAATTCTCAAGTACTTGAAGAAAACTTCTGTAAGGGGAGTAATGTTTAAGAAATATGATCAACTAAACTTGCAAGCTTATATAGATGTCGACTGGGCTGGAGATTGTGATAGTAGAAAGTCTACATCGGGATATTTTTCCTTATTTGGAGAGAATTTGGTGACTTGGAGAAGCAAAAAACAGAAAGTGGTAGCAATGTCGAGTGTAGAAGCAACATTCAGGGGAATTGCAAAGGGAGTCACTGAAATCCTATGGCTAAGAAAACTTCTGACCGAGCTTGGTTTTCCTCCAAAAGAAAGTTGTGATCTTTTTTGTAATAATAAAGTGGCAATCAGTATATTAGAAAACTCAGTTCAGTATGATCGAATAAAACATGTGGAGATCGACATACATTTTATAAAAGACAATCTGGAATCAAAGATCATTAATCTTTCATTTCTTCATTCAAGTGATCAGGTGACAGATATTTTGACCAAGGCAATTGGAGCTGATGTGTTCGAAAAAGTACTGTGCAAGTTAGGTGTTGGGAATCCCACGACCTAACTAGAGGGGGAGTGTGAAAAAAATAATGACAGAGCTATTAATTAGGGATTAGATTTAATAGAGTCTTATAATTATGAGAGTCCTAGGAAGATCCAAATAGCATTAGTATGTAACTATAAATACACTGATGTACATGAACAAGAGTAATCAATGAAAATAAAAAATAAAAAACCCTAAACACATTAACCAGAAACCATAATCTTTATCTCTAACCAATGTGACTTCTGTAAGAAGCTTTGATGATGCGTGTGTTGTACTCCATGAGAGAATATAAAGGGACAATTGTTGGGGCAGACCAAGCAAGTGAGTGTACAAGCCTAGTGAAGAAGTGTGCTGGGCAAGTAGAGAAGTTATGCAAACCAAGTGAAGACTGAAAAGTGACCAAGAAAGTCAGGGTAGCTTGGGTCCCTCTATATATTAACTCCAGTAATAAGTTAGAAGGTCATAAAGAGAGAGAGAAAGAGAAAGAGAGAAACGTACACAAACACAAAAGAAATAAGATATAAGTGAGAGAGTTATTGATATTCTTGTAGGTTATGCGACAACCTTCACCAAAATTCAGTTTCAACTGTCGGATAATGCCAAAATTTGGTCAGTTTGTTGAAAACATACAAACCTTTGTTTTCAACTATTAGATAATTTGTTTGAGCCTTAGTCTCTTTTTTTTGGTGATTTATTCACCTTTATCTTATTTTCTTATTGATTCTCTTAGAGAAGAAAAAATAGTGGACTCCTTATATGTCTCGTGGTTTTTTCTCTTCACATCAAATGGATTTTCCATGTAAAAATCGTGTGTGTTGTTGCTTTATCTTTTACATTATACTCCCTCCATTCTTTTTTTTTTCTTCCCATTTTTTCCATCCGAAAATTTCAAACTATTGTTCTCATTTGGAATCCTTCTATTTTAGTCTAATATTGCGATATGTAGCCGATTAGTTGATTTTTTAAATTGTTTAATGCCATGGATTTTAGAAATTCAATTACTTATTTAATGCTTAATTCGACCATTTGCATCATTTTTTAATAAAATCTGATCTTATTTTCAGATTAATTTTAAAATCTTAATGATATTTAATATTGTATTGGTTTCTTCTCGGCCTGATTCCAAATAGGAAGAAAAAAAAGAATGGAGGGAATATTGTTTATATGCTCATTGTCCATAATAGTTTTGTGTGGTATTTTGGTTTGGTGAAACTGTTATCTAGATTGGAAAGTGTTTTTTGATTGATTATCTTGGGTCGATCATGTGGGTATCGTTGGGATACCTCATGGGTCCTACATGACTGGCCTATAAAAACAAAGCACTTTTTATTTCGAAAAAAAAGAATTTTTGACAATTTAAATTATTTCATGAGAATATATTTACTTGTTAGTAATCTAATTTGTGAATAAGAGCGAAATAGATTTTAAAAAACTTTGTTTATTAATCGTTATTAATAAGAGTTGGTTTGATAAGCCGCCACACCCGAAGTTACTTCTAACGATCCAAATTTCGAACTGGACCATTATCATGTAGGGGTGCAAAAACTAACCCGGCTCAACCCAAACCTAACTTGAAAATTACGGGTTAAGGTTGAGATTTTCAACATGAAAACCTAAATGGGCTAACATGAATCCGACCCGAAATTAAATGGGTTATGTAAAGGTTGGAAATTCCAACCCGAAAATGACTCACATAACCCGAAATTATTTTTGGGTCAAAATCAGGTCGAGTCAACCCAAACCTAACCTTATAACCAAACTATATTAAGGAGATTAAAAAAAATTACTTGGTCATTCACCTACTAAGCCCAAACCCCAAACCCTAATTAAAACCCTAAAAGACAATCAAACTAATACTGTCAACTTGTCAACCGTTTCATCTCAACCTTAGAAATCTTCTTTTTTTTCGTCACTCTACTGAATAAGCAAGTTAGTATCATGATAGACTTGTTTCTTATTAGCAGAAGATTTCGAGCATGTACCACATCCTCTCTTTTGTAGCCTCGCCTCTGAAATCTGCGTTAAATCATCTATGAGTTCATTAGAACGCAACCAAAAACTCGCCAATAATAGGTTCGTAACACACTTTGAATTCTCCATCATACTTAACTCACTCCTTCTTCCTTAATTTGCGTCGCTTATTTAACCAACTAACGCATTGTAAACACAACTGATATTTCCTAATCTTATGAGTGAAATGGGAGATTCGAACTCCTCCTTGTCCTTGACTGTGCTGAATTGTGCTAAACATGTTGTTCGTCATGGACCAAAACCTCATCTCCACTGTACCCACTATCCGATTTAGTTGTTTGTCCTGCATCTTAACCTTACTTTTAAAAAATAAAATGCGCCTTTTTCATCACTACTTTCATTACTATAAAACTTGGCTAATTTTTTAAACTTTTTTTTTTATTAATAATTCAAAAAGTAACCTCTATGATTAATGATTCCTTACCATACCATGCCTTGTGATAACTTACGGTATAGTGGAACTTATCTCTTACCATTTGCATAATCATAGCAACTTTAAGTGTGAGATCTACCCGTATACAGTCCTTGATATAATTACTTATCAAATCCGCACTTATATGTTTTTTTCACCTCGTGTATGGGTATCACTAATACAAGTAACTGCATGAGGACCCTTATAGGTTACAATTGTCCAACATAGGTCCACAAGTTTCTTTTGACAAGCACGAAGCTTCCAACCACACTTACTCTTACACACCAATTTGATGAGTCTCTTATTTGATTTATAAGTGGTACAAGAGTGGTTGGTTCTGATGCAAAATAATTTAATAACATGAATGATTTCATTCTTGGATTCAAACTCCATATTCTTTTCAAATTCAACACCTGCTATGGAGGAAGGCTCACCTTCAGTCATACACCAGCTATCATCATCTATATAATCACGAAGATAGCCGTAGAAAGAAACTGATTCCACGATCTCATTGTTATGTACATTCATTGCAGACACCATTCCTCTATCATTTTGCCCATCTCCTTCATCATCATGGTCGTCTTCTTCTTCTCCTTATTCCTCCTCCTCCTCCTCCTCCGACTCCTCTTACTCTACCTCATCCTCCATCTCCTCTCCTTTGTAGTCAGGATCTTCATCACTCTCTTCATCATCAAGCCACAACTGGGGAACTAAACCGCGAGAAGACTCTACTATGTACGAAGCATCTTCATTTAAAGAAAATTCAGTAATCGCTCTATCATTACGTTGCCCACCACTAGACCTTGCTTCCATATGGTCTACATGATCTGAGCATAGGAAGAGGAGCTAGACAATACTGGTATGTTCGGTTGGTTTTGTTGCAAGGGGATTTGTGACCAAGATGGATGCATTTATGGTATGTTTGGTTGGTTTTGTTGCAAGGGATTTGTAACACCCCCAAATTACTAACATAATAATAATAATGATAGTAATTTTAGTAACTTAGGGGTATTACCGCCACGTGTCACCACGCTTCGGCTGTGCTAACTAACTACTATATTGCAACGGAAGAAAAACTCAATTTATTTATTAAAAAGAATTATAATTTTGATTATCCAAAGGTACAAAATTTGATTAAGAAAAATTATAAAACTCCTAACTAGTATGTGCCCCTTGATGTAATGCTCCCATGCATATTTATTCCTGCAAACCTATTCACCATAAATGATAAGTAGGGCGAACCAAAACAAATAGGAAAATACGTGTCAATGTAAAAACACTGTGTACGTATACATGATAAAAGAAATACTTTGACTTTTAAATTCCTTCATTTCAAACTTGCCTTCTTATATATTAATAAACTTCGAACCTTTCTTTATAATAATCCAATACAAATGGAATTATTAAAACACTTAATAAAAACAATTTCCTCTTCTTATATCCCCTCCTTGATCCTAAGTGTGCACACCCCCCAAGTTAGTTATCCCATCACGGATCTATCCTTGGAGTTTCCTTTTATTTGCCAACAAGTGGACTTTGAAGCATGAACCCTTCTTGATTATGAAATCAAGCGGTAATATATAATAATAATAATAACTCTCCTTTTATAACTCCTTAAATACAAATACCTTGCTTAATTATTAAAGTTCATTGAAATTTATAAAATCTCAAATGCCATTCGGCCCTTTTGAAACATGATACATATTAAATAAAATAAGGTAAATGTATATCACCCTTTTTTTTGTTATCGAAATTTCAAATACATAGCCATATATAAACATATATTTAAAAATATTTTAGCACAATATAATTCACAAAATAATATATTCAATTGCACTTAAAAAGATTTAACACATATACGTACCTTAAATTCTAGTACTTTCTAACAACTCTTTACTAAACTTCAAGTTGATCCTCCTATCAATTTAAGATAAACTAATCATCACAATGCAACACAATAATTATGCATATAATATTAAAACTTTAATTATGTTTAGAAATAGTTTTAAGAATTAAACAGTTTGCAAAATAATTAAAACAATTAATAGTTAGGGAAATAGGATGCTCACGGAGGCTGTGGTTGTTGGTGGCACTAGATGGCCGAAGAGATGCAGAGAGTGGCTTGAGAGAGAGGGAGAAAGTTTGAGAGAAAGAGAAAGGGTTTAATGATTTTTGTGTGAAGAATTAGGTGAGATTTAAGGGTCTATTTATAGTAGAAATTAGGATGAATTTTAGAATTTTAAAACACTAAAAAATAAATATGAATTTAAATTGATAATTATCCTCAAAATTTCAGAAAAATCTTTTAATTATAAAATAATTAAATTATTAAATAATTTAACCAATTAAAATTATTTAATTCAAAACAAACCAATTAGAATTAGTTAAAAAAGATAAAATTTTATAATAAATTTTTTTTTTTTGAAATATAAATCATAGAAAAAGGATAGGATAAGGATAGAATTTATTATTTTTTTTTTGAAAATCTATTATTTTTAATTTAAACTTATCTTTTCAACTAAAATTATCCTTTAAATTAGGGTTAAATATATATAATAATAATTTTTTTTTAAATTCTAATCATGGTAGCTGACCATTATTAGATATGGTCGAATTTTTTTTTAAATATATATTTTTTTTTCTTTGGTAAATATATCATATTTTCAACATTATCCATTTTAAATTAAAAAATAATCTTTATAAATATATTAAACTATATTTTTTTGTTAAGAATAATGTTTTAAAAGCTTTTAGAATATTCTAGAATAAAAGTGAATACTTTGGATATTTTAGAGGGCTTTTTTTTTTGGAATTTTAATGGAATAATTGAGGAATTAAATATTTATTTATAAAATTAAATAATTTTCTTAATAAATTTATAAAATAAATATATAAATGAAGTTCCATAATTGTGATTGGTGTCAAAATAATTTTTAAATTATTTATTTTATACTAAAATATTCTTAATATAATGTCTAAAATATGGGGTATTACAGGATTTATGAGCAAGATGGATGCATTTGTGGTTGATGAGTATGCATTTGTGGTTGGATAAGGAAGCATTTATGGTTGATAAAGATGCATTTGTGAATTGAAGAGTTGATTTTGTGAATACATTTGAAGATTTTAGTATAATATTGTGAAATAGGCATAGCTTGTTGTACATTAGGTGTGGAACACAATTCTTCAACAAATATTTCCATTGGGAAGTTTGAGAAAGTTCTAATATATGCCCACATGCATTCTAATGAGTAAGCATCACTAAGGGGCCTAGCCATAGTCCCATACTTCATTTTCAACTTCAATTCCCTTGTTCGATCCAACTCACACAAATCATGAACCTAGTCAAATAACTGATTCATAGAAATGTCAGAGTTGGCCAGAATAATACTACAACTTCCACCTCTATACTCAACACTAGAACTTGATTCAATAAGTGTTCCACCCCAACGACAAATCAAAGGATATTTTGAATTTTTTGTAACACCTACAAGATGAAAGGTAAGTTTAATGACATCACTTATAAGCGTAGATATTTCATATGGCCATATTGCTATTTTTTTCTAATATCCTAGCCTGACCTTAATTGAAAACTATCTTTTTCTAAATTATATAGGATATTTCATATGGCCATAATGCAATTTATAAACATTCACATCTCAAATTCTCCCCAAGTCTACAAATTGACATCTTCAATATGATAATAAGATTTAAACTTAAAATCAAATCCACATTCTCATTCATAACATACGAATTATTTGAACCTACGAATCAAACATTTCCACCATGTTCTCATCCCTTACTTTTCTTGCTCATTTTCTCTAATCTTCTTATTCAATCCACATGTAATAAAATGGGTGAAAGATTAGCCTTTGTTATTCAATCCACATCTAAACCTAATAACAACATTCAATCCACAACTAAACCTAATAACAACATTCAATCCACATACTACTTTTAATCCAAATGCTACACATAATCTAAACCTAATAACAAACTTTAATCCATATGCTACACATGTTACTTATATCAACATTCAATCCAAAACTAATCTAATAAGATCTAAACCTAAAATCAAATATGAAAAAAATTACTTACAAATGCTCGTCGCCCCCGCTGCCGGAGTGTCTGGAAGAATTCCGGAAAGGAGGGAAGCTCGCCGAAGAAGTGGAGGAGTGGGGGAGTTGGAGAATCGCTGGAGTGAGATGTTGTTGGGAAGAATTGGGGAAAGTGTTTGGGGGAAAAACACGGGAATGGGAGGAATTGGGAATATAAACTCAGCCAGCTAAGAACCGTTGTCAGTGACAGTGGTTTTAACTTTGAGTAACACCGCTATCCTTGATAGCGGTTTTAAGCTGACTGTGTAAATGGGTGAATGTTGGTTCCATTTAAAATTGTTGTCAGTGACAACAGTTCATTATCCAAGGTCATATTTCAAAATTATTCCCACCGTGGGTTAATTTTTGAATTATTAGCCATAAAACTTTCTACATCTCATTGGAATCTTGATAGCCTTGTCTATGAAATGAAATTTACTCTCTTATAGTCTTAGGTATAATGGCATCCATTTGACAAGCTTTATAAGAGATTAGGCAAATTAAGCGGTCAATAAAAATGGGCGGCCAATGTTGTACATATTGAAATAATCTAGTTAATCTTAAAATAAGGTACATAAATCCATGGTTATGAGTATTGCCTAATTTAATAAGATCTCAAATATAGGCATTGTTATATTAGATATAGGTATTATAATATTAGATATAGAAATACACAATGTATGGGTCCAATCCCGACTGGGCTTATCAAACGGAAGTCCAACTCCAAATCGTCATCGATCTTAGGCCTCCCAAATCTCAATCACTCTTAAGCTGGAATCCACTCCAACAGTCGAAAGCCCAGCATGGTTCCAGCATTAGCTTCATCAACTTCTCTCCTATAAATACCAATTTAAGGGCAAGGGACAAGGGGTTGATGTTCTGATAAACATACCATCAGACACATTTACTCTGAGAGTTAAACTTCCCTCTAGCAAGGATACTTTATGTAACCCCCTTCAACGTATACTCCGACCACAAGAGATCTTCTCTTACTAGCTCCTTAGTCAAGTACTGATTTAGACATCGGAGTGGGTGTCCTCGGAACACCACCCCGAGGCCAACAACATATGTTATCTGTGCAGGCTTAACTGAAGAGATATGAGACGCGCCTGTTAAGAGAACCTCCAACAATATCCTCTCATTCATTACTTGATCCTCAAGTAAGGTTTCTTGATCTCCCGAATGGAAACACACAAGATATAAAAACAGTGAAAAACGTACTCATATCAGATTTAGACGTTATTACGAAAATACCCCTTAATATATTTAAATATAAAATAAAAATTAAGAATTTTGCACATACTATGTAGTGATAAATATTATTGTCAACTGATGTGACATTTTTATAAGGCAATTTCTTATAAAAAAATATTTTTATATTTTATTTTAGAAAGTGCTTTTAAATTAATTATTTTGGCAAAGTTCTCTAGGCTACACGCTCAAGTGTCATGGGTGTTATTTTTACATATGGTCCATATGGATATGATGTAAAGCATTAAAGGACACCACAAGTCCCACGTTATAAAACGATAAAGTACTACACTATTACTCCGTCAAAGGATCAAAAAAAGGGAAATTTAGATTGACAGTCAAATGAAATTTGGAAGATATAATGAGGATTTAAAAGTTAAGAGATCAGATCAATGATATCATTATATGCATGATTAAAATTGAAGGATTTTAACATAAAGTCATTAACAAAAATAAGACTCCCAGATGGAAATATTAGAAAAACTTTGTTTTTTTTTATCCTTTTAAAAATTAAATAAATTGTAACTCCAAATTATTTTTCAGTAATATATAAATATTGCATTTGAAGTACAATGGGGGTACTATAAACACGATCCAATGGCTGAATGGCATAATGCTTCCTTCGTTTGAAGTATTCTCAAGCTCCGTGGTTGACAAAAAATATGTCTATTAATAAATTTTCAAGATGATTAATTTTTTTGGCATACTATCAAAGAAATTGTATATTAATTCATTTGATTACTTAATGAAATTAATTTTAAATAATGCTATTAATATTAATTCAGGTGCATTTATTCTATGTAAAAAAAAAAAAGAACATTAGTTTTGTTTGGTTCTTTTAAAATTTGCTCGAAGTCAATGATTGTTTATTTTATTTTACTTATTTCATTTTGTAAAATGATGAAAAAATATAGAATTAGGATATTTGAGCTGGATTTTTTTTAAAAATAAAAAACTTGGTTAGTTCGTGAGGATATAAAATTGAATATACGGTTAGTTTAGTTAATTTCATTGTCTAAAATGAGGAGTAAAAAAGTTCTAACAGAACCAATGATTAAAAAGTTAATAGCAGTCTACGTGTCTAATGCAAATGAGAGGTCATGTAATCCTAAACAAATATTCATTGATTTTCGTGGACCTAATTAAAGGGGATTTGATTCTAATCTATAACTATACTATAGATATGAATAAACTAGTTTACTAATTTTGTTTTTGTGCTCTTGTCAGTAATCATTAATCATCCATCCTCTCGGCCACTAATAAACGATAATGCAAGTTGTTTTGTAAAGCTAATAAGCCTAAAGGTTCTGTCTGCAATGTTGTGGACTGTCCTTTTGCTCTTAATTATAAATTATTGCTTCTGTTAGGCGAGACCTTCACAATAATTCGTCAGTTTCATAGTAATTGTCACCAATGACAAGCAACTCGTAGCACTATTCTTCCGAATTTATTTTGAGGCCGAGCTTTGGGTTCAAATCTCATTGTCAATCTAATAATAATGATGGGTAATGACTTTGTTGGGGTTATTTTTTATTCCATCGTGAAATGTTAGGTTATTTCGTGTTAATATGAATGAATGTATTTTTTTTTTCTAACCGATTAAGATAAATTTTCTCTATATTATTTTTGGTCTTAAAATTACTTTCAATAAAAATAACACAAAACACATAGGAAATTTTCATCACAAAATGACAACATGAACTGAAAGTCGATAAAAACGTACTCCCTCCATCTCACTAAGTTAGCTACATTTAACTTTTCGCGGCATATAAGACACAGTTTCAAACGTTTTTATCTCTAAATTTTTAAGTTAAAAAATTATAAAATTGATATTTTTAAAATTTGCATTAAGATGCATCTAATAAGATCTTTTTAAATATATTATTTCTTAAAATATGATGAAAATTTATGGTCAAACTTTTCAAACTTTAACTTTATAAATGAAAATGTTGCAAAATTAATGGGAGGGAGAAAGTACTCATAAATATCAATATATGGCATTAGTTTGCAGAAATCAAAATTAATAGTGATTGAAAAGATTTAGAGAAGTAAAATGGAAACGAATGTGATCGTTGGCTCGTTAGGTAGTACCTTATTTTCTTCAATTGGCCGTCGGCGGCGATGGCTCAAGGAACACGGGTAATTTTGTCGCTTATACATAGAAGCATCCAAAGAACGTACGCTCATAAATTCATATTCATTTCAAGTAGTTAAGTATTACAGTCTCCCAAAATTAGTGCGTAGGGAGGAGCAGGTTCGACTTTTCTTTTATTTTTTTTTAAACATTAACTGCAGGTTCTCCTTAACGTAAAAGGATGGACCAGAGTACGGGTACATGAATATTATTCTACAATTTAATTTGCTTAATTGAAACAAATATTAGTCAACTTATATAGTTACATTGTGACATTCTTTTGGGGGAACGGACCTAACATATAAGGAAAATATTGTAAATACCTATGCAAATATGATGAATCACAACATTCTAGATAGATATCATAAATGGAATTATAGATGAAATAAGGGAGGACCAACCCAATCTAAAGGTAGTACTACAAATTTAATCGATTAATTACAGTATTCAACTAATATAATTACATGATAAAAGCATGATAAAATATTATTTACAGTATTCAATTAATATAATTACATCGATGTATGATTTGCACTCACCCCTTTTAAGTGAATAGTGAAATTGAATTATGGATCTATGAGTGTGTGTTGATTAAAAATGATATCTATTACAACCCTTGTGATGGGATTGGAACTTAACATTAAGTTATTTGTTTACTAATAAGAGAGATCACCAAAGGGTATAGAGGGTAAGGAAGTTTTATCTTTTAATTATTAGTTGCATAGCATAATCCTCTATGTTTCCCTCACTTAATTACACTACTCAAGTAATGACATACATACTATAACACTGAATTATATGACTTTTTTTTTAAAAATAATTTAAGATAGATTTTGAACTAAAATATTTTCAAAAATAAGTTTTTTCAGGTTAGTATGAAATCACCGTCGATTGGATTGACCCAAATGCAAACCGTAAGTTTTTAAAAATTCGAACAAAAATCATAGCCATTGACAGCGATTTAAAAAAAATTTAAAAATAGATTTAAATTAAAAATCACGATTTTGGTTTAACTTTTTTTTCAAAAATTTACAAATTATTTTAGCGGATCCAAAACTGTTGCTTGATACTTGCGATTTCGAGTAAAATCATTAGGCCAAGTAAAAATTTCATATGAATGTGAAAAAATTAATTTTTGAAAATATTTTGGTTCGAGACGTATTTAAAATGCACAGGAGTTTTGTACCGGAAATGGCCTCCTTGGAATGGAGTGAGGCGGCGATTAACAAAAGGTACTATTTTAACAAGGAAAATGTGAGTATGACGAATTCCTCAAAGTAAACGAACTGAAGGAGTACATGCTGTACATAAAAAATAAAAATGTACTAAACCACATATACTGATACATGGACACAGACATCCTTAAGAAACATCCGAGACAAGTATCTTGGCTGTTTCTGGCTGGCTAGCACCGCTAGGTCCTTTAAAAGTCAATTGGCAGAAGTGGAAACAACAGTGCAGCTACTATGAAGTACTTGGTATTATTCTACTCCATGAAATACGCACCCAAAACTGAAAACTAAAGAAAATACAATCGCCCTGAATTGGCTATTACCAAGCTAGCAAGGCGACCACTACATATAAAGTCCCCTCATTTTCAATATATATAACCATACAACTAGAATCAGTGTACATTCAAAAACATTAAAACATGGGATCAGAAACAGAAAGTCCTCGATATGGCAAGCTCAACGAGCTTGTTCATGTGTTCATGATATCTTTCCCTGGCCAAGGCCACATTAATCCACTCCTTAGGCTTGGCAAAAGAATTGCCTCTAAGGGTCTTCTAGTCACTTTCACCACCACTGAAAACTATGGCCAGGGTATCCGTGGTTCCAACGATGCTGTCTCGGATCAACCCGTCCCTGTTGGTGACGGGTTCATCCGTTTCGAGTTCTTTGATGACGAGTGGCCCGACGGCGACCCAAGAAAGTTCGATATGGATCAGTACTTACCCCAACTCGATCTTGTGGGTCGCCGTTGGGTACCCGAGAGGATAGCTGCGCTTGCCCAAGAGGGCAGACCCGTTTCTTGCCTAATCAACAACCCGTTTCTACCCTGGGTGTCTGACGTTGCTGAAGAGCAAGGATTGCCTAGTGCTGTGCTGTGGCCCCAATCATGTGCTTGTTTCCTCACTTACTATTACTTCCACAATAACTTGATCCCGTTTCCTTCCGAAAATGACCCCGAAATCGACGTTCAAGTTCCAACTCTACCCCTCTTGAAATGGGACGAGATCCCAACATTCCTCCACCCAACTACGCCGTACCCTTTCCTTCGAAGGGCAATATTGGCACAATACAAAAATTTGTCGAAGCCGTTTTGTATTTTAATGGACACCTTTTACGAGCTGGAGAAGGAGACAGTGGATCACACCGTCGAACTTCTAGCTCCCTCCCCGATCAGGACCATCGGGCCACTTTACAAAAAGCCAGTGCCAGGCGCGTCCAATGTTCGGGCTGACCCGATCAAGCCCGACCAGGACTGCTTAGAATGGCTCGACGGCAAGCCTGACGGATCCGTGTTGTACATATCTTTTGGCACAATTGTATTCCCGCCGCAGGAACAGATTGACGAGATTGCGGCGGGGATCGAGGCGGCCGGGGTGCCGTTCTTATGGGTATTGAAGCCGCCTTTGAAGGAGTCTGGGCTCAGCCGACACTCTTTACCTGACGGATTCTTGGACAGAGTCGGCGATAATGGCAAGGTATGTCACTGATCAGCTCAATCTGTGTGTAATAAGTACCAAGTACTTGCTAGTTGCTCAGTTTCACAGTGGATCTGGAACAGTTAAAAACCCTCTTTGAAACGGTATTGTTCATGAGATTCTTTTCACCGACAAAACATTTAGTAAACTTCCTTTCCATTTGTCAAATTTCATTACTTTTCATGTAACGTGACTTGATCATTATAGGGGCGTGAATTTTTTAACGACTATCATAAACTATTGTTGGCCTGGTACATTTTTTTTATTTTATTTTTTTATAGGAAGTAGTATTGTATGTTATTAAAATGTTTTATAAGACGGTCTTTTCCTAAGACGGAGTATTAGTTAAAGTTTATTTTAAGGTACTTGTAGACTTAAAATTGAGGTTTGATGATGGGATCTCTCGTTTACTTTGATGAAATTCATGAAACGTAACGGTGATCATCTAATCTAATCTAATCTAATTGTGTAATCAGTGGCTATTATTGAACCAAGTATCATTTGTGGAGATCACCAATGAAACTAGAGTACTATCTGATCTAATAGACTGACACTTACGGAGGAGTTTGGGGTTGTCGACCTTGGTCCCCGTTGTTAATAAAACCTAATATAGACGTGGTGCTAAAGCACTAAACGCATATGAACAACCACGTACATTGTGCTATGCGTCATTCGACTACAAGTTAATGAATTGGGTTTGTCTTTGAAACAAAAGCTTGCCAAAAGAATATTTCACGTATGTAGGGCCCTTTCATTTCATGGTTAAAATCTTTATAATCTTCTAAAGTCCTAGTCCTACATGTAAAATATAATACGGCGAGATGTTCCCTGTTTGTGCGGTGCCTATTTGTTAAAGTTGTTGAACGTTTGTTAGTTTTTTGCACTAGGGTAATAAATATTTATATATTTATTTTTATACTTTGTGATTTTATTAATTTTTTTTTCTTATTAATTTTACTCGACAAAAAGTTAATAATATGAGCATGAGTATGACAAGGGGAAATTGTGTTGTTTGTCAATTACATATTTTGGTCCACTACTTCCTGATTCGTACACATTATTGAATGGAGTATTTACGTACTATGTCCACATAAAATCGCAGGTGGTCCGGTTTAGTCCACAAGAGCAAGTACTAGCACACCCAGCAGTGTCATGTTTCATGACTCACTGCGGATGGAACTCGACAATGGAGTCGCTATCCTCTGGAGTTCCAGTGGTAGCATTCCCTTCATGGGGTGACCAAGTGACCGACGCGAAATTCCTATGCGATGTTTTCGGGACAGGACTACAACTGACAAGGGGTGATCACGAGAAGAGAATCATCTCTAGGGACGAAGTAGAGGAGTGCATTAGGGAAGCCATCTCAGGGCCTAAGGCACTTGAAATGAAGGAAAATGCCCTCAAATGGAAGGCTTTGGCCAACAAAGCAATAGCTGATGGTGGATCCTCGGACAACAATTTCGATCTCTTCATCCAAGAAGTGCGACAAAGGGGTGTAAATGTTCTTGCCCAAGCTAAGAAGATTGCCAATGGTTTTCCTACTAAAGAAAATGGCCATTGACTGATCTGCAATTGCATTGAAGATGAAACAGTTAATGAAGCCTATTAGGCTGCTTTTACGTGTAGAGTTCATTCACTCTTATTATTATTTTTTTCCCCTCAATACTCAGCGCAGTTCTTGGACCATTTTGGGATCTTAGTACTTCTGCCTGGCTTCTAGAATGTGCCTTCTGGCATCTTTAGGATATACACGGAGTAGGAAGCTAAGGTTCGTTTCTTCTGAAGATATAATTTGGTCAACATCGTGAGCGTGATCGACCAATTCCTGGAGATATTTCGGTTTTCTTCCCCCACTTTTTTCTTTTGTAACTTTCTTCTTTACTATTGTGTAAAGTTGTCTAATATCATTGATTTATTTATTCAGTTTGTTGTTAACTAAATCAAGATGTTATGCGAAATAATGGCACATTTAATACACTCGATCTCTCCAATTTCTATAAAATATGATTTTTTTTTTTTCATAGGTTGTGTTCTAGAGTTGGCTCTAATTTCCGGTGTAGAGAATATATGGCGATCTTTTCATAATTTTATTACAATTTTGGTAAATTCAATGCATGGTACACGCTTTCATTACACGGTGGAAGTAATCAAGTAGAAGGGCAAAAGATAGTATTCCTAGTCAACCCTCGTGGTACTGAAGCTGGACCATTTCCTCATAGTACACGAGACAACTCTAGAGAAATGATATTTGTTGTTTGATTGGCAGAAAAAAATTTAAGCAGCCTAGACCTAGTCAAGCATCTGTACGATTGAGCTGTAAGACATTGAACATATACTCCGTAAGTATAACTTCGGGAGTAGTTTGCGTTGTATGCATTATGCTACCACAACTTTATTAATTAGTTGATTTATAGCCTTAAAATATAAGTACTACCGTCATATTGACGAATTCTCAATTAGATCTTAGTTGAAAAGTCTATTCAAATCTATACAGGATATTTTTATATTCAATGAAGAAACGAAATATTATGCGAGTTCATGAGCAAATAAATTAAAGATAAGAGAGGTTTCGATCGAAGTGTTCTACTGGGGACTGAACTTGAAAATTTCAAATGTCTAACTCAATCCTTACGTCTTGACTAAGATGAGCTTGATGGGTTTTTTTTTTTTTTTGGCAAAGAGCTTGATGGTTATTACGCTGGATAAAAATGATTGTGGTATACAAATCGGAGTATCTTTTATTTTATTGTATGATTTGTATGCTGCAACTACCCCTCTCAACTCCATAAGTATATAATGTGGGACATTGATTAATGAAAATAGGAAGGTAACGAAAATACGTGCTCCTTTGTTTCCTTGCACGTTAGAAGAATGGCCAATTGGACAATGATAATTCGAAGGGCTACGTGCATAGGGCTATGTATATAGACTATAGAGCAATTATGTCACAAGCGTTTTCCTTTGAAAACCGGGGACTTTGTCATTATTTTGAGTTTTAATTTATAATTACAATAAAGTTATTATATTTTCAATAAAAGTGACCCCTTAAAATAACAAATTGATAAAGATTAACACATGTTGTGTTAGGGGTTTTATTTGTTATATTAAAGTGTAACTTTTATTAGAATACAATATACGTGTATACAATATTTTTTTATTTAATTTAATCTATAAGTGCAAATTATATTTAATTTCTGGATAGTGAGAATTGAGAGGAGCAACTTTCACCCTCAAACTTGCCTCTTGTCGCATGGACTGAAAATAAGTTAACTTTTATGTCGTTTTACAATAGTAGTCGTAAATTAGAAACAAAATCACTTGGATTTTTCAATAACAACTCGTTTTTTTTCGAATTATATATTTGTGCTAAAGTTTGTAAGATATTACAATCTCCTGGCGGTACTAACTAGTTGTCACGTTATTAGTAATGTAAGATGTAACGAGATAATGCAGATCCATCGATACCTATCGAATTTGCAAATAAATTGATAAGAACAGAAATGATTTGGATGGGCTGGAAATGCATGTGAAAACGTGGAAGGCGAACAGAAGCCTCCTCTGCAAGTAGTTTAGTCACACTCCCTTGTTATTCGCAGAAGATGCGGTGGAGTCATTGCGGAATCTAATTTATACAAGCATTACACAACTAAGATGACTACCATATGAAACTCAGGAAGAAAAATAGAAGGAAAAGGAGAGAAAATGACAAGTTAAAGAAAGATGACAAGGCTTTGTTAAGCAGTGCTCAAGGAAGCTAGCTAGATATATACGATTTTTGTCCTTTAATTTGGTAGTTTTTTCAGCAACTCATATAACTGAAAACTTTAAAATATATTGAAACATATCTATTAATATTTTACATAATTTTTTTAAGAAATTCCTAATTTAAAACTGATATAATTATTCGTAATTTCATTTCTTTACTTGAAATCATAATGCCTATGCCTATGCCTATGCCTATGCCTAATATACGTTTTTTTTTATATATTTTCATGTCTGATATAACAATAACTATATTTGATGTAATAATAGCTATATCTAATATAACAATATCTATAACTGATATATTAATAATATCTTGATATAATTTATATCAGATATGAATTATAAGAAGTTTGAGAGAATTTACATAATTTTTTAGAGAGAATTTAAGATCAACGATTAGTGTGTATATTTGCATTACGATTTACGACAATAGAATAGTTTATTGAACTCAAGTAATTATTATATTACTGCTGCAATATACGAAGTAGTGGCTAAAGGTTTCCTTCTCCCCCATACGCAAAAATTTGCTATCTAGATTAAGTTTCTTCGATGGGGTTATAGCAGTAAAATATATGAAGCCGTTACTCCTCTCAGGAAAGAACGAAAGCATGTGACGTAGTAAATGTATACAAGGTTGGTCATTTGGTGGAATTGTTAAAATTGGTAGATAAGCTGTCCTTTTGAATTGGGCACATTACAACTCAGAAGCAAGTCATATCACTAGTACATATATTTATAAGGACAGAATGGATGAATAACTAAAGACCAATTCCCTTGCTTAGCTGCTTACCATACATATGTTCAATATTGATTTGGACCATTTACCAGAAATATAAAATAAGATAGGGAGTTGGGATGTAAATTTGCACTACGTAGTAGAATGATAGTGCAACTAAATTATTGGGAAAATGATGCTCTATTAGTCTATTGCTGTATAAAAGTCAAGGTAGCATATTCTTCCAACTTGCTCCCCTATTATACATTTTTTTTTTTTTTTTTTTTTTTTGTCTCTGGGTACTTCAAGAATTCTTGAGAATATGAAAACTACTACGAATGATTTTAAGCAAAGCTGGCAATCCCTTGTGTGACTTGTGTTGGTTTATTTTCCTACAAATACTTAAAGGGTATATATGAATAAATTGAATGATAAATTCTTATAAAGTTGCTTTTGGTAAGTTGAGGAGTAATTTTTGTTATTTTAAGGTGGAACTTTTAATACGTTGAGGGATAATTTTTACAAACTATACAATAATATTATTGTACATTACACATAAAATCATAAATAGTAATGATCAGAGTACTTCTAAGGAATACCGTTCAGCAATTTATAAGACTATGACTAATCTAAATAGAGTCAAACATTTTGATGGACACGTTGATGGACTCGCTACCTACAGTAGCTGAGTTTATGCTAAGGAATTCCCTACCGGTCCATTGTTCAGACTAACTTGATTGATTGGATGCACCACAATGTTAATCACTAACCTGATAACGGAAATAAATGTGATGCTGAAAGGCAAAGTTGGTTTTTCAGCAGCCAGAGGCGCAGAGGTTGCAACTTTAGATTTAATTGCCTATTTCTGTTATAGGATGTAGAGGTGGTTCTGGGCGTCGGGTCTAATTATGGTCTTTTATGCTATGTTATGTTACCTTTTCTTCAAATTGGTCAATGACTTAGCATGGCCCACGTGTTTGGTGTAGTGTACCGTGTTTTGTGCTAGCTTAAATTTTTTTAATAAAAAATAAAAATAATCGTAATAAAATCAAAAAATAATTTTAGATAATTTAAATTATATTATAAGAATATACTCATTAAAAATAATAGTAGTATTAATTGTAGTAGTAGTAATAATAATACTATTACTATTAATAATAGTATTAAATAATACTAAATAATGACATGCTTCGTGTCGTGTCTCATGTCAAATTGGCGGATCAAAAGCGGTCGGACCAGGACGAGTTTTAGCATGGGAAGATAATGATACGCATTATTGTACCTCAGAAAACATGGTCTGTCTCTTAGGAGAACATGGCATATCCTTAAGGCCTTAATCGAAGGTTCCAGATCAGAACGCCTCCATAGTTGATCAATATCAAATAATTCTCAAGCTATCTGCTCTTTGTTTCATATCTATCTTTAAATAGAATATTTACAAAGGGGAATGCAAACTGCTTTGCAAATGGCCGAAATTTGACAATAGAATGCCATGTTTGTATGGCCTAAAATTACACTGAATTACTAGGCATATCACCTATGTCTTGACTGAAAGATATAGATTTTTTTTTCGATTCAATTTTAGTTTCTCGTCAAGTAAAAAAGTAGGTCTGAGAGGAAGTTTAAAGCTATGAACATATCACTACCTCATACGGAGTGGAGTATGTCAGTAATCGTACTTCTTTTAAGAAAAAAAAAAGGATAGGTGTTTCAATTATTTAACCCTTATTACAACAATATACTGACGCTAATAACACTAGAATTTCTAGTAGAATAGTACTCCGTAATAATGAAGCTTATATTACACTTTTCCCCAACCAACTTTCTTAGTTATGTCTTTCACTTTTCTACAATGCCACTTACTCTAATGATAGTTAATAACGCTAGTTTATATAAGAGAAGGCATGTGTTCCAATAATCGTAAGTTTCCGAATTCCCACTGTCAAAATTAGTGTACACGACGGAGTACGAGACCTCTACATATATATACTCCCTAATTTGAGAATTAATTGTGAACGGTATCACTTTATAAAATTCCGTGTTTATAAATGGGGGGAAGTCCGTAATTATTTTAAACATCGACATCTACGTCCACGTCCAAATTTAGCGAAGTATTTGGCAGCTTTATAATGAAAGTACTAGCACATTAATTATACGAGTAGTAGTAGCAAAGTTGCAATTTTTTTTTTTTTTTTGGCTGATAGCAAAGTGGAAAATCGAAGACAAGTACTTTACATGTTAGTGGATGCCATGAATGATCGATGGATAATACTTGCATGAATCAACAAAGAATCTTTTGAAATAATTACAAGACACTTGGTAAAATACGGGTAAAATTCGCCTATTAGGTAAATGGTTCACAATCTTCTAGATTATAGTGATGTTTTTGGAATTATGTTTATAATTTCATATGCATCCTTATCGATCATTTGCTATTGCCCATTATCTCCGTCAATGATGATATGATTGATAACTTTGACAATTAGAAATTTATCACTTTAGCCCCTTAAACGTGTAAAATATTTTTCCAAATTTTTTTTTTTCATTTTACAGTATTAAGTTTGGAGTAAAATATAAGATTTAAAACTTGGAATGAAATTTATTTTACACCCTATTGAAAACATTTTCCTCCAAAATTGAAAGTAAAACAATTTTACATCCATTCACTCCAAAAAAATTATCAACTAATTTAACAAACAACTTATGTATTACCAACTCATGCATAGAGGTGGACATGGGCCGTGGCGTGCCTGTCATAGACCGCGTCAGCTCGTGTCTGACCTCTTTTCATGTCGTGCCTAATCTTAGTCATGTCGCGCTATCTTTCCCTAAAACTCGGCTAATGGCCTAACATGACCCACGTGCTTGACATGTCATGTCTAATCTTGTGCTGACCTAATTATTTAACAAAAAATAAAATATAAGTATATAATAGAATTGAAAAAAAATTATTTAAAATAAAATTAATTATATTATAAGAATATAATAATATTAAAATAATAGTAATATTAATTGTATTAAATAATACTAAATAATAGCTTGTTTTGGGTCGTGCCTCTCGCATGCTAGTGCCTAAATTTCTTTTATTGTCCGCGGTCTTGCCCGTGGTCCACTCCAAGGACAACGTGTCATGTCGTGCCACGACCTTACTTGTGTCGTACTGTGCCAAAAGCGTGCCTACTCGGCCCGACCCGTGCCCTGTTCTATTCACACATTCTTCATTTCTCATATTCTCAGTACCCTCTCTTTCTACTCCACACTTTCTCTCTCTTTGAAATTGGGGAAAAAATTCATAATTTCTTTTCATCTATTTTGAATATCATCAATTTAGTACGTTTTCTTCTAATCTCATGTCTTGATTATTAAATTATTAAACTATATCATAAACTTGAACTAATTTAATCCATTTTAGTTTGAAAAAACCCTAAATTTCCCCCTAATTCGATTGAATCATGAAAGTTTCTCATGAAATGTGGACAATCAACAGTTTATTTGAAATTAGAGTAGAAATTTTCTTTCTATTAGAATTTAAAATATAAAAGTACAAACTATTACATTACAACGAGTTGATTGGTTTACCTATTTGATTGGTTTTCTTATTCAATTGCAAATACTCCTTTATAATTAGATTAAAGTCTTTTTATATTGCTGAATCAAATTTTTTAAGGTTATTTAGTTTTATGGCAATATTCTGTATAACGTAATATGTTATTAATAGAATATACTATATATTTTATAAAAAAATATTTATTATATCATAACAAATTTAGCTAATGACAAACAACTAGAAAGGAAAAAAATTAAAAAAATGACAAGAGAATACAATTAGAAAAGTTCATAAGAGTAATTGATTTTTAGTTCAACCAAACAACGGAAAATGTTTAAATGTAAAATTATTTTCCATGCAACCAAACAACTGAAAACTTCTATAAAAATGAGTTTTCCACCGTAAAAGGTTTTCCATGGAAAACTATTTTCAGCTGAAAACATTTTACATCCTATTAAACGAAACCTTAATGAATAATAATAATCATGAGTACGTATGTGTAATGCTGTACTTCGTATTAAAGTGCGTAATGCAGAGTAATTATGAAGGATTATAACTTATAAGCATGAATTTTACTTTCGTTCTTGTTTAAGCCAAGTCAATAAAAGCAAGTGTAAATTAAGGAACCGAAAACTTGAATAAACAAGAGAAGCAAACTCTACACACGAACAATCGGCCATAATGGAATGATGCCTGTACAAAAAATGGGATAGGTGAACTCCATAAATACCTTTAGAAAGATATTGTAAAGCGAAGTACATAGCTAGTGATTGTTGTGGATTTGTTGATACCCGAAATAGTAAATTAAACAATAATATTCACGGCCACCGCAATAACACAACGATGATTATACTGAAGAAAATTAAAGCAGTCTACGCATGAAGCATACTTGAAATTAAATACTTGTATAAACTTATACATGCAGTATTCATCATTACATTTATGAAATATCACAACTCAAGGAAAGATCGACAATGGAATCACAGAAACAAAAGTACGCTTGCATCCTGCTCCATGCTTACACGAGATAGGCTACTGCACGATTGAAGGATAGCAAGATGATCCCAACTCCCAATCACTCGGTAGGAACTTGATCAATGTTACAATATACTCCGTATTATAGAGCTCCAGAATATAGTTGTCCTTTGTATAATCCTGCAAGTATATAAACGTCAGCAGAATAAGTATAACCTTACGGCAGAAAGCCACATTGGAGGAAACAAGAAGCAAAATTGACTACAGATTTGTTCATAATCCAGGACTTCCAAAGAAAGACTAGGAAAAAGGGATTTGAGAAACTTACATTCTATATAATCTTCTAAATATTATATATATACAATGCAGCAGCCTCTTAGAAGTTACTTGCTTTCCCCAATGAGCTGAAAAACTCAATCATATGTCCATATATATCACCCCTTGCATTCACACTCAAGAGGATATCAACATGACCATAATTATCGAGATAAAGAACCTCTTTTTTGCACAGCAACTCGATAGTGCGATGTACATCTGTCAAATCAGCTAAGGCATCACTGCCACCATAAGCCATCCACAAGGGCAATGTCTTGGGTAAGGCCAAGATCAAACATGGGGGGGGTTTGAAAGAGCCATAAAGTTTCAGATTTTTCAACATTCCATAGTCGTACTTTGCAAAAGTACCCTGGCGAATCACTGCAACCAGATAAGCAGAAAAATAAGTATAATGTCAATCCTACAAAGAATCGTTAATATTCAATATGTTTAAAACACTGTTTCATTTGACTCTGACACAAAATGGAAGAGAATGAATGGAGAAAACAGGGTACAGCTCAAACCTATGTTCCACAGGAACAGAAAGATGTGATTTTCACAAAAGATAAAAAAAAGACACATGAAAACCGAAACCTGAACAGCTTAATACAATTATTTCACATTTTATAATTAATAATATAAATGGATGAAGCATAAAATTAGTTTGGGTTCATCCACATATAAGCTTTTAAACAAAGGTTATGATCTATATACGCAACGCTATGTCATTCTTGACAGGAAATAACTTGCTGGTCTTTTTAGGGAAGAAAAAAGGTACCCACCTTCACTATGATTGCAACATTTTTTCGTCACAATTAATTCTTTCAGTAACAACTCCGAAAAGAAGACTGTAATGGTGACAAGAATATAACAGATAAAAAGTCAAATCAGTGTACTCATTTTAGCAATATGTTATTGAGAATGACTAAGGTTATTGTTTTCCTCCAAATTGACGTTAGCACTAGTTCTCTTCCTTCTCATCCATCATCCCATTGTACATTAACTTGCCTATTCTAATCCTCAAACTGCACAATAGCTGACAAACCATCTCTCTCCTCTTGATCCTCCCCTCCATGTCTTTCACCACTGTTCTACCATATTCAATTGACAGTCTCAATCACATCATAAGTTCCTTGGTCACCAAAACTTGTTCCTTAGCCAACACAAACCATTTCTCTTTTGTAGATTGTTTTCACTCTCCTGTTTGTTACTACGTGACTTCCTCCAGAGCAAGTTCACCACAAAGAAAATCCCTTTTAATTTTTTCACACATCTTATGTTCTCAGCCTATAATGCATGGAGAACTAATCTATGTTTTAGAATAAAGAAGGAAATTTCAACTCTGATAGATTCATTTTTGATGCACGCATGCACACACAATTTGCATCACTCAAAATGTTCAATTTTTTTTTTTTTTTAAATTTCTGTCCCTGTTGCAGCGAACAAAACTCTCTCAATGTTTGAGTATTTGACCATCACCAACAGAAGCTAATACATAGAATTTGGACTGCCCTGGAGGAGATAAAGTGAAAAAACTTCTTTCCTATAACAGTATTTTTGTTAGTTTTTATGGAGTTAATTTTTACTTTTTAATTGTAATAGAAGGCAAATAAGAAGTTGAAACAGTAGACTGAAACTCCCTTAGGCATATACAAAATCAAAAGGTCATTTTTAAGTATCTTGCTAAATCTGAGGATTACCTTGGGAATTATCAGAAGTGACAGCAGATCACACTAGGATCTAAACTTGTACAAGATAAAAAATCATAGAAAGGAAACTCTGAGTGGTATTGACTTCAATTATAGACGTAAGAATTGGAGCACATTGATTCAAAAAAAATAGAACACATAATAGGACGAACTTCACAGCACTTACTTTGAAAAAGATGGTTTATATTTTTGGCTGAAGAAGGATGGGGCTCATACTCAAGGTAGAAGTCTATCCTTGAGGTGTTAAAGCAGCAATTCTTTCCTGCAAATATATTTCAATACTTTTACCAAATGAAGAGAATAAACAGCAAAAATGTATTTCATTTACTGCCTTCTTGGTGTTCCAAAAGCTCCCTAAATGGCATTTTGATACGACCTAGTAGGACAAATTTCAATTTCTCAAATCATTCTTCTACTCATCTGTCTCCTACTCTCCTCTACCATTGATGGATTGACTGTTACTTCCCCCAATATAAAATTAGGGTTCCAATCTCACAAAGTTAATTGGTCAATGCTTCCCCAAAATAAAAAGTAGGGATCTAATTTCACGATTGTTGGAGAAATTGCATCGGTAATGGTCGTAGAGAAGGTAGTGCTGCTTTTTGAGGCCCAAATAATTGATGAAACTTGGATGGTTTTTGGGAATATTGCTGAATGTGAATTTTCGATATTTCTACCTTCCCCTCCCTCACCCTCATCCAACCAGTGGAATTGACTTTCTTCTTCCCTACCCTTCATTTCCTTCCTCTTCCTTCCCCTACCTTGCTAATTTTCTATCCAGACACACAGTTAATAAAGCGAAAAGAGGGGGATGGAGAAATCTTTAAGGGACTAGGGAGTATCACATTGGAAGTCCAAATACTCAAAATGGATGAGAGAGCTGTTGTTCCAATCTTTCTGATTTATGACTCGTGATGGTTTAAATCAAAGCACTAACAAGCATACAATGAACTAAATACCTCAATTGTATCCAACAATAAACAACCATAACCCTACTTAATTGAACAAGAAAAATCAACAAAATGAGCACTAAATGTACCTTACTTCTCTCCGAAAGTGATACATGACCGTCACTCCACCGTGTCCCTCGTACATTACCAACCCACACATCGAAACCACGATCAGCAAGAATGTAGCCCAAAGATTACTCCTTTGAGTTCAAAAACCAAGCATCACCTGCCTATTTACACAATCAAAAGACATCAATCATCACTAAACATGATAGAATGGTGCCTAACTTCCCTATTACTATGCCCCGTGTCTGATGCTTCCAGCCGAGTCTCAGCAACATAAATAACAATCCCTGATGGAAACTTTCTTAATCATCTAATGCAAAAATTAGCATTACGACACTAAAAACAGAAATTTGAAAAATTGGGGGAAATCGAAGCTCAGGAGGGCCACGTGGCAACCTTAATATCTCCGAGGACGAAAACGACACGCGCTGGAGAGCGAGTAAGAATCCATCCTTAGTTTCAACCTAAATCAAAAACTCGAAATTGTAAAAAATTCGAGGAATTGCGGAGTAATTAACAGAGGAGAGGGAGACGGACGAAGGGAGGACATTTTCCATTTAAGTAATGGACATTTTTTGGTGTAGGTGTATCATAAGCACAGTGCATGTGTACTGTCAATTTATTGGTGTTTAATATATAATTTAATTTTTTTTTCTAAATACGTAAGATATTCATTTAACAAAATATTACTTAAATATATATTTTATATAATATAATTAAAATATGTTATTGAAATTTTTAAATTTTAACACTAAAAATAGAAATACAGCAAAAAAATAAAGGTAGAGAAAATACTTCTTAATTTGTTAGTGAAACAATAAAATAGCCCTACTCTCATTATGTGTTTATGTGCTTTATTTTACGTCAATACATTTTGCCATTTTGGTCACCTAGGTTTGGTAAAACTATATGCACAGTAAAAACTTCACCTTAATGTGATCTAACAGGTTTAATATTGCAGATGATGGAAGTCAAAGATTAATATATTTCAATGATACAAATACATGCATGAGAAAGCACATCAAATAACGCCGTGATTGTACAATTATGCAATGTTATTATTTGTACCTAACTCTTTTGTATAGAATTTAGTAGTTCGCTTTTGCTATGTATTTTCTAACAAATTTCAGATGTAGTAAAACTCTCTTAAACATTGGCTTGATTCTCGGATATAATTAAGCACATGGACATTGATCTTCAAGTGTTTGTATCCAAGTCAAATTTTGAGAAGATAAGGCAAAGGTTGAAAGCGACAAAAGTATCTCAAAGCCCGAAGCCGTGTATCCATATCTATTTTTTGTGGATACAATTTAACGAGGTTCAACCAACTCAGGCCTACGTCCTCCTACTATATGCTCTTTTATTAATCTACTTCGAAAAACAAAGAACACAGACACTCAACTGTTTCCCTACTCTGGGAACCAGTTCACCCCACACTCTACTCCGAATGTGCACTCGACTTACACTCGTAAGCCCTTTTGTGTTTGAACTCACAAACACTCTCCCAGCCTATCAACCCCTCTGTTGAAGGCTCTTTACAGAATCAAACTCTCCTTTGATCTTGCTTCTAAAAGCTAATATGAGAGAAGAGTATAAGCTCTAATGGTGCTCTTGTATATGACTTAATGAAAGGTTTTTGTGCTTGAGTGTGTATAATGCTCTCTAGAGATAAACTCAGTTTTTTTCACGTGAGAGACTTATTGAATTAGGTTGATTAGATGGGTTTATATATGTGATTACAAAAACCCTAACTTTCCTAAAATCACATAATCTTTTGAGTTGTCATCTTATGTGAGTTTAGGAAAGTATTTATCTTATTTGACTTAATCATATAGATAGAATCAAATAAGGTAAATACTTCCTAGTTTTTAGGTAACCAATATATTCTCATCTAATCTACCAGCTGCTTAATATATTTTCCAACATAATTCTTAGAAAATATTTTTACAAAATCTTTTCAAAAATACACAGCTTGATATTCCATTCAGTAAACCTGGTTCCCTAAACCTGGTTCCCTGAATTAAGTATGTTATGAATTCTGTTCCAGCTTTGTACCAGAATTCATAACATGACTTATCACACTTAAACCACTTATATCACCTACTCATATAAGACATACTACGGAGCACATTACATGAAAAACTAGATTAACAGTAAAGTACAAATATTCTTCTTTTCATGTAATCTACAAGACTTGAATCTTCCTTGGATGCTTCATCTTGAGCAAAGTATCTTTCTTCGAATGTCTTCGAAAGACTTCTATGCTCCAAGTCTTGGAATCAGCTTAACTACTGCACATATAACATGGTTAACATGCAATAGATAATATGTGACTGCTTTACAGCATAGCAGTCAAGGAGACAGTTCCAACTACTTGTGACCTGTTTCCTGTAACTGTTTGTCATCATTCAAAACATCAAAACTTAAGGAACTCAACAAAGGAAATTGTTCCTGAAGCACAAGTTTATCTCGCTGATAAAAGGGTCCGAGTAGATACTTGAGTAGTTCAGTTGGACTTGCTTGAAGTTGAAAATGTACTTGCTATGGCGTATAAATAATTTAATAGTTCTAAGTTGATAAATATTGAGCGTTTGGTGTTATTACGGAGTATGCATTAGTAATGACTGTCTTGTTGAGTTGAGATCTATGGGATTGTATAGGTTAATTTTTCAACTTTTTGCAATAAGTATGCTTGAAAATGGAAAAATAATTGTAGTTATAATTGAGCAAAAATGTAGTGTTTAAGTTTGTATGATTGATAGCTAGCAAAAAAATAGCAATCGAAATGGGTGAGTGAAAACCAAATTGGTGATTACCCTAGTTCGATTCTCATGGTTAATTTTGATGGGTTTTGTTTTATTTTTTATTCAAATTTCTAGGTTTCTTATTTTTGGGGTATAATATCTATTACTTTGTATTCAAATAGTTTGTTTGTTTTCAAGTGGTTCATATTGTTATTCTTCTATCTAGTGGGGATTTGGTATAAGTTGACAATGTTGAGTTGCTTTTATAAGTTGTTAGTGTAGGTAATGTTGTTGGGTTTTGACGAAGTTAAGGTTATTAGGGATGTATCTCATGAAAATGTAGGGAGTTGGGTAATGTTGGCTTACAATTCAGGGTTATGCTTAGTATGCCATGTGGTTTTTGATACTTCATTGTAAATTCAAACCTTTAGAGAAGTTTCCTTTGTAGCTCAGGGTTTTGTGGTTTGCATTTTGTGTCATTTTGTTTATGTACTTTGTACTATGTTGGTAAAGATCTGGTTGAAGAAGGGTCAAAATACTTGTCTGCTCATGTAGTGGGGAATTTGGTTGCAACCCCAACACTTGGTTTCCTTTGCTTTCTAGCAGTTAAGGGTCCTAGTGAGTTTTTTGCGGGTATCTAATTTACTTTTGGTTGGCTTCTGTAGTCTAGGTAAAAAGCGCTTCAGGACCTTCAGCCGATGCAAAATTTGCACGTAAGTGTCTTGTCTCTTTCTTTTCATTTTCGCATGACTTGTCCATTTGGTTGTGAAATTTGATATACAAAGTATTTAGCTCGTTAAAGCACTTGAACTGGACTAAATTTTCAGGCAATGCCTAGCTGGGATGTGGAATACATGATGACTTTAGATATCAAACATCAAAGTCTTGTATATCAAAGATTTTACTATTTTGTTATATGGAATTGAGAAGGGCTAGAGATATTATCAATCCATGTGGAGGTAAATTCAAAGTCGCATAGACAACTCAACCACTTTTCGGTAACTCAATATCCAATATATTTTTTAAATATTTATTCATGTTTACTTATTATTTGCAAGAGGTTTGCATGACATGTAGCCATATAACTATTGTATTTGGTAGTAAGTCAGGCATTAATGCACTTGGATATGATAGCTACTACTCAACTTGTTTTCATTGCTGACGGCCTACTACTTAGTGCATAAGCATGTAGGTCATTATTGCCTCAATACCATTCCCTCTTCTGTTCATTGCAAAAAAAAAAAAAAAAATTCTTACAAAAATTACCATCTCTTCTCTTCATATTACGAAACAATGGGTACAATAATTGCTGTGTGATTTGAAATGATGTCTTATAGAAGTAGTTTGTATAATTGTATTATCTTTTTACAATAAAAATGGGTAAAGCCTATACAATTGATTTTTTTTGTTTTTTTTACTATGACTTAGTGCTTTTCATCTAATGCTTTTTTTTTTGGCTGGCTAAGGAACAAGGATAAAAAAATTGGAACTTGTCTATATATCTTTCATGTGCCCTGATGAATATAATCAAATTGGTGACATCGTTTTAAAAGGCAAAGACACATCATCAAAATCTGGTAGTGTCTTCATATTGTATGTGCATCTATTGTAGTGTCTTGGGAAACTAAGAAGAAAAGGTATAAGTATACTTTTCATTGAGTTACTTTTGCTTATGATATGTTCTTATGAACGACTTTATACATTAGTGATTTGTTAATTATGTATGATCCTGCTTATTATTAAAGAATAGGCTTTTGATATGTTGATGTCCTTGCAAATGTATACTGATAGATTTGTTCTCTAATTACCATAGTGTATTGATCCAAAAGGAAAATACTCCAACATTATCTTATGTCCGGTATTTTTAAGCAAATTTTTGAGGTCTATCTTACATTAGTCCTGATTATCTGATTGGTATGTTTATTTTTTTTTTCATATATATAGAAACTTGAAATGTTTCTTGTCTTTGTACAAAAATGTGAAAAGTTTTCAGATTTTTGGCCAGATTTATATTCAATGCGGTCATACGTTAACAATGGATTTCATTTGCATGAACCATGGGCTGCGACATATCAAATGGTGTTAGCTATCACTCTATTTGGTTAGATATCTGGGGGTTGTGATCTCTAAATAAGGACTCAAATTTAACTTGTTTACTTCATATATGAGGGTAAGTTTTGTTGAATTCTTTTATTAATTTTAGCATAACCAATCTTAGTAAAAGTGATAGCAAAATGACATAAATTGTGGTTGTGTTGGCTGGTACTAAACAAAATGGCGCACATTTTTCTTTTGTTTCTATACAAGAAACTTATTGTCCAAGCATTAATCTTGGCCTTCAATCTTTCTTGGCAGTGGAGTCGTGGCTTAGACCAACGTTTGCGTGAGAGTATTGATTATGCTATTTGTTTGAATAGTATTGGTTATGCTATTATAATGTTAAAAGAATTTCTACACGATCTCTTGTGTAGAATTATGGTTCAACTTGATTCTTACTAATTACTAAAATAATTAAAATTTATTATTTTTTAGGTTTTCTCAAGAACAACACCGTGTTAATGAAGAGTTGAGCGAAATTCGAGACTTTGGGCGGAGTATTTACTAACTACCAAGAGCGATTGCTAAGTAATGAAAAGTGTACATTATGGTATGTAATGGAAAATAGGATAAGCGAATGCCAATGTCATCTAATGATATATTGTAAATAATTGTAAAATTTTGTAGAGTTTGATTTCATTAAATCTTGTGATATGTTCTTTATTTGTATGTATATTATGACAATCTATTATTAATGAATATATATTAACCTCTTATATTCTAATCTTGTTATTTAATTAGTCATATGTTTCATATATTATATGTCTTATAATTTAAAATGTTTTTTCTAAAAAAACTAAATTCATTATTTGGTTCGGTTCCATGCAAAACTAAAGCACTTTGGTACACTAAGTGCTTTGACTTTTCTTGGAACCGAAGCAAATGGTGGATTAGAATGGAGATTATTTGCTGGTTATAAATAATTAATTTCTTCAGTTCTTAGGGGAACCGAAGCACATAATGCTCCAAGTGCTTCAGTTTTAAAAGCGAAGCAATTGATTATTATTTGCTTCGATTTTATAACCGAAGCAATTGAGTATTATTTGCTTCGGTTCCTAAACCGAAGCAATTGTTCCATTTCATAAGTGCTTCGCCTATATGACCCAAGCAATTGAATCATTTTGTACTAGTGACCTTAGGCAGAGACGTAGGCACATCGTCGAACTTCATAATAAATTCTCATATCTTGTCCCCTTTACATATTTGCACTTATTTCATTTGCTTAGTTGATCGCTTAAAAATACACCAATGTCAAAGCCTAGCAACAACCTTTGAAACATTCTTCAAAGTCTTGAAACTAGTTCAATATTATTTAATAAAATTCCGCACTTGAAAGTCATCTCAAGGCTCTGAACGCATATCATACGAAAGTCGACCATACTCTATTCACCCTCTCTAAAGTATATTGATCCTACATTATCTTCGATTAATTCTTCACACAGGTTCGGACCACATGTGCCACACTGCCACTACTACACTTAATTAACTTATAGTTATCTTCCATCAACGGATTTTGGGCTTTCATCATTTTTATCATGGTACACCACACTTTAGTCATTGACTCATTGCTTGCTGTTTTAATCTATAGATTTGTTGGTATATAAGGAAATCTTATTCAAAATTGAAATCACTCATCTCAACCAAGCGTGTATTCTTATGACGAAATTTGTTAAAAAAAAATGGAGAAATTGTAAAAATCAAGATGTGTTTAACATAGGTGAACTCTTCTCCTAAGGCTAGCTCCCTTAGCTCTTTCAGGCTAGTTACCCGAACCAAGTTGCTTAAAAGAAGAACCGTCTTTAATCTTTATGGTTTGTTGATACATGAAAAAAAAAAATTTGAAAATGAATAGCATTTATCACAAGTAATGTGTACACATTATATTATAAAAAATTGCATTAAGAGTTTCCCTCATATTCCTTTTCCTTATTATTAAAAAAAAAATCTTATATATGAGGTATGCTAATACATATATTCATATTTTTTTTGAAATATATGGACTAGCAGTGATAATACGCGTTGCTGGTCCATGGTATAATTATTTGATCTTACACTATTTGCCCAAAAAACTATGCATGATGTACTCATAGAGTGCCCGAGTAATTTCGATTCCTAGCTTCATCATTCTAATATATCTTTTGCTCCCAAAGAGAAAAACATAACGCAATAAAGTTGAGCAGTAAGTAGACGCCTCTTAGAAATTGCTAGAATTCCTTAGTGAGCTGAAAAACTGAATAAGTTTGGGATACACATCATCCTTTGCTCTTATACCAAAGGCAAAATCAAAGTGGCCATAATTATCGAGATAAATAACCTCTTTTTTGCATGGCAACTCCTTGAGAGTGCGCTGTACGTCTATCGTGTCAACTAAGGCATCATTGGAGCCGTAAGCTAAGAACATGGGCAATGTCTCTGGTATACTGCTAATATCAAATGAAGGGGGGTTCATAGAGCCATAAACTTTCAGGTTTTCAATATAACCGTAGTCATACTTGGCAAACGTGCCCTGGCGCACCACTGCAACCAGATTTACAAAATTATAAGCATAAACAATGTTATAGCGACGACAATTAGGTCGCCATTTCACTAAGGTAACCTCTCAAAAGGAAGCTATTTTGGAGGTATAACTATGAACATCAGAGAACTACTACTTACTTTGAGCAAGATGGTTCAAGTTTTTAACTGATGTGGGATGGGGCAAATATTCAAGGTAAAAGTCCAACCTTGTATTGTTTATCCATGCATTATATCCTGCAAAACATTTCAGTGCTTTTATATAACGATGCAAATGAAAAGAAAAATATTGCACTTAAGAAACATCAAAGGAATGCCAGGCCAGTATAATTCTCGCGTACAACGAAATTAAACAAAAAGCCAAACCAATAATGCAGGGATCGATCGGATAAAGTTGACATTTAGGACATGTCTGGATCAAGGGAAATGGGAGGAAAATGATTAGGGAGGAAAAATTCTGGACTTTTAAAAGAGGTTGGATTAAGAATAATAATTTCACTAGGTAAATCATTACCCCCAAAAGAAGGGTAATATTTTCCTACCTCCCCCCATCGGTAACTATTCCCCCTTAACCATTCCACCTTCTTAACATCAGTTGTCACGAGAACCATTCTAGCGCTGCTAAGTTTCTTTCCTCCCCCTCTCTAGCCAAGCTTTTATGGCAAATCGACACACCTCTAGCAATTCTCAATCAATTTTCTTTCTCCTCTCACTTCCAAATATGTTAGTATTTACTATTCTCTTTCGCTGGCAAAAATTACTCAACAATTGCTATTTGTAGATCTCCCAACAAAAGAGTCGCTTTCTTGCTTTTTATTATAAATATGTTGTTCATTTTCAGGAACTAGCGCATGGGATAAGCAAGAAAGTAGGAGCTTAGGATTCTAATTGATGGATGAAATGGGAGCGTGAACACGACACTATGATGGTGGAAAGTGAAGGAGAAGGAAGATACAAGGAAATGTCCACAATTGATTTATCAGAGGAAATTTCGAAAGAGAATCGCATAGGGTGACTTTGCTTGAGAAATGGAGGAGAAAGTGAGATGGGGAGGGGAGAGATCAGGTGATATGGAGAAGATCGACATGGAGTTGAGTTGGTAAAGTAACAACTACTCCTGTAAAATTGCCAACCTTTATTAAGTGAAATTATTTAGCCCTTAATAGACTCTCTTGGAATTGTTTCCCCTTAAAAAATCACCCTATAACTATTACTTTCTATCCGGTCATGCCATTAATGTGTTTGGATAGAGGAAGAAAGGGAGGGAAGGGAAAGTGAGAAATTCATTTTATTCCTACACTACATTGGAAAAACAAAACCGGGAATAGCAATGCAAGATGGCAAGTTTTTATTTTATTATGCATCATGACCCTTATAACCTTTACCATATTTATATTATAAATATAGTTTTCACATATGCGTCCCATAAATAATAGAAAAAATCTTATATGCCTCCGATATACAATAAAGTAATTATTTCTCCAACTAAATTTATCCCTTAATATAACAAAAATTACCCCTTCAACATAATATATTTCAGTCTTAATCAACTCTAAGGGGTAACTTTTAGTATATCAAATAACAACTTTTGTTAAGATTTTGTGTAATATCAGTTTGGATTGAGATGACTTCAATATAGCGCAAGAAGCAATGTCCACACTCCACAGTACATATTCTCGTCACATACATGATATCCTTCCGCATCAAATAGTAGAGAGAAGTCTAGAGAGAGATTTAATTACCAGTATAAAGAGCCATGGTGTTGCTACAATATATATAATTGTTGTCGCATAAAAATTCCCATAAAATAAATCCTGCATCACTGCATGCTTCACATTCAACATCTAGGGTCAATCTTACACATAATAACCTCAGACTACCGAAGCACTACCCAGTGTAAAAGAAACGTTTTTACCTCCGGAGGTCGAATTCATGAAAGCCCAATGTAGATATTACCTGCACACTCGTAGATAAATTAGGCCAGCCCACACATGACGAAATAACTATACAATTATGAGAACTATGAAGATAAAAGTTCACCCAAAATTTACCTTGTCAAGGTAGAAATCAACTATCTCGTGTATAATATTTGAAGTGATATGATCTAAATATGATATTGGAGTTAGTAAAGCAGCAGCTTCCACCTTTTTAACTATGTCGGGCTGAGTGAAAGCAGCGAATGACATTATTGTCCCCTGTGCTTAAATAATCATAGTTTAGCAACACAAAAGAATTGTCATGAAAATCCATACTAAAATGATAGAGAGTTTAGAGTTGGGTGACTAAGCATCATCCGAAGAGTTATCACCTGTGAATGCCCAACAATGAACATCTTTGAACTCGTCTCCTGATATACATAGTCGATTGCTGCTGCAATATCATACAGAGCCAGTTCCACCCAGGTCCAGTTCCAATATGCCTAGAATGGTAGCACAACTTATGATGAGCATTGAGCATGATCCTATCTAGGACACTATAATAAGATTCATTTTCTTCTAGTAAATTAACAAATGGCTTAGTTTCTTAAAAGAGAAATTTCTAATTTATATATGATATAAATATATTAGGGGCCTTTTCGTATATCTATATCTGAGATCATAGTCTTTATCCGATATGATCGGATTTTTCTAAATTATTATATCTTTTTTATTTCTATATCTTATATATCTTTTTATTTTTATATCTGATATAACAATATTTATATACGAGTTTTCAATATCCTGATATAATTTATATCATGTATGAATTATAAAAGCTTATTTCCTAAAGGTACATTTAGTTTCCTCTAACAAAGAACTACACAACTGTACTCAACAAGTAGATCTTAAAAACTGGAAGTACTCCGTACGTTATATAAGAAAGGTAATGTTTCTCATCAATGCAATTGTGCAAAGAACCTTCATGAAAAATTAGAGCGCCATTTCCGATCCAAATCAAATGTGTAGTACAATATAATTTATCAACAATGAACGCACTATGTACCTCGCTACTGTTCGAAAGAGATACATGTCCGTGACTCCACCTTGTTGCACGTCCATTAAGAACCCACACATCATAACCGTAATCAGCGAGGATGTAGCCCAAGGATTCATCTTTTGAGTTCAAAAACCAAATATCACCTGCCTGTTTACAGAATTAGTTAATAAAAAAAGGTTGCACACTTTACATCGAACAACAAACATTAACCCTAATAAGGAGAATTGGCCAGTATATCAACAGATAACCCCTCCGTTATGTTACTAGACTTTTTAACGCACGTCGTCATTAATGTCCACAAAACAGTAACTTCCAAGATGAAGGGTCATTCTAAGCAAATAAGTACATTACAATATTATATAAGTTATGGTCTGTGGACATGGAGGTTTATTTTCATGGATTGGAGGGTTCATTTTGAGGTGATTTAAGGAGTATTGAATTTTGGGAAGATTGGAAGAACAAGTACATTAACATTTTAAAATGAAAAATTCAAATCATAATTCCCAAATCATAACTCAGGAATCGAACCTGGTTCTCTTATGAGGCATTAGCTATGCCTTACCACTTAATTGAGAGTTGTATATTTATTAGAAAATGTATAGAAGATTTTTTTGATTTTATTATGGGTTCAGCTGCCTACTAAAACCGCCCCCTGATGGTACGTTTCAAGGTTAACATAAAAATTTCCATAAAATATAGATTAAAGAATTCAAAAGGGAGAGATCAAATTACCACGAAAATTCCATGTACAAGAAGCACGGGAGGACCTCGTCGCAACCCTGGGTTATTCGAGGACGAAGACGACACACGTTGAAGAGCGAGTACGAATCCATCCTTTGTTTGAACCTATACCAAAAAATTTCAAAACCACGAAAAAAATCATACAAACTTATGGGATGGTTGAGGAATATAATCAAAGGGGAGATCGAGCAAGTGAGTACAGAGTGTTCGGCGCAAGGGTAGCCAGAGGGAGAGATGAGCTGCTTGCATAGGCTTCCGCTAAGTGCAGGGCGTTGGAAAAGGAGGTTGACAGCAGAGGAGTTGCCCGCCTTGTGCGCGGGGTAAGCGGAGGAGAAGAATGTAGGGGAAGAGAAAAGGAGTGTGATCAGTAGGACTAAGGTAATTGGTGCAAAGGTCAGCGTCATCTTCGAAATGAGATGGGAGACTTTAAAGCAACGATAGACCCAGGATTTTGAGATTATACCACATGTATGACTATGATGATTGATCTACGATAATTACTTTGAGATTAATAATAAATGAGTAAACATATATGACATTCTAGTATACATATTGATAAAATATGTTGAACATATATGCCATGTTTGATATTTCACCAGCTTGAAATTTACATGAATGTCATATCATATGTATCCATAGAATATCATATCATATGTATCCATAGAATATCATATCATATCATATGTATCCATAGAATATCATATCATATCAATCATATGTATCCATAGAATATCATATCATATCATATCATATCATATCATATGTATATATATATCATATCATATCATATCATATCATATGTATATATAGAATGTCAATTCGAACACCTAATTATATGGGATAATGTATATAGACGCATAAGATGACAACAAAAAGCAGAAGATAGTACGTAAAATGGATGAAATGAAAAACTCTTAATAATGAAAGATATTATCAACTTTGTTTTATCTATTTTTACATCGGAGAAAGAACTTAGAAAAGCTCTAAAATTGATGGTATATCAACACTGTTTTTGGGTATTTTGGGGGTAAGAAATCTATCTAAAATTCATGATGCAATAGTCAACCTATTTTGAATGTGGAGTCAAAATCCATCAAAATTAATGTTATCCTTGCGTTACAAAAGTAAGAATCACGGTGATTGAACCTTTTTTTTTTTTTTTTTTTTGGGAATTCCAATTCTATATTTGGTAGGAACAGATTTGGTTCATACCTTTTTTTTGGTTCATTTAAATACTAAATGTTGCACTTTGCAATAGAAAAAATGTTGGGTGTCATCTCTTAAAAATCAGTACATTTGGTTTTTAATGTCATGGTGGTATTTCTAATTTCAATATACGACAATGTTCTGTTGTAAATTTTTATACAATAATCCATAAAAATAATTTTTACTAAATATTTTTGACATATTTGCCAACTTCAGCTTATGAAATGTACTTGTTACAAGAATTTAGCATATTTGACAATTTTTAATATAATTATCAAAAGCGAATTTAGAGTAAAGAGAGTCAAAAGGACAAATTATGTAGACAAGACTCGGACAAGCCACCAAACAATATTTTAACAAATTAAAATACCAATTGACACCTACATTTTATTTCTAATCTTGATAAAATCCCATTTCAAAAAAAGAAAATTTGGGAGGAAAGGTGATAAATTATTTTAAGTAAGATTATTGGATTATTATTTAGTTGTATATCCTACGCATTGGAACATTGTAGGGTCTATTAACTATAAATTATGATTTATTCATAATTCTCTAGCTACGATCAATATTCATAAGGGCCTAATTTTATGATTAGGACGAGACTGAATGTATACACAGTACACGTACATAAATGACATAATTCCCGTTTATATATTGTGCATCACGATTCTGTTTTTTTTTTAAATTGTATATCATGAATTCATGATTGAAGGTGGCATTCAAGACTTGGGGATTAAATCTCGTCTATTTAGTTGTTTGTATTTGTACACTATTTTTGACTAATTGGGGTGGGGTTATTGTGATTGACAATGTGAAATGGTTGTGGGAAAGTAACGTAGACTCTTCAAACAAGCATTGCATTAGAGAATCATGGCCGATAACCATTTATTACCAAAGAATGTGCTGCGATAAACTTTAAAAGTACTTTGCCAAAAAAAACAAAAACTTTCACAGTACATACTATGAACATAAGACTATAAATACTGCACAATTTAAGAGTTAATACTGCACAATTCAATCAGCTCTTATCTACAATAAACAATAAGATATATACACAATGCGACTGCCCTTAGGAGATGCTTGAATTCCTCACTGAGTTGAAAAAATCCATAAGGTGTCCATATACATCTTCACGTCCTCTGGTACCCACGACAAAATCAGTATGGCCATAATTTTTGAGATAAAGAGCCTCAGTTTTGCATGGCAACTCCTTCAAAGTGCGGCGTACGTCTGTTTCATCAGCCAAGCCATCAAGACCACCATAACCCAACCACAAGGGAAATGACTCGGGTATACGGCTTAGATCGAATTTGGGGGGTTTGAAAGAGTGATAAACCATCATATTCATTAACATTCCATAGTCAAACTTTGCAAAAGTACCCGTCCGGATCACTGCAAGCATGTTGACTAAAATATGACCTTGAGGTGAACCCGAAAGACGCACTGTGATTTTTGGTGTACGTGTTCTATGCACTTGAATTTTACTTGTCAATTCGTCCCGGAATTCATTTTTTTCTAAATTGAACGTACTCCCTCTGTTAATAATCCGTAGATATTTTTGAAATGACGAGTACTTACGTCGTGCATGTTTGTTTTATTTACTAATGCAATGGCTTACTTAGGACAAAAAAAAAAGTTCATAGATGTATGTGGTCGTTGAAGTCTATTACAGTTAGGGGTGCTTATGAGCCGAGTCAAGCTCGAGCTTGGCTAAGTTCATCTCGAGCTCAATAATTCAAACTCGAGCTCGACCTCGGAAGCTCGTGAGCTAAAAAAATCGAAGCTCGAGCTTGACTTGAAAACTCAATTCTTGAGGTCAAGCCCGATTAGAGCTCGTTTCAAACTCGACTCAAGCCCGATTAAAGCTCGTTTCAAACTCGAATCAAACTTGAGATCGACTCATTTTCATCTCTATTTAAAGCTCAATAAGCCTAATTACTTATATTCGAATTGGGAAAACAAGAAGGCTAAGTTTTAGCTTTAATAAACTTAATTGGCTTTTAGGTGGAAAACACGTACTATTGGGGTCATATATACTAATTGCTTCAAATCATCTATTTTTTTTCAACATGGGACTTTGAGTTTATACATAAAACTCTTTCCAACCATCTTTTATTTTAATCCAATGTGGAACTTTTGGTTTATATATCAAACTATCTTTTATTTTATTTTAATTTTATATTTTAAGTATATTTTTCCTATAAATATATACTATAAATTAAAATTCAAGTTTCTTATGAGCTTTTGGAGTCGAGTTTTGATTTGCTCAACTTGGCTCGTTAACTTTTCGAGTCGAGTTCGGTCTCGAGTCGAGTTTTGACCGAGTCGAATCCGATTAGCTCGTGAATAGCTTAACTCAATAAGCATCCCTGGTTACAGTAAAGCCTATGACATTTAAGAAGAACTAAACTTTAAGCCGCTTACTCTGAAAAAGATGCTTCATATTTTTAACTGATGTAGGTTGGAACTCAAATTTAGCATAATAACTCGTCCTTGAGGCGTTATAGAAGCTACTATTCCCTGCAAAACATTTCAATAATTTTACTCATTGAATCAAATGAACACAGAAAATTACTGCACCAAAGAAGCATCAAACGAATGCCTGGACAATGAAAGCCATCATGAGTCATGATCTTCTAAAAAGCTTTTAGGAATTCAAAAGTATATGAAATCTTATAATCATTAATATTGTTGACTTCATTAGCTTTGGTGATTACAAGCAAAATTGGTATAATGATTGGTAATTGTTAAGTTTGCATAGGTTAATAAATAGGCAAGTTCCATAGTAGGAACAAGTTGCGGGATGGAATAAGAGAATTTCTAATGATCAACTAGAAGAATAAGTCGAGTGAAGCTAATGTTGAATATTTTCATATTCAACGTTCTTATACGAGTTCCAAGTTTTAGAGTTGAACCTATCCATGAAGTTACAAAATTGAATCCTTCTGTCACGAAAACATAAATATGAATCTATTTAGGATTCATGTAAATATTTTAAAGCATATTAGTAGTGTGGAATACGAAGGAACATAACAATGTATTTATTAGAACAAAACATTTTTCATGATAATATTGTTATTCTGAAGGTGTTTGACAACTTTAAAACCTTAGAAAGTTACCAGTAACGGCAGTTACGAAATCTTCACAGTTTGCAAAATGGCCGCCATCACATAGATACTCCAGAACCTTAGCTTTTGTAGCACTGCATCCATTTCATGCTGAAACTTCAAGGGTCTATAAATTACATTACTCTTGCTTAGACTCAGTGTAAAAGAAAGGATTTTACCTATAACTGTTAAATACATAATAACCCATTGCTTCTAGAATCTGCAATATCAGAAATCAACTTAACCAACCCATCATCCATGAGTAAAATAGAAATTCATGAAACTTCCAATCCCACGACGAACAAGCAAACTTGGATTCACATAAAAAAAATTACCTTGTCAAATTGCATATTAACCAACATACGAGCTAACGGTAGAGAGATATTTCTCAAGTATGATATCGGACAAAGAAGAGCAGCAGCTCCCACCCTGTCTACTATATCTGGTTGTTGAGCTAAAGCAGCAAAAGTCACTATTGAACCCTGTGCATGCGCCGATATTTAATATATCATTGTTTAGCGAAAGGAAAACAGTGGCAATATATCTTCCAAAGTATATATAACTCAAGTAAAGGGTGGTGACTAATAATCAGGCATATATCTTCCAAAGAGGTATCGGATCACCTGTGAGTGTGCAACAATGAAAACCTTTGAGCAAGTCTTCTCATATACATAATCAATCATTGCTGGAAGATCAACGAGAGCCAATTGCTCCCAACTCCAGTCCCAAAATGCCTGGCATCCGAAACTACAATGAGCATGATCCGTGTAGGCCACAATAAAAATTAAGATTTTTTTTTCTGTTTCTTCTTAGCAAACCAAAGATACAGAAATGTTGTCCTGCCTACGACTTTTCATTTCGGCTTATAATTATGGAATTATTCCATCGAACTTCCTTTCTTGCTGAAGTATAAGAATTTTTTTGTCACATTAGGCCCACACATGCAATCTCTTTATCGAATAATCACTACTTTGAATTAAATAAACAAGCTGGCCTCATACATTTTACTTTGTTTCCGCTGTCCGAGTATACATCCGAGATACTGCATATGTCGGAGGATGCTAGTAATTTCCTTAATTTTTTTTTAAATTGCACTATTATAAATAAAGTTGTACTTATAATAGAAGTTGTACTTATAATATGAAGTTATACTTATAAAATATAAAGTTATATTATTAGAAAATAAAATTTTATAAAGTTTCATCAATTTTGCTGTTATTTTACTTTTATTTTTTTTAAGTTGTACAACTTAGATGCAAGTAAAATTGTAATAAAAAAAACATAAAAATTACACTAAACATAAATAAGAAATACATTTAATTCGGAATTTTTCATTTCCGTAAGCCAAAATATGCATTTTCATAGTAAATGGGTAAATCTTCAAAGATCTAACATAGGGCAAAGAAGCACGAAAAATTGTAATCAATCGACGCAATGGTGCAGTGTAATGTATCTTTATTTTGACAAGTAATAAGAATATTTGTAACACGATTTCATTTCTACATCGATCAGCAACTTTTAAAAGCAAGTCAATGATGAACGCCTTATGGACGTACCCTTGTAATTTCGGGTAGAAATACATGTCCATGACTCCATCTCATTCCTCGTAAATTAGCTACCCACACATCAAAACCGTAATCAGCGAGGATGAAGCCCAAAGATTGTTCCTTTGAGTTCAAAAACCAGCAATCACCGGCCTATTTACACAAAGTTGTAAATTAACAAAAATAACAAAATGGTAGGGAGTAGTATGGTATAAGAAATAAATATGCTAAATTAAAAGAAAAAACCCCAAAATTAGTACTTTGTATTCATTATATGAAGTAGATAACATTGTGAAACACTAATCATGCAGTCTTAGTCCTTCATGAAGTGCAACATAACAAGTTAGGGTCGTCAGTTGGTCACATTTTTGGAGAAATCTTACTCCGTACTTTGTGATTTCAGAGTTACTATAAAATATTTTCTAAAATATAAATTTAAGAATTCAAAAAAGGAGGGAAATTACCACGTGTAGCCCATGTAGAAGCAGCACAGGTTGACCTCGTCGCGACTGTGAATTTTGCGAGGACGAAGACGACACCCGCTGAAGAGCAAGTAGGTATCCATCCTTTGTTCGAACCTGCATTGTAATTGCCACAACCAGGAAACAAAACTGGAAACATTAATGTGATGGTGGATGAATCAAACAAGAAGACTTTCCTAATTTATATTTGATATAAATTATGAGATATCACATATAGGTATTATTATTATTATTAAATTACGTATAAATATTGTTATATCAGATATAGAAATACAAAATATATAAAAATGCATATCAGACATTATAATTTCAGGTATAGAAATAAAATTACGAAAATATCTCTTAATATATATATATCAGATATAAATTAAGAAATTTTCATTAAACCAGGGAGGGAAGGAGAAAGTACAGTATGTTCTTCGCAAGGATAGCCGGAAGGAATGATGAGTAGGTCACAGAGGCTTTCGTTGCGATTGGCGAGAAGAGTCCCTTGGAAGACATCGGCGTAGGAGACGGTTGCATGGGAAAGGAAAAGGACTGTGAGTTGGAACAATGCCACTGCAAAGGTGATTGACATCTATGACACTGAAGTTATCAAACTTTAAAACTATTTAGAACTATGAATGAACCAAATTATCAAGCTTTAAACATGAAAGAGAACAAAAAAAAATTAAAAACCTTGGTATACGAAATGAGTAGAAATGTTTGAACAATTATGAATAAATGAGACCTTCCAAGTTCTAATTATTTTTTTAAAGGCAAATATTTTTGTTCTTTTATAGTGTACTTGGGGGTTTATTGCTGAAACAAATAGCCATGAGCTTGGAATGTCAACAAAAAAAAAAAAAAAAAAAATAGCCATGAGCTAATTTGGTACATGTTACATGTTATAGCTTTCATATACTAATAATATAAGTAATAAAGTCATAGTACATGTGAGATTAGCTGCATGTTTGTCATTTAAAGAGAAATATAAATGGTATCTTTTATACATTTGCCATTTGTTCTTCGCTTTATTTCAACTCATACATACCGAAAAAAAGTTGACATGCATAGTGATTTTATCTTTGACTTTCTCCCTAATCCCTTTTTATTAGATTTTCCCCTATTATCCTTTATCTTAGGGGCCTCATTTATCCATCGTTATCCTTATCTCTCGAGTTAGATTATTGAAATATTATTTATTATATATCATTATGTAGGAAAATTGTTACTTAGGATAGTATGACTTGGACTATGAAACATAATTTTCTTGAGTATAATATGCCAAATGGTCTAATATCGTGGTGGGAAATCAATTTCATAAGCAGATAATGATTAGTAGAAGAATGAATGTGATTTATGTGAACGCATAACTTCTGTTGTTTGATTTTGTATCACGATTCTAATATAATTCTTGTATACTAATTAATATTGAGAAATGTTAAATTTATATTTGATTTATGTAAATAATAACATATATTATGTTTAAAAATATAGAAAATATAAAAAATCAACTAACCGGTCCCATGAAAAATATAGAGAATTTGTATACTTAATTGGCCTATATTGTAAAAGTACATCTTCACGTTTAATTAGTACAATTATATATTAATAGTATTAATTCATAAAAAACGGTGTTAAAATATTCATTTTATCCCAAATATATTTTAACTCAAATATATAAATAACGATTCATATAAAATATGATTGGGATTCCCGGCTAATATGTGTTTATAGCTTTTGAACTATATATGAGTCCGATCTAGAATGTGCTGGCTCACGGGTCCATGTTTTATTGATTGCATTGCGTTCACTATTTGCCTAATTGGGAATGTGGTTATTGTTATTGACAATGTAGATTGTGGTATAGTAGGCTCTTCGTAGCAAATATAGCACAAGTGAATCATGGCCGATAGCCATAGGAATGTACTGCAATAATTTTTTTTTTTTTACAGTACATTGAGTATAAATAATGCACAATTCAATTAACACTACAATAAATTTTATTTGTGCTATACTCCTAACAATATCTAATGCGACTTCCCTTCAGGAGATGCTTGAATTCCCCAGGGAGTTGAAAATTTTAATAATGGGTCCATATACATCTTCTCGTCCCCTGGTACTCACTATAAAATCACTATGTCCATAATTATGGAGATAAAGAACTTCTGGTTTGCATGGTAATTCCTTCAAGTCCGGTGTATACGTCTGTTACATCAGCTAAGCCATCAATGCCGCCATAACCCAACTTCAAGGGAAATGACTCGGGTATACGGCTAAGATAGAACTTGGGGTGTTTGAAAGAGTGATAAACCATCAGATTTTTTTGTCATTCCATAGTAAAATTTGGCAAAAGTATCCGGATTAGTGCAATTAGAGTTGGCAATGGATTGTGTTTGGGTTGAGATTTGTTAACCCAAATCCAGCCTGTTTATTAAATGGGTTAAAAATTTCTACACAATCTGCTATGGGTTAGGTCAACTCGAAGCCTATCCGTTTAAAAAGTAAAAATCTTATAGTTTCTGATTTTCCAGGTTTCAAGCAATGCATAATGAAAATTTTCAAATCTTAACGTATTCTTAATACAACCAAATTGAAAAGTTTGATATATATGTTACAACTCCATAACAAAAGTTTAGTGATGAGGAAAAGTTTTAACATAATAAAAGACAAAGATATTAACACTTTCAGATTAGGAGAATTGAGAAGTGAGAAGAGAAGAACCGCAAAAGAGATGAAGAATTGAAGAGGTAGTAATGTATAATAGAAATCAGAAATGCAGATTTGATAGGGTTTACGGATTAAGACAAGGGTATTAGGGTATAATTTAACCCAACCCATAAAAAAATTTGAGCAAAACCAAATTCAATTAATAAATAGGTTGGGTCGGGTTGAAAATTTCAACCCAACACAACCTGCTTATTTATAGGGTTGGGTTGAGTTGACCTATTTAAATATTTGGGTTGAAAATTCCAACCCAACTCTTTATGAATGAGTTGGGTTCGGATTGAGTTGGCGGATTGGGTCAGTTTTTGTCAGCTCTAACTACAACCATGCTAACAAAAATATGTGCATCTATTTTTTAATGACAGAAATTATGGCTTAAGACATACTAGAAAAAGGGAAATCATGATTGAAAGGCTACGTTATGTTATCTTCTTTTCACTTATTTCAGGAAAAAAAAACTCGAATAAGATCAAATAATATAAGATTAGATAAATAAAAGTTATCCAATAATACATAGTTTATATAACTAGAATAAGAAGAAATTGTTAATTTATATCTTATATAAATATATTATTTTATCATAATATGAGTTATATCTTCATACGCTCAATTTTCACAAATGTCTGTGAGGTCAAAACTCCCTCGAAATTTTGGTATGTTATAGGCTTTCCTATTAGTTTTTGTTTTGGGCCCATAATCAGTCCAAGATTATTTAGGTTTTTTTATAATGATTCTATTTAAACTTTTGTTAACCTAATCTCTATATTCTAACTCTTTATTTCAGCTCCCTATTCACATATCAACAAAATCTGTTTTAACTAAATTATCTATATTTGTGTGATATTTATCATTGTTTATTATTTTTACATTCGTCATGACATAATTCGTACCTCTTCCTTATACTATCAGTACAGAGCATAATCGGGCAGGTAACTTACTTTTTGTTATGTAGTTCCGCTCTATTTTTTGTGTAATTGCTACTCGAGTGTAATAGCTCATGTTCTTAGAGAAAGAATTGTATGTAACTTCCGAAAAGCACATGTGCTGTAATAACCAAGTCTGAAAAGCCAATTTCTGTTCCATTGGCTGCTTTTGTTGCTATTATTATATTTTAATATATTTGTATCAAAATTGAAGTTTTTGTTTTGTTTTAGTTGACTGAATGTAGCCTACGCATCATCAATCATTTTGGATTATTTTGGTGGTTGTCGTATAATGAGTGATTGCACTCCTAGTGAAATCGTATTGTTCCTGAGTATTTGTCAAAATTTATGCATTTGCCAAATTCTGTGGAAATATGGAGTTGTGCCAGCTAATTGAGCAGGTTGTATTTTCTGATTCCTATGAAGTATCCCTGAATAAGCGTAGGACATCTCCTCGCCTTGATCACGATGCTGAGGCAGTTCGTGAGGATAACGTTCTGAACCTTGAAGTAGGTCAGTTGAAATCCATGTAACCATGCTGTCTAAACTGAATGTTTTTGTCCAAAAGAAAAATTCTTTATTGTTGGTTCCATTTAGAAGTGAGAGTTGATAAAGCTTCCTGGTGTTGTAGGTTCTGTGAAAGGGCACTAGCTCTTATCCATGGAGATCTGCACACTGGTTTTGTCATGGTAACACAGGTTTCAACTCAGGTGATTGATCCAGAATTTTGCTTTTACGGGTCTATGGGATTCTTGACATTGGAGCTTTTCTGGGAAACCTTATTTTGGCATTCTTTGCTCAAGACAGACATGCAAATCAAGAAAATGATAGGAAGGTTAGCTCAATAATCTACCCAGTTTCTGCACTCTGTAGCTTTCATCTGCTCAATAATCTTTCAATCTTCTCCTCTTTTGCTTTCCTTCTGATTTTTGTATCTGCTAGGTATGGTTCTCTGCTGTGCTCTTTCATATACTAATATTTTTTGGTTGTCAATGAGTAAATAAAATGATTAATCTTCCATCTCATGTGCGTTGTCCTCAATGCTTGCTATTTGTTGTTCATGTGATCGCTTTGTGCTCTGCATGACACTTTGTGGGGGGGGTACTTTGTCCTTTGGAGCATTTGTTCGTTGATGTCAAGGGTATATTACCTTTCCAAGTGAGACAAAGATCTTTGACAAATGTAGGCATAAGCATGAGTATTGTGCAGAGAATGCCCAGAGTTTTGTGATTCTCCTTTGTCTTGCATACATATATTCCGTATCTACATCATCTGCAAAGTAGTGATCATCTAGTTATATGAACCTTCAAAATCCTAGTCTAGAGCTATAGGTTTTTCCACCTTATTGAATAGGATATAGAGGTTTTTTTGGCAAGCAGAACAAACCTGTATATCCTGAATAAAACTCTAGGATATAGAGGTTCTTGACCCATTTTTCAAGTACAACACCTGGGCTGACCTTTTGAATGCAGCAATGATTAGTATTTGTTCGAGCATGTTATATCCTGGGCATTTTTCGGTCCCTGCTCTGTCTTGGAAGCATAAGCTCATCGATTGTTAAAGAGTTAGTGCATGCAATTGGCTCATACCCTTTCTACCTCTCGTGTTAACCTTGCCAAAGCAATATGATTAATTAAGAGTATAGGGTTGTTCTTGTGAATTCCCGAGTTGTATTCCAGTATAATTCTTTTGGAACTGACTGTAAAATATAATAAAATAAAGTTGCATATACATATTTTCTCAGATGAGACCATTCTTTAGTTGATCTTGAAATTTAAGTTAGTGTCAAACTAGGCAACCCTCACTGAGCAAGAGGTTTGAAAACTCCAAGGACACCTTTTTTATCAGGAAAACTTTTACACGCCTTTAGCAAAAACTTAAAATATACAGAGATAAAGTATTGGATTACGTGGAAATCTTTGATACAACCATGTAACTCTACGTCAAGTCTTGGAGAATTACAGAGTACTTGGGTTCAGTTTTCGTAATAGTAGAAAAGTAAACCATACTAGCAGTCTCTATTCTAGGATATTAAACGTTGACATAGCTTCCCGCTACGTGGCACTATATTCTCTTATCTTGAGTCTACATCATGCCACAAAACCTCATCACATAGTACCTCCAATAGGCTAGTGATCTGGCCACTCCTTTGTCTTTTGCTTTCATATTCAGTTCCTATACCAGTCAGGATTCTTTGTTCTTGGTCTCATTGTCTGAAACTCAATTATAAGTCATCTGCAGTCAACTATCTGAGCTTCCGCTGTCTCTTGATGACGATTTTTGATGCGTTCCGGCCACTGGACGAGAAATCACTCGTGGAGTACATAAAGGCTGCTCCTTCTTTGCTCTCTCTGTTGGGTGATGCAGATAACTTGCAGATCAAAGAAGTGGGTGACGGCAACCTTAACTTTGTCTATATTGTTATCTCCTCTTCTTCTCTGGTCATAAAGCAGGTATTCCCACCCAACTTCATCTTCTTTACTGGTGCTATGTGGTTTCACTTTAGATGTGTATGGATTCACCATTTCCTGAATGTTAGATGAAAGGGGTGAATCATCCGAGGTGTAGGTAATGGGAACAGTTTTTCAATTAGTATCTGAAAAATTTGCAAAACTTTTCTGTTTTTTCTACATCCAACTGAATTTATAACGCTTGTAATTCTTAGAAACGAGGATGATACAAAAAATATGAGCTTATCTTCGATGTATATGCAGAAGGGTCCAAATTACTCTATAAAAAGGACTATGAGACAGAGAACTTAGAATAGTTAGAAGAGTAACATTGTTTGGTGTTTGTAGGCTCTTCCTTATATAAGATGCATAGGGGATGATTGGCCAATGACCAAGGAACGTTCGTATTTTGAGGCCACGGCGTTGAAAGAGCATGGTCGTTTGTGCCCTGCTCATGTTCCAGAGGTCTATCACTTTGATCGTACTATGTCTTTGATCGGCATGCGTTATCTAGAGCCTCCACACATTATCCTTAGGAAAGGTTTGATTTCTGGGGTTGAATATCCATTGCTCGCAGAACATATGGCTGACTTTATGTCGAGGACTTTGTTCTTTACCTCTCTTCTGTACACTACCACAACGGAGCATAAACGGGGAGGTAGATGTTAGCTTTGTGCTTGTTTCTATCTTGTTTTATGTTTCATAGAATTACTGGTTCGACAACTTGAATATGTTGGAGTTGAATACAGTGGTTAGATCCTCCCCATGTTTGGATTTTGTTGTAAGTCTCAACTTTATATGAGTTTGTATTCTACTGGTTGTTATCCTATGCTGCTATTGAAATGTATCCTGCCTGGGTTCGTTATGATTGTTTATACTTTATACAGTTGCTGAATTTTGTGGAAATATGGAGATGTGCCGACATACTGGGCAGGTTGTGTTCTCTGATCCGTATAAAATCTCACAATATAATCATTGGACATCGCCTTACCTTGATCTTGATGCCAAGGCAGTTCGTGAGGATAACGTTCTGAAGCTTGAGGTGGCTCAACTAAAATCCATGTTAGTAATCCTGCTGTTTAAACGAAGTATTTCATTTTAAGTTTTCAACATACAGATAATGCTTTTTCTTTGTTATTTTCATTCAATAGTATGAGCTGATGATTGCTCCTTGTCTCATAGATTCTGTGAAAGAGCACAAGCCCTTATTCATGGAGATCTACACACTGGTTCAGTCATGGTTACCCAGGACTCCACTCAGGTGATTGACCCGGAATTTGCTTTCTATGGGCCAATGGGATTTGACATAGGAGCCTTTCTGGGAAATCTTATTCTAGCTTTCTTTTCTCAAGATGGACATGCAAACCAAGCAAATGATCGGAAGGTTGGCTCAATTTTGTTGTATTCTGTATTAGTAGTAGAAATACTGTTGTCTGCAACATGATTCTTCTGCAGATTTTTATCAGATTTATTAATCATTCACTTCCTAGGTTGCAAAGGTCTTTTAGTACATCCCCTAGTGAATCTCCAATTTGGTACTTCTGTAATCTGTTTTGTTGATTTCAATGAGGAAAAGGCATTTCTTTTCATTCAGTTGAAGAGTCTATTTTAATGGTTGCAATCTGTACATTTCCTGATCTTCCTCTCTCATGTGCTTCAGTCTTATAAGAAATGGATCCTGAAAACTCTGGGGGAGACTTGGAATCTGTTCCACTCTAAATTTATTGTGTTATGGGATGAAAACAAGGATGGTTCGGGTGAGGCCTATCTTCCACCTATTTACAACAATCCTGATGTTTGGAAACTCATACAGAGAAAATATATGCAAGATCTGTTCCATGATTCTCTTGGATTTGGTTCTGCCAAGATGATTAGGTGAGTCCGTGAGTTAAACATGCCTGTATTATACATGGTCTGTTTGTGTTCCGCCATAACAGTATATACCTTCTAATTGATTTCATCTAAGATGTATATGAAATTATCAACTTTTTTCTTTTACATTTTACAGGAGAATTGTTGGGGTGGTACATGTTGAGGACCTTGATTCAATAACTGATACTGCCACAAGAGCTGATTGTGAGAGAAAGTCCCTCAACTTTGCAAAAATGCTCATGAAAGAAAGGAGAAAGTTTGAGTCCATCAGTGAAGTAATATCGACCATAGAACAGTTCGATTCATAAGGCCGTTTTCTTATGTTGATGTTGCATAAATCAGCAAGTTGATTGGAATTGTTCAGAGAATTACATATCGCAGGGATTATGATATGTATACAAATCTATTGGCTGTATCTTGTTGAGTAAAGGGAACATTACCTATTGATAATAATTGAGCAATCCTCTTACTTATGAATGTTTGATGCGAATTAGGCTGGATTATACAATTTGGGATTTTGGAGTTCAAGCTTGTTTTTATTTGAGTCGTGTGCTGTAGAAGTGTAGAGTATAGAGAGCATACTGGTGTCATTCTGAATATGAGGCAACATTCGCAGGCATTTGATTTCAACGAATTGAAAGAGCAGTGTCCACGTACAGTAGCAGAAATGTATAATGTAAATGTGTTATCTCTATTATTCATATAATTTAGTTGACAAATAAAATTAACAAAGTGGCTGTAGTTTAGTGGTAAGAATTCCACGTTGTGGCCGTGGAGACCTGGGCTCGAATCCCAGCAGCCACACATATTCTATCTTTTTTTTAGAAATACTAATCACTTAAACCAAGACACCTTAACTAGTTAATCTTACTTTCAAGGAGAAGACACGTTTACTTTTACTACTGTCATCACCTACTTAATTTTCTTTTTGTTTATGTTTGTGTGCACAATTACTGCAACTCACCTACTAATGTATATGTTGAGATCAAATAAAGTTTTAACTAACAAGCGCGCTTAGTCATCAAAGAAGCCGTCAATAAAATCTCAGCATATCCAGCTGTTTTCTTGGGGAAAGTTACAAAATCATCCACCATCATTATCTCAAAAGAATGAGTGCATATTTCTGTTAAAAATTTGGGCCCCTGTTTATTTCGAAACTCATGGCATGCTACGAAAAACTCTAGTGAAAAAACTAGTATATTCACCGGTATTATTTTTATACAATTCAGATAAAAATACTTCCACTTGGCGTAAATATTAGGGCACATTTGAGGTTCATTATTCAAATAACTAAACTACCATAACTAAAGTTAGAGTATTAGAAAATTTACAATAAGAAATAGAGGTTTTTTTAATTCATATATGATATAAATTATATCCGAATATTTAAATAATATATATATATATTTTATATTAGATATAGATATTATTATATTATATATATATTATTGTTATATTAGATATAGAAATACAAAAAATATAAAAATACAGAAAAATTCATATCAGATATATACGTTATGATCTTAGATATAAAAATAAAATTACAAAAATGCACCTAATATATTTACATTAGGTACAATTACGAACTATATAACCTTATTTCAAGTGAATTGCAACGATTCATATTCCGCTAGACTTCTTTCTTACTATGTACACCACAAGACTTTTTCTTTATTTTGGTGCTGTATTGTATAGAACGAAAGGCATAATGTGCAACCGTTATGGATTTATAGAGTACAACTGTTATGATTTTATAGATGAATATCGAAGGGATCGAGTTTTTGTTCAACTATGGTATTCGACCAAAATGTATAAGAATTTGTATCTGATACTTGTAAAAAAAAATTTGATGAAACACAATAGCGTGGATTTTAGATAAGGGTTGGTGTTGGCGGCCTTGAACTACTGTTGAAGCGTTAGTTAAGCATAGGTCGTGACCAATATAGTTACAGAAGACAGCTGATAGGTGTGAATGAGTATATTCTAGCGCCATATAATGTGGGTGCATGTTTTGTTTGGGACAATTGACCTTACCGTCGGTTGGGTTTCCGGGCACTACTTTGCAGCTCCTGAACTTACTTAGCTGGCACGGCATAATCTATAGAAATTGTCAAATATTGTGATTTTTGACTGTTGCATCCATGCAACATAACCCTGAAAGTCTGTAGTTTTTTCCTACTTTTTTTTTTTTTTTTATGGAGAAATTATCATCGTTATATTTTAATCAAAATTAATAGGATATGGAATATAAAACCATTTTGTATCAAGTCATAGTAGACAATGGATCGGGTTCAACTCTTTGAATATGTACTTTAATTTCGTTCAAATAACAAAGGGATAGCACAAATAAATAATACACCTATAACACTCTAAATTAGGTAAGTAGCTCAAAAAATATTTTGTGCAAAATGTAACTATATATATTGTCCTATGAATGCTTTCACTCATCAACCAAACGAGTAATACAAAGGAATCAATGTGTAAAAAGAAGAAAAACTATCAATTTTGAATCTAGTATATATATATATATATATATTGTATGTGATGGATATTGGATTCATCCAATTCATTTAAACACTGCTAGACATGACCTAAAAAAAAAAAAGTTATCTACAATTAATACGTAAATATAAGGGCAACGCCAAGTGTTGTTTTGAATTCGAGGCATGAGACCTAGGTGGTTCCAAAACGTACTCCATATGATTCGATTTGGACATCGAATAAAATAATTAAAAAAAAAATCATGAGTGCTTCTTCAATGCATCTCCACCCAAAATAGTATCAATGACCAGCGCCACCGCGACTTGGACCGGAGTAAGCTCTTGGGAGAATATACTGGAAAAACGATGAATCAAAGGGTTGTTTATGATCTCTTAGAGGTCTCACACCTTCCACATGCGTACACTCACAAATAAGCATGAAGAAGATAGCAAGAAGAATCATATTGATGCAAGATGCAAAAACTTGGCTCTTCATAGTTTTTTTTTTTTTTTTTGGGGATAATGAGAAAAATATAAGGGGTTATATAATCTGAATATTATGCAGAATAGTAATGTTTGATTTGCTGTTTGAGTGTTTGAAGTATTTGTAGAAATGAAATGGAGGCTTTGAGTATTTATAGTAAGGATGAGAAAATGAGTATGATCTTTCTCTGCTACAAATTGACTTAGTTTATAGGTTGGTGGGATGATAAATAAATGAGTATTGTATGAAAAGTTTGGCGAAAGAGTAAACGGTGGTTAATTTTCAATGGTTTGAATTTCTGGGTTTGAAACGTGTATGAAGGGGAGCTTGAAGATTAAAAGTCTGAAGCATGTACAGCTCCAGCACAAAAGTATAAACTATAAAGGCAAGTCAAAGTGTCGGAGTAAAGGTAGGAGAGTTGGTACGCTGGTTTAGCTGCAACAATTGGCGTTTTCAAACGTCTGACTCGTTAAGATATCTTCCTTACTCGTACAATCCTAGTACGTATTACTCTATTGGTTACACACTTTTGTTATTTAATGCCCAGCTTCGATTTTCACGAAAATTAATTTTACTGGATTTCGCCAGTTTTTGAGCTTATATTTTAATATTACTTTTCCTTTATAATTTATTTTGATACTACGACTTCTAAGATCAACCTACTTTGTATTATAAAAAGGTATAAAAATGATACTTACAATTACAAACCCGTGATCGAATTGGTTAAAACATATGCATGCATTGCTCCCCTAAAGATAGAGCCATAGATGATGAACACAACTTTAACCTTCAAAGTCAATATGACCTTCAAAGCTTCAACCTTTAAAAAAAATATTCCCTTTTTACATATAATAAACTTCAACCTTAGAAGTCAAAATGAGTTCTGTTTAGGTGAGGGATTATAAAGCCTTATTTTTTTTGCTTTTCTTTTGATTGCATTATCTTTCCAATTTCCATTTTAAATTCTTGTTATCCTTCCCTAACTAGAATTATAATTGTTTATGCATAGTATATGTGACATCAAGCTGAGCCAAGGAAGAAAATACTGCGTAGTGTGAATGGCCAGGCCACTCTATCTTGACGTGTGAATAACCACTTCTGTATGGCAATTGGCAAAATACGACCGAAATGAAAGCATACAATATACTACATTGTTATAATTTAAATTACCCCATACCAACCGAGGTGGAGATGGGAAAATACAATGCAATCCAACATTCTTGACCTAAGCAGTTTACAGAGTCCTAAGCATCACCTTTAGTCTACACTCTACAACACAAAAGAAGCAGATTATCCAATACAGTTAAGGAACATCACGAGCTTAGACATTTTGAAAAGAAAACTTATTTTATTTGCAGTCAATTTTCTACATTTGAATTGAACAAGTCAAACTTGATTTTGTTGTGCACATTAGAATTCTCAACTATAATCCTTTCATCATCAATAACATGCAACTTTGAAAACCTATTTTCCACAAAATGATAGTGGTAATAGATTACCAATGTAGCACATTATTAGTAGGGAGAAATCAAGAGGGGTTCATCTGTTTCATCATATAAACATGCTGATCTACGCTCGTACTTCCAGCGATAAGCTTTGACTAACTGGCCGTGACATGATTCCTGCAGAATTCAAGACCAATATCTATGACCACTCAAATTCCAAGCTCCACTTGCATGGAGTTGTGTCTATGCGCCAAACTGAGGGAAAACCAAAACTGTATGGTTATGGTTGTATCTTTGTATGGTGCACATCGAAGCATAGAGTCGACACTAGTGTTAAAACTTACATTTCTATTGCCTGCGATATAGCCTATCCAAGAAATGAGAATGTGAAGCAACTGGTCCTGGTGTGATGCAAGATAAGCAAAACTGACCTGTAAGGGTAGATCACGACAAGAAACAGTTGTGTAGAATCCATTCATTTTGCCTAGAATATTAAGACAATTCATTAGAGGCATAATCAAGCAAAAACCATCCCTCATTTCTGAACCTTCTGCTTCTTATTTAGCTTCAGCTTGCAACATACAAGTTGAATCATGCAAAACATCTTCAATGACTAGGTTGCGTTTTGTAGCAAAGAAAGCATACAGCTTTGGTTGGCTGCTTCCTTTATTGGCCAGCTGATCTAGTTGGTATGGAACCCCTACACTAAGAAATCAACAAAATCAGGGGTACATACTAGATACAACACAAGCATTCTATGACAAGATCATAACCAACAGGACAGAGGCTTCTACGTCAGTTTTGTAAAGGCAGTAGGTAAAAACTAAAAAGGATGCAATGTTTTTTTTTTTTTTTTTAAGAAAAGAGACAAAGTTTATAATGTCAAAAAATGTCTCGTCATCACTCCTACAGGGGGGAAAATATTCTTTCATGCCAGAAACCTGGATGTACCAATGTACCAGTATCCAACTTTTTCATGACTTCAGCATGGAATGAGAGGCAATCATGGTAATACTAGAACAGACGTTCAATTTACTTCATACAAATTATATGGCCCTTTACGTTTTCAGTGTGATCTTCCGAATGGGTTCACTCTTCCCTTTTCATAAGTGGTTAATTACTTTTTAAGCAAGAAGTATATTATACCAAACTTTCTCAGCCAATAAGCGTGTTTTGATTCCTAATTAGAGTATGCATTGACAAATATTATACCCACCTCTCTCCAATTCGAATAGGTGACTTAGATTTGTCTCTTTTTTTGTTTCTAAAAAATGTATTGCTATGGCGCTGATCCAGCCAATACATCTTTTTAAGCACCACTCACTCTCTTTTTATTCTTTGTGATTCCTTCATAATTCATATGAGCATAGAGTCCATAAGCAAAGTATAACATAGAAATCGAATATTTGAGTCTTCAACCTGTAGGCTCTACTACAAAAGGCCACATTTCTGCTTCCTTCTTTCTTTACTTTTCTTTTTAATTTAGAGGTAAAGGGTCAGGAGTAGCCATCTATGAGTTTATGCCCACAATTCCTGTGAGAGTTTATCATCAACTTTAACAACAAACAGAACCAGCTAAAACAAATTTTCATAAAACACCAGTAGCAACAATAGCACTAAGGAAAAACTCAAAGTGAAAGTCTACCAAACCTGGTTAGAGGGAATAGTAAATCCATCAACAAAAATCGAAACACCCCTGAAATACAGGTATTTCCGAATCCGAACCGCTCTGAGTAGAATTCGAAGCTTCAGCATCAAACTGCTCATGTAGCTTCTTATTCTTCACAGCCATATAACTGCACACAAGACATTAAACGCCTTATCGTTACCATAAAATTAAACTTACAATTCAATCACCCTAAATAAACCGGCATACACATAATTCTTCACAATTACAGAAGCAAATAATAATAAAAAAAAAAGACACTGAACTATCCGAACCAATCACTGAAATGATGACGACTTGCAGCGACATTAACCAAAATAACTAATAATCGGCAATCAACCCCATATGTTTGACATAATTGAAATTAAATCCAAATTTAGCAACGTAAGTACATAATATACATAAATTTAAGAATCTAAACTCACTGAAATGATCACATTTCACTCAAAATGCTGATGAAACGAACTAATAATAAGCAATCAATTGAAAATTGACGTTAACCACCAAAATTCTTGCCATAATCGAAATTAAATGCGAGATAAACAATTTAAGCACAAAATACATAAAATTAAGAACTTTTTCGTTGCTAAAAGATGGTACTACACGTCTACACTTAAATCGCAGTTAACTAATAATTAGCAATTAACCAACAAATTTTCGTACTAATTGCAATCAAACTCGAATAAAGCAATCTGAGCACGAAATCCACATCAGATGAATCAATTTACGGCGAAAATTGAAGTGAAATTCAAAAAAATTGACGGAAATTAGAAGTAAAACGTGCCGAAGTCAGAGAATAAAGCCCTGCGAGAGGAAGAGTGAGAATCGGCACCCCAAGCGGCGTCTAGGGTTTTCTGGTTGGCCTTCTTGTTGTTGGACGAATCGGAGTTGAAGCTCCATTTGGAATTGAAATTTCCGGAACGACTTGAATCGTAGCTCATTGTGTTGGGACCAAAAAGCGCGGGATTTGATTACATGAAAGATTTGAAGAATGCAAGGGAAAGGTAAAAAGGACAACAGAAAGAAACTCTGTCCATTCGGTTTTTTTTTCTATTTGTTTCTTTAGATTGTCTCGAAATATTTGCTCAATTTCCTATTCTGGTAAAAGTTGGGCTGATTTAAGTCCAGTGTTAGTAATTAAGGTGGGTTGGCTTTGTTGTATTAGACAACTCTCTCGTTATTTTCCCCTTTACTAACATTTTCCTTTCTTTCTCTAACCATAACCTAATCTCTACCATACTCCCTCTTGATCTTTCCACTAGCTTCTCACTTCAAGCATATGTAAATCCTAGATCTACAGCTCATTTGCTATCAATTGTTGCCAAAAATTACACCAAAATTCACATCTCCTCTTGATCTCCATTTTGAGGTGTGTTTTGTTAGTAGATCTACACCTCTCACTCCACTGATGTGAGCATTTCTTGTGGTTTCCCTTTGTTTCTTGTCGATTGTTGGTAAGATCATCATGTGTGACGATGTTTGGAGCGATTCTTGTGGATTACTTTTCGACTTTGTGCCCGACACTCCCCCTTCTCCACATCCAAGTCCTTCGCTTCCTCGCACTCCTCATTCTTCACTTCCTTGTACACCTCCCTAATGTCCTCCTCCTTCGCTTCCTCGCTCTCCTCCACTCCTCCTACCCTTACTAATTCACCAAACACCACCTCCCCACTTGGTGGTGCCAGAGACTCTAGAGGAAGTTTGGACCATCCTTGAGTATAGAAGACGGCAACGAAGAAGAGCGGAGAGAAGGCTTGAATGGGGGTGCGTTGAGTGGAGTAGGGGCTTGAATTTGGGTGGTCCGGCGGCTGATGAGGGATTAAAAGATAAGGACACTAAGTGGCTTCCTCTTAGCTACACGCTTGGACCCAGTCATGATATGCTAAAATTGCTTGTCCCTTTGTATTCGTGAAGCCCGAGTGAAGTTCTCTTAGACTTATTCTCTGTTATTTCATTATTTAATCCCGAAATGTTTCCTTTTTGTTGTGATTCATGTTTCTTTTGGTTATTTTTTATTGTTGTCCCTATTGAAGTAGATCTGGTTATTTCTGAGTTCTCTTGACTACTATTTACTTTATGTTTTTTATATAATTTGATTTGTTGAATTTAGATCTTTGGGTGTTATCTATGTTATTGATTAGGGTTTTGGGTGAGATTCAAACTTTTCATTTGGGTTGTTCTCTTTCTCATTCATTCATCTGTTTACATTTTTGGGTGTGATTCATGCATTTGAATTAGGTCTATGGGTCTTCTCTGCATGTGATTCATTATTGTTTGAGTGTCTTTTGTTCATAATTATGTTTACATCACATGGTGATTCCTATTTTAGTGCATGCTTCCCGTTTCTGTTTAAGTGTATGCTTATTGTGTTGTTGTTTGAATGTATGAAAGTTCTTGGTTGATGATATTCAACTACTTTGCTTTTACTCATCTCTTTTCGTGTTTTTGGACATTATCTTTGTGTCTGTCAATATATATTTCTATTTCTCGGTCCATCTGTCTTGTTTGAGTGTATGCTTCATGTTTCATGCTCATGGTCATCTGTTTCTTGTTTTTTGCTTCTTGTTTCTTGTTTGAGTATATGCTTCCCTTTTTTTGTACATTTTTCTGGAATTGGTCATCTGTTTCTTGTTTTTTGTCATTATTTTGTTTAGGACATCAGATTCTTTTAGTATATGCTATTTGGGTTGTTTGTTGTTGTGTCTGTCAACGTACTCCCTCCGTTCGGTTTTTTTGCTCCATTGAGATAAAGGTACTTTTTTAAGAGTGGGCTTCCTGTGTCATGTTTGAGTGTATGATTCATGTTTCTTGTTCACGATTTTACTATGGTCATCATCATTATCTTCGAGGCTCATGATTATGTCTAGGTCATCTTCTTTAGGTCTTTTATTTCATGGTTTTTGCATCCCGTTTCTTGTTTGAGGGTATGCTTCCTATTTTTTGTACATCTATCTGGTTTTAGTCATGTGTTTCCTATGTTTTGGTTATTATTCTGTTTAGGCTTCATGTTTCTTTTAGTATATGAATCTTGGGTGGTTTGCTTCTATGTCTTTGAACATATAATCCAATTTTTTTGCTTCCTATGTCTTGTTTGAGTGTATGATTCATGATTCTTGTTCATGATTATGGTGTGGTCATTATCATTTTATTTTTTGGTCATGATTTTGGTCTGTTCATCCTGTTTAGGTCATCTTTATCATGGTTTTTACTTCCTGCTTCTTGTTTTAGTGTATGCTTCCTTTTTTTTTCAACATTCTATTTTTGCTCATTTGTTTCCTGCCTTTTGTTTATTAATATGTGTTAGGACATCTGATTCTTTTACTTTATGCATCTTGGGTTGTTGTTTCTTGTGTCTTTAAATCTATGTTTCAATTTTTGCTTACTGTTCTTTGTTTGAGTTTTGTTTGGGTCATCACTTTCTTTGTTGCTTCCTGTATCTTGTTTGAGTATGTGCTTTATGTTTCTTTGACTTTTTGCATCTTTTTCCTGTTTCTTGCATCATGATTCTCTTTAGGATATAATTTATTCTAGGTTGCATGTATCCTCAATGATGGAGTGTGGATTGAATAACATGTACACTGTTTTCTTGGGACAGAAAACCCATTTTTATAAGTGCATATTTGATTGATGAGGCATATATGGTGATAATCACATAGGTTAACACACACTAAAGCTATGAAATATATTTTAAATATGAGAGAAGTAGTCTCAATGATAATAGAGTTGTCTATGAGTATATGCATGTGTGTTGTTAGCCTCTGTTGTTATTGATGCCATATGCCACCAACGGTATCATGCATAGGGATGGCAACGGGTATTGGATCCGACCCGGATCCGTGGATCCATATCCGTTTTTACGAATATGGGTCTTCAAAATTTAGACCCGACGGATCTGGGTCGGATCCGGGTCCTATGACTGAAAAACGGATCCGGGTATGGGTCCAACCATAATACCCGTTTTGGACCCGTCTTGAAATATTTTTCGTGATACTAATATATTTACAAACCAGTAACCAACAAAGAAAGGAGAGAATGATAGTAAGGTAAAGTTCGACCGTTAGTAAGAAGTATTCAAATAAGGTCGATTTGGATATCTATTAAAAAAGAATGAAAAATTGATTTTGATAATATTTTTTTAATTTGTCTGATTTGAAATACTGTAATTTGCTTTTTAATTCGATCTGAAAAATAAGTTCTTTTCTCATTAATGTCTAGGCAAATGTTCTAATGTGTATAATAAAGTCCATAATTTCAATTACAAATTCATTTTTCTAGTTACGGAGTATTATAAACAATAATATAATAGCATAAAAAATGTCTTCCCGCCCAAATTATCCCTTATGGTGGTAAATACACCTAAATATGCAAGATCCATTTTGGACCCGGATCCGTTGGATCTGGATCTGGATCCTTACTTTTCATACCCAGCGGATCTGGATCTGGATCCATCCTTGAAAAATGGATCCGGATCTGGATCTATCAGGACCCGGTCCAGATCCGGTCCGTTGCCATCCCTAATCATGCACTTGCAATTATGCTGGGTAATTGTCTGTTGACAAAGCATTCACGTGAGGGGTTAAGATGTGATCAACATATGTCATTCTTCATTGATTTACTTTATGTCCATATGACAAAATTGTCAAGCATTTCAAATGATTTCCAAAAAGTTTCATAACCCTAAAACTATTTGAAATTTTGATAAATTCATGTTTGAAGGCATTCACCTAAGGGGATAAGGTGTGTTCAACATATGTCATTCTTCATTGATTTACTTTCTGTCCATATGACAAAATTGTCAAGCATTTCAAATGATTTCCAAAAGATTCCCTAACCCTAAAACCATTTGAAATTTTGATAAATTCATGTTTGAAGAATTGATTTACAAAAGTGTCAAGAACAATTACTACATACTAGTTTAAGTATAGGTCAATCATCAAATCATCATACAAAGAAGATTAGACCTGTTCAAAAGGGCGGGGGCCCGTTAAGGGCCTTTAACCGACCTATATCCCCTGAAATTCTACAGTTATTTTTTTTATTTATTTATTTTCCTAAGTAATCCGCTAAGCTTAAACTACCGAAAGTCTATCCTACTCAAAATTTTATACTACCTAAAACTCTATCTAACCCTAAGAATTTTCCCTAAACCTAAACTCTCTCACGAAACCAAAAATACAAAATACCTTAATATATATATTTAAAAAAAAAAGAGAAACCCACCCCATATAAAAACCTACCCATGGCAAACCCCCCCAAAAACACAAAGTCAAAACAAAACAATCCCACCCCCATAAATTCACGTAGAACCCCACAAAAGCAAAAAAAAAAAAAAAAAGAACCCCCCCCCCCCCCGTGAACTCCTTCACCCACAGAAAAGAAACCCCTGCTAACCACAGCCACTGCCGCCAACTGCTACCCCCCCTGCCGCCGCCTATTGCCGCCTTGTGCATCTGCCAGCCGCCACAGCCGGCCCCTAGTCGGTTTACTCTCCTTCTTCTTCCCTCTTGTTTCTATTGAGTTATGTAGGATGTGTTATGAAATTATGTAATTAGGTTTGTCTTTGATGGTTGGGTTGTGATTTATTGTTGTTAATTTATGATTTGATTGTTGTTTTGGGGTTGTAATTTGACAGGTATGAATTCATGAAATTATATTGGTGTTGTGATATGTTGCATTGATTCGGAGAAGGTCGAAATATTGGGGTCTAATTTAATGAAATTTGTGAATTTGAGTTTCACAATTGTATGAGTATATTGGGAATTAGGTTCATGGATTATTTTATGGACATGCTACTACTTAGTATATGGGGAGTTTAATTTAATGAAATCCATGAATGTGATATGATGCTGCTTATGGATATGCTATTGATATGTTACTGCTTATAATATGGGGTACTTGCCAACATTTTGCTAATGATGATTATCATGAAGTTAGGAGATGCTTTACGGTTGTTCTCATGAAAATGACACTGTGAATAGTAGAATATCGTATATATGTAGTAGCCAATGTTTGCCTTAATTATCTCTAGCTATATTAAAATCCCTAAAAAAAAACTAATGCCGAAAACGTCATAGTATAACATATACGAAGTATATGTGGTTTACAAATTTTTAGGATTAGCTAGTTACTTGTCGTCGTCGATGGTTATTTTATTTACAAGTTTTGAGAATTTATCAGTCAACATCCCAGAATTTGTTTATTTACTTAGCTCAACGATTAAGTGGGTACACTGATATATAACACAAATAATAATAGTGCATTGTTGACTTCAATATTGTATTGGATGTTAGTAGATTTGAATGAATTTCGTTTAAAATGCTAACTTGTGATTTTGGGAAGTAGTTGGAATGATTTTGAAGTCTTAGAAATTTTAATATGGTTGTTTTAAATTTGATTGTTGGTATTGAATTAGATTATATTATTTGGTATAGGAGAACAATTTGAAAAAAGTCCTTAAAAAATAAAGAAAGTGGATACCCGTGCATTTTACACCAGGTACGTACAAAATTACGAGAAACGTTACCTTTAATTAAGAGCATGATTTAGGGTGAAATATAAACTTAGTATCATGTTTAGGGAACCCTTTGGATGAGATTTTCTGGTTATCCATTTGAAAGAATTCATGTTCTTTATATTATGGGCATGTTTTGGTGTTATTTATGAGAAACCGTAATTTATTAATTGGTATTAATTGTTAATTGATACATGAGATTGTTTATTATTACTCCTTCATTACTGATAGTATGATTGGAATAAAGATGTATTTTATAAGTCTTAATGACGAGGTAATTGACTTGGTTCAACTGTTTTATCAGTTGAGTTTGAAATTAAAAAGTTAAAATTACAGTATAACAGAGATAAATTGTATGACTGTAATGTTTGCATATGTGTGCTGCGGTGATTGTGTTTATAGAGTTTGAACAGTAAATCACTTAAAGAGAAAGAGGATAAGCAATAAAATTCTAGGCTAGTGCACGTCTAGAGTATTGACAATCAGGGGTTGGAGTTTACGGGGTATTATCCGTGACTTTTGTTGGAGACCGTGTGATCTACGAGTCTCTCTTTTATAAAGTTTTAAAATTAAAATTGGGGTTAGTTGAGATCTCATCTAGCTATGGTAACGGAGTCGCGTCCGTTTACCATCTGGATTTTTATACTGTATTTTGATGCTCTCCGACGGGAGTGCATGGGTTATTTATTTATTTGATGTCCTAATCAGGACATGGGGGAGACAACCTAGTCTATTGCTTGATCCAAATCATTAATCAATTTATCGTGTCAGTTGAGTAAAATGTTGCATGATACGTTCTTACATTTCTTATAAATATTTAGTTATCAGTTCAACTGTCGTACTTTGTAATTCGTATGTATTCAGCTTGCTGATTACGTGCCTTGTGTGTTTTTGGTCATGACTTTCGCCTATAAATGACACTGTAATGATCCAATACTTACATTTGTATTATTGGGGAGCAAATTATTAATAGGTATCTAAACAAGCATTCATGCATGGGCGGATTGGAGAGAAACGTTATTTTAATTTAGATTTCGGAATAAATTATGTTAGGTTTGATTTGGTTTTAAACTTTTGGATTTGAATTAGAGGTAAACGTTATTTGGTACATTACAGTAAGGGTCGTAGAGGTTCCACTTTGTTACATTAGGATTTGATTTACGTTTAATGTTATTTTATAAGTCTTTTGGTTTTCTGCTGCAAAACTCTGTTTTATAGCCTTAACGTTTGAGCACGTGACGGTAGCACACTGATAGTTCCTAAAGGTTTGAGTTTCGGGAAAACGGGAATTATCGGGGTGTTACAAAGTGGTATCAGAGGGCGTCTGTCTTTAATGGGCAGGAAGGAGGTGGAGAGATCCTTCGATTTAGTCACTGGTACATTCTCTATTAACTCAATTGCTGTGAAAATCTTATTTGATTCTGGTGCAACCTATCCTTTATTTCTGCATCTATAGTGAACCAGTTAAATTTATCTGAGTCGATTCCTGTTGAGTTATCTGTTTGCTTACCTACGGATAAGGTAGTTCCTTGCACTAAAATGCATAAGAATTTATCTTTGAAGATTAAGGAAACTAATTTTCCATCTGACCTCATAGAATTTGACTTGGGAGACTTAGATGTAATACTGGGGATGGATTGGTTAAGTTTGTATAAGGCTAAGATAGATTGTGAAATGCAGAAAGTACACTTGAGGAGTCCTATAGGAAAAACTATGTCCTATAGACAATTTGGGAAACCTAAAGGGTATGAGTTAATTTCAGCAATGGAAATGAGGAAGTTAGCTGCCAAGGGATGCTCAGTATACCTTTGCAACGTCCAGGATTTGAGTATGGAAGAATGCAGAAGAATAGAAGACATTCCCATAGTTAAGGAGTTTTCAGATGTTTTCCCAAATGAAGTTTCGGGGATGCCACCTAGTAAAGAGGTCGAGTTCACCATAGACCTAATTTCGGGAGCTGCACTTATTTCTGAGGCACCTAACAGAATGACACCAGTTGAATTAGCAGAGTTAAAGACCCAGTTACTGAATTAACATGTATCTAAACAAGCATTCATGCATGAACGGGGTTGGAGAGAAACGTTATTTTAATTTAGATTTCAGAATAAATTATGTTAGGTTTGATTTGGTTTTAAACTTGTGGATTTGAATTAGAGGTAAACGTTATTTGGTACATTACAGTAAGGGCCGAAGAGGTTCCAGTTTGTTACATCAGGATTTGATTTACTTTTAATGTTATTTCATAAGTCTTTTGGTTTTCCGCTGCAAAACTCTGTTTTATAGCCTTAACGTTTGAACACTTGACGGTAGCACACCGATAGTTCCTAAAGGTTTGGGTTTCGGGAAAACGGGAATTATCGGGGTGTTACACGACCCGTTTGTAAAAGACCTAATCAATAATGTACTTAATGGGTCGGTCTTTTAAAGGGTCATGTTTTATTGGGTTTTTAATGGGTCAAGTCGGGTCAATAATAGGTCTATAGTTTCCAAGACTTTTAAACACTATCAGGTAACGAAATTATTTCCACTTACTTACCGATGATCCACTACCAAAGATTGGAGGTGATACACGTAAACTATCCCCTCTATAGATAAAAAACTATTCTCTCTTTGGATGACCTGACCTCGTTATATATCTTCTCTAGTCCGGTCCAACCCGACCCGTTTTACATCTTCTTTAACCCAACCCAGTCCGACCCATTTTGCTTATGATTTATCCCAACCCTGACCCAACCGAATGCCCAGGAGAAGAAGTAACAATGGGCCTCATTTCTAGCGTATTCTTCTTCACCTTATTGTTTTGATTCTGTCCGTTTCCTAAGCCATGACCGGATTCTTTACCCAGCCCATTTCTCCTCTTCTGCAACCAAATAAAGATTCATATTCATCATTATCAATTTATAACCTGTTTTACTTAGACTAGTGTAGGATATTCAACACTAAGATATTTGGATACACATTCGTGTCTGACACACAGAGTTCCCGAGTTCCAGTATCATAAATCATCATAAGGTATCTAGCAAACTAATAAATAAGTTCCTAAGAGAGTAAGACTGTAAGAGGGACTGACATTGGAGTTGGTGGCAGAGACGTTAGTAGTGGCACTAGTAAGGGTAAACTTTGGTGCAGTAGTTAAAGAAGTGAGATCACCAAAACATAGCGTTTTGGGGTTATTAGAAGAAAACATAGGATCAGAAAAAACAGGGGAATGAACACAGAAGGCCTTGTCTTCAGCATCATCTGATGATGAAAGCAGCCTTGAAAAACTCCCACCTGGTGCATGAATTTCAACCTCAACTCCTACATTTTTACCCATTATGAGACTATAATATTAAACCCCAAAAAGCAGTGAATGTGAGAACTGTGGGAGTGATTTTTCAAGGAGTAATTAACGGAAGCTCCTATTACAAGCTGTTTTATTTGCTCTGTTTTTAACTGGGGAAGGAGGAGAAGGGAAGGGGGGGGGGGGGGGGGGGGGGGGGTAAATTTTCAAGGTTGTGTTGGGTAATGGGGATGAGAAGCAGTCCAAGTGAGACGAGAACACTATCTATCAATCAAAGATAAGCCCGAGAAAAGTCATGGTTTGGTACTTCCAAGCCTGAGAGTGCATAAACAGTAAAAAAAATATACTGACTACTGTTTCCACCGCTTTGATATAACCTAGTGTGAGCAGAGTACATGGTTTGTTTAGTTTTATCTTCGTACGTGGAGCAACAAAAATACGGAGTGGAAGTTTAGATGAATTTTGGTTCAATTTTTTAGACCTATTGTTTTTATTGAGGAATAAGTTGTCATCTACACCTAGGTCATTAGATACTGTTACCATGAAATCTCTGAAAACGGGTAATTTACTGTTAAAAATTGAAAACTATCTAACATCTTAAATAAAACACAAATGCCATTTCAAAAATCATATGATTGATGTCATAACTTAATTTCAATTAAAAAGTCATATTGGTGCATATTGTGACTTTCTGAGCGAAGACGCGTCATTGCTACCAAAAAAAGATGTTACAAGAAAATTAATTTCAAGCCCAATAAGGGTTGGAAAGCAAGTCATAACTGTAAACATGGATCATTCATTATCGAGTGCTTAACATGCTTATACAATGATGTGATTGAAACTCATTCAACCTTAATCAATGAAGTAAGAGGTTGATGTAAACACATTTCACTAGTGGGAAATGAACCAATCCAATTCCAAGCATGTGTTCCACACATATGCTTGCACATATACTTTTTACTTTTGACATAAAATACAAGGGTACATGTAAACCAAACATCAAGATGTTTTCCTTGAACCTGGGTTAGAAGCAAAACAAATCGCAGGAACAGAACCTTGGTTTATCTTATATTCAACAACCTTTTGTCATCAGAATTCCCGTAAAATATTGCAAGTATCTCCTTTTGAATTTGAGCAACTGATGGCCACAATATTAAAGATACAGTTACATCATCCTCAAATACCACAAAAAGGTGCTAATTTACTCCCATTTTTGTACTACTAAACGCTCGGAAATCAAATCCTACATATTTATCAAAATCCTCAACAACTCCAGCCGCAACCAATAGCAGGGCACAAATGATGCACAAGTCCTGAATGAGGTCTTCGCCTCCATTGAGAGGTAGTAATTAATATCTTGGCAGCCTATCAAACACGGTTCAAAAACATACAGTCATCAAGATAATGGGATGGAGATAATACAACAGAAGCAATTCCTCTATATAGGAGACATCTTGAATGAGGGAAATGGCATTAACAATTGTAAACATTGCTATCAGACACCCTCAAACTCTTCAAAAACACACACATAGGGTTAGCTCATGCTTCTCTTCTCATCATTTTCATCTCCATCTCTCTTCCATCTAAATTTATGAGCCAAAATCAGCTATTATCTTAAAACAAATACAAGAACCTCCCTTTGTCTCAAAAAAAAAAATTCCACCCATACCCCTATGTAATTCATCAATCATACAACCTTACTATATGTACATTTATAATTTTTTTTTTTGTTTCTTTTTAACCTTAAACTTTCTTGACCACCTAAAAAGAACTCAGTAAATGAGTGATAGTGCTTGAAAAAGGATAAATGGAAATTTCTCCAAATAACACCACAAAATATCAAAAGAAAAAATATCATCATTTTGCTACATTGGAGGAAAAAAAAAATCACCTGTAGCTAGTATTGGAATATCATTTCTCCTTCTTGCTCCATGATGGAATCCACTATGCACATTAATTTCATAAGTGCATCTTTAATGGAACACAAGAAATGCAGGACAGCTCATGTGTGGAGTCAATCTGCTTCCTTTCTTACTAGCAATGAACAACTCTGAGAGAAACCTCTCCCCTTGATTAATTTTTACAAGCTAGAAAATATTGTATTCATTAATGGGGGACAATCAATGAAAAGTTTTATTTTTTGTCATTTTAAAGATACCTATCAAAATCTAACAGCGATGAAATGGTGTAGGGCGACAAGTTAAGATTATAGGCCCATTATCGTCCACCAGATTTTGGTGGTCTTTTTCAAGATATAAACACCAATGAATTTCCTTGAAAAAGTTTATGGTAAAGATGCCCTATTATATTAAACAATAAGCACGTACCCACCAAAAAAATTTCTCTAGCCATAATAAGCTCATCAGAGTTGATCGCTAGCCATTTAAATTATTTCAAGAGATTTATTCAATCATTTGTATTCATAGCCAAATTTGAAACTTAACATGAGATATACCTAGTAATGAACTAATGATTTCATGTCAGACTCATACTGTCCACAGAGGACAGTAACTAGATTTTCTAACCAACCAAAAACTTCTCCATATTCTTTTTTAAGGTTTTCAATCAATCCAAGTCATTGCTTAACTCTGAGTTTCTGACCACGCCACATACTAACCACAAGTGACATAAACGTTCTAATCTTGCAATTTTCAGTAAAATTCCCCAACGCCTGCAATTCAGCAAGCATGATGCGCAAAAAGGGACCTGTGCCCCTTAATAGCTATGAGGCTGAGTTGCTCTCTCTAAGCAGTTTGTCAGCATATTTCCATTTTAAGATGTTTAGAAACAGTTAATTTCAAAAAAAAAAGTAGGTTATTAAACTGATTCCCAAAACCCTCCACTTACATTGCATGGCAGTAAGAACATAAGAAATGACACAATATGGGTAATTTTGTAGATAATAACAATGTAGAATAATGAATTATCATTTTTAACAAAGGAAGTAGAATACTTGGCATGAGCTAGCAAAACAAATCCTTGAAGGTTTGGTAAGAGGTTTACATCCTTCCATTTTAACAAGAAGAATTCCTCCTAACAACATCAAGTATTTGTTTTTAGACATTCTACCTCTACCATCTTTTTGAGAAAAAAAAAAGAACTATAATCGAGGCATATGGACAACCATGGTGACTTGTTTTAAGAGCATGAACCACGCCACCACATGAATTTATCTTTAAAAAGTCACCACACATAATTCAAATATATGCCAGCCTGGACATTGGCCATAGTTTAGAAGTTATATTTAAAATGGGCCTACGACTGATAGACATACCATTATATCGATGCTTGAAGGGTCAATGGTGCACCCAAATGCATGGAGAAGCATGCATCCACCAGCGCGATCATCACATACGTCAAAGTGCAAGGTACTGTATGACTAGTCCATGTACCTCATGTTATCTTATATGGCACTTAAGTCTATAGAACAGTATACTTATCTGTTGATGCGTGAATCGAAAAAACAGTAGCCGCGTCGTGGAGAACCACTGACCTAAAAGACGATTCCGCGCTACCTCCCGGTGCAGTAGACAACAAGCGGTCGCCCTCCACGATAAGCACGGCGCCGGAGTTTATGTGCACTCACAAACCCGACTGGAATTCAGAATACTTGCCCAGGAAAATAAGCGTGTTTAGTGTTTTGAGAAGAGGAGGAAGAGGCACGAAAAATATTATATTGTATGAAGAGAGACTGGGGGAGTGAATATATACAGCAAGGGAACACAACGGTTGGCAAGGGGAAGTGGAGAAGGTGGTCAAACCATGATCAGGCATTAAGGCCACGATTTAAGCAAGGAATGAGTCAAAACCGTTGCATGAAGACTGAATCAAAACCGATTTGAATTTTCTCAAATAAAACTCCTCCAAAAAGATAGGACCCACGCCCGCGCATCGCATTCCCCAAGATCCCAAGTCCCGAGGCCCGAGCCCGAGCCCGACCCGACCTGGCTCGGCGCGCGCGCGCTCGTGTGTGTGTGTGCAACACAACACCCACCTCCAAGGAACTCAACTAGGTAGTACTAGCAAATGATGTTTTATAAGGAGAGCAAAAACACCTCCCTCCACCAATGTGGGACTCTCACATTAACACTCACCTTTTTTTTTATATCAAAAACTTCCAACACCTCATATGCCGGCGTGTGTCATGCATGCGCCCGGTAGATGCACGTGGCTCCATGCACCGGGATACTCATATAGCAAATTGAGGAGGGGAGGGGGAGGCCTCTCACCACTACAAAGTTTAATTTGACAAATTAGCAAGTAGTTACGGCTTGTAATTCGCTAGCTTTAGTAAAAGACAGCAAACTCATTGAAAAGGAAAAGTCAAGTCATTTAACAATGAAAAAAAAAGAGAAAAGCCTATTCCTAAGCCCATCAATTATAGTAATTGCAAAAGGCAACAAATTCCCTTAGCCTAAATCAGTAGTCAAACATACATATACTCCTAACCACTCTAAACTTTGGAGCAAGGTGATTCCTCTTCATAATTTTACTTTTGTTGAAAATATAGAACTCTATTATTTTCAATTTTCATACAATTTCATTGAATTATTTCCTAGTCGTGTATATGTACAATTAACAAAAAGCATTAGACATATCTGCTTTTAGTCCCCACAACCTAAAAATCACTGCTCCACCATTGAGATACTTGATGAAGCATATCTTCAAGCACCAACATAAAAATTGCAAGGAGATACAAACTGCTGAAGAGAAATCAATAGAAAGAACACAATAACACTTTGATCTACACTTAATAGGACAACACTCAAGACAATGAGAACAAAAATTGACAATAACCTCAAGGAAACTGAAACATCTTTATTTTATGTCAATATAAAATTGGAAATGCTTATCAATCCACCACAAATAATCTTAATATATTTAAAGCTAATGAAATGAAAAGTGCTCACCAACACCGAAAGAAAATAAACTGTATTTGCTGAAAAAAGTTTCCCTTTAAGATTATAAGGAGTATTAATCTGGCAAACAAAGCACTCCAACCATCATTCTTTTATCTGAGCCAGGAGCAAATTTCTCCCATTTTCTTCATCTATACCCTAGAACCATTTCTTTCACATGCCATCCTAAACTACTATACACTTTCTCACCTCCAAATTGCTTGCAACACTTTGACTTGTACAATCTTCAAATTATTTATTTCACAATTAATATCTATAATTCAAAGATGATAAAATTTATAAAAAAATAATTATGTGAAAAAGCACATCATAATGAATCTCACAAGATCCCACGTAATTGTGTTAACTTATATATTGGGGAGTATTACCAATCAAAATTCTTTAACTTTGATCTCAAAACAAAGTATTGCAACTAAATATGGAAAAGAAAAAGTGTGCGGTATACTTCTCTCTACTACTCTCTTTTTCTTTGATCATCTACTTTTCATGAAGAGGTTATAAAAACAGTAGCGAGTGGGGGAATTTCCCTCAATAACATCCCAATATGATAAGAAACTATGGATATGCTATTGGAAAAAATCCAATAACTATTGTTGCACATCATTCTCTAAAACACATGGGAGTGACTCATAACACATTAGGCTCCTTGTCCATAGCTTAGAGTTTCTCTTTCTTACGCGCTAAAGTGAAAGATTTTCCCTCTTTTTACCTTACTTGTCTGTAGTAGGACCCATCAGCAAACCAATGCTTAATTGATGCACAAAGATACTTGCATGATCGATCACTGAGTAGAGGAAGCATTTTTCAGTTTCTTCGCCGGCAATTCATTCACGTCATACTTCAATTACAACCCACCAAAATTAAAAAAAAAAATCGACCAAATGAGTGAAATTCGAGCAAGTGAGGAGAAAGAAAGGACCTTGTTGAGGACCCTAAAAGAATGGGTGCAAGTGCGATTGAGAAGCTCGTCAACGGCGGCAGTATCGGCGACGTCTTAAAAAAAATTTCAAGCGTATATGGCGTAGTAAGAGTGGGTATCTTTTGAAAGACGCCTAATTAGTCTCAGCCACTTCCGCGTAAGCTCTCAAATCTCAATGCCTTCTGTCGTATCTTCCAATTGATTGGATTCTGCTCGAGTTTGAGGCTTTGGCTTTAGCTTTAGACGCTCTTAACTTTTGACGCTAGAATTTGGGACGATTTGGACGAGGTGTCACTCTCTAATAATGCCGTCCGTCCTTTGGGCTTGCAGTTACTGATGCAGGATTGCAGTTTCGCTTGGGCCACCACTTAATTCTCCTTCTTCTGTGGGCTGGGCCTTGTACGGGTAGCGAGTTAGCTACCGTTCTTGGTCCACATGTCAAACGAATTGGTCGAATCAGTTATTCTGAATTCAGGTTGACTATAAGGGCAAATCCTTTCCAATTTGGGTTAGAAATTATTCTATGGTTTTTTCCCCTTTTGTTTTTACTTAATTTTTAGTTTATGTTATGACTTAAATTGTTGGAATTTTAGATGATAGTTTTTATTTATAGGTATTTGTATAATTCAAATATTTTATGATTTGGTGGTTTAGCCTATAAGAATTATGTGACTATTTTAAACTGGAATGTTTCATTTTAAATCTAGGGTTAAGTTTTTCGTATAAAGGCCATAGAGAGATATCCCAATTTGGTATCATGATAAGGTATTAGAGAGCGTAATCACAAACCAATATAAAAAGTGGATATATGACAATCTTTTCCTTATGAACATTTAAAACTAATTAATTTTGCAACATTTTTCTAAAAGGTGGAAGTACTTTTGTTTGTACTTGAATATTTAAAAAGATTTATTTAATTAAGCTCATAATTGATTAAATTATTTTACAAATGAGTCGGTTAAATGTCTTTAAAAGGGCCATTTCATTTGAACAGATTTATACGAGTACGTGTATCTAACTTATATATTTTAGGATGGATGAGGTATAAGTTAAAATCTCTATTGCTAATTTGTAGCATTATTGCAACATATTCCTGTTGGTCATATAATTAAGGTTCTTTAACCCCACGTCCCCACACATTACAAAGAATCTTGCATTCTATCAACATTCACGTGACGAGAATCAAAGCATTGGTTTATTTGAATATGTAGTTATCTAGCTTTTTAGTGGTATCAGTTTTAGCACGTAGCAATTGTCTATATGCAAACAACAAAGATCAATTTTGACCACTTCCTATACTTACCTCTCATAGAAATAGTTTTTTCAAAAAGTCCAAAAACTGACTGCTCCAAAATATCCACGTCAACTTTTTCATTCTACCTCCAACACCACTCAAGACAATTTCTAATGACATTTTAGAGATGAGATTGAAGCCCATATACGTAGCAACGAAAATTCATGGGCCATGCAATAGAGAAAGGATAACCAGTAATATTAAATGTCCAAATTTATATCCAATATATGTTTTTGTTTATATAAAAGTAGAATAGTTATTTGAATTATATTTTCTGTGATGTTACACTATTTAAAAATAAAGTTATATTTATAAATTATAAAGTTGTACTATTAAAAAATAAAGTTTATAAATTTTCATTCTATTTTTCGTGGAGCCATTCAGATAATTTTTATGTCATTTCCTACATTTTCCTTTGATTTATAGGACGATATATATAACTATTCACATATAATGAATTCATATCAGGAATCACTTACCTTATTAAATTTTGTCAAGAAAATTTACCCATATTTGATATAAAGTAGATTATTGTCACCTTAAATGAAAGCGAACAAAGTTCTTGTATGACTAGTAAGGACCAGCATCGTTGATGCCTTAGAGCCTTACTTTGTTAGATGGCTAAAATTAGTTCCAAGTTGGCATACCATACATCACTCATTTTTTCTATAAAACCATGCATGCACACTTCGTCTTTACAGTATTCCAAATCCTATTTCCCCTTAAATCTCTTTGGCATACAAATCTCGATCAACCTGATAAGCATGGATGTTTGGTCATGGATAAGTGACCTTCCTAATTCGTTTGAGTGGAGGCAATCAAACTCAAAACTTTTTTACCAACTTGCCTCTTCTGATAACACCACCAAAGAGAACTCAACTCGATCGATTCATCTCAAAGCAGAGCGTTCATCAGAGATGAAAGCAGAAATATGGATAACCTTTTCGGTTTGTATTCAAGGTTTTGATCCTAAGGGGTCTCACAAAACACTATGGTTATCTGAACCTTGTCCACTGTCCTCTAATAAGCCATTCTTACCTCTAGTCCTCCAACTTGTTCAAGAAATAATAAGTCGCGCACCCATAACTTATCATGATCATACCCACCATGGTTCCCAAATTATGATGGTAAAACCCGACCCGATTGCTTGTATCCTTGAGACATATACACCTGAATCTTTTTCTAGTCTTTTCAATCTCTTGTTACTCACACGCTTGTTTTGGCTATGTGCGTGTGATGCTCCTACTGATGTTGGATCTCTCTACTTCCATTCACTATTAGCTCCAAACCTCGAACTACTATCACGTGCAAGCCACGAGCCAGTGCTGAAGGGTTTCATGTCCGCGATTGGTGTAGATGTTGAGATGTGTATCTCACGCACATTTGGATACATGTTAGCAAAATGGTTGATAACAAGAGAGATGCATGTAGTGGGTTTGTCATCGCTAGTGCCTTTGCCTCCCAATCTTGGACTTTCCTATGCTTCTGAAGCCAGTGGTCTTTGGCTTATGAAAGGGTGCGCACCAGTGTGGGCTATGAAGCGTACATGCACCCAAGATGGGAAAGGTGGATTCCTCTTTGTTGGGGCTAAGGAATCAGCACTCAGGTATGCTCTAGCACACCAACAACTAGAGGCTCACATTCAGCTTGAGTATACTGTAAGATTCTTTGAAGGCCACATCCAAGTAACTGCACGTGTTGATAATGTGCGACTTCATGTAGTAAAGTTAGGGTTTAGTAAAGATGAAGATAATAAACAAGTGGAATTTCGTGAAGAGTTGTATTTTCCTTCAAGAATTGAGTTTTGGGTTGGTCCAGAAATTGGGTCCAGTTATGTAACAAGTTTAAGTTTGGGAAAATCAACTGGTAGCACCGAACGTGAAGTTGAAACTCAAAAGTTAGTGAAAGGTAGTTTTGGTAAAACAAAGCAGCCGAAGGTGAAAGCTTTGTCAAGAACTGCAACAAAGATAAAGATGAAGAATTGGAGATGGGACCAAGATGTTGAGGGAAATACCGCGATATTTGATGCTGTTTTTTATGATAACACGAATGGAATCGAAGTTTATAGCACAAAATTAGTTGGTGGTGCGGGTGCAAACAAGTCTACAGATGATTTAGGGAAGAGGTATTCTAGAGTAAACAGGCCTTTCATGAAATCTGGCGGCCTTGTTTTCACTGGGAAGGACTATGGAGAAGAAGTTAAGTGGAGATTGAACAAGGAATTGGAGGGAAGCATGTTGAAGTGGAGGATTGGGAGCAAGATTTGGCTGACCTACTGGCCAAGTGATGTAGAGAGTTCATATTATGAAACTAGGTGTATAGAATGGAGTGATGAGGTTGACTTACCTTTAATTTGTAGCAGTTAGATTGTAAAATTAATAACTTTGTACCTTGTATAATATAGTAGAAGAGATACGAGTAATATATCCTATACTTTGTATAGTCCAACTTACGATGTATGATAAATGAATAATATTTCAACATGTCCAGCTCCCTCCCTTTGCACAAGCTAGCAGACGTAGCAGTACACTTGTTCGTCTCGAACTTATCAATTTTGTCATCTTATTTATTTTAATCGTCTGGGCCCTCCAAGTCTCCAACTCCAGCATGGGATTCAGATCCAGAAATATGGAAACTGGTGTTGGGACAGCGGCTTCGTTGTGAAACAATTGGCATGTGGCTTTTCCAAAGGTGATCCGGGAGTTTTGATTACGGAACCAAATATCCAGGGGTGATAAGGGGCAGGTTCACCCATTGTTGTGATGACTTTTAGGGCTTAAGTAGCCTGGCCTTGTTGAGTCATGTGACTTGTAACCTCTACCCTGGTGGTCGTCCAAGCAGTTGAGACATGAAGTTGTGCACTTGTGCAGGATGGCCGATTCGGTGTTGATCAGGGGCAATGCAATTAGAGGATGAGGCTTAGTTTGTGAATCAACGAAGTGAACTTTTATACTCTCGGTAGGAGGGATTCTTTATGGTGGCCTCCTCTGATGTATTGGCTATGCAAAACAATCTTGCTCATTGTGGTCTGCGTCAAGGAGTTGTAGGCTTGTAGCATTCTGAATAATTATCACTGTCGTCACCCAAGAGTATATATACTTCATAGTGCGCAGGATTAATGTCTAAAGAATGTGTTCAGTGTTAGGGGCAAAAATGTATCTGATTCAAGTGACGTGACATATGAGCAACTTGACGTGTAGGACAACTAGATGTAAAAGGTGTATGGTCAGATTCGTGGAAATTAGTATATGGTATTATGGGTAAAAACCCGTCTAGCACACCCAACATGACGTGAAGATTGTCTGACATGTAAGACGGCTAGGCATAAGGAAGTTACCAATCAAGTCGGGGCATTTATTAGATATTAATGAGCAGTTACAAACGTGTAGTGATTGTAATCGTCCGCTTGATTCTAGGCGTCAGTTACGGGAAAATAATAATGAAGGGTAACTGTAACAATAATGGAGACATGTTGACTCATTCAATTTCGTGACAACTGGTAGCAATAAAAGAAGGAGAAGACACACCTATAAAAGGATTTTGAAGGATCTAAAAACAAAAACATCCAACTACTCAGCAAAAATACTCACTTAGCTCCCTCATTCACTCACAAGAGGATTCTCCACAAGCCAAGATAAAAAAAATACAGTCCATCATCATATATATATATCTCTCTCATTAGCTCCATTAACACTTGTCATTTGTTGTACTTTTCTACCCGTTTACTCTCAATCTTTTGTTATATCTCTTATATACTCAACGAAAACACATCATTTAACATAGTGAAACGGTAGCCTAATAAGCCCCGTGGTTTTTCCCGAGTTTGGGTTTTCCGCGTCACCAATTGTTGTGTTGTTTGCATTATTTTTTTGCTGTATTCTTCACGTTATTGCATACACGTAGCTTAACTAGTTGTAAAATGTCACAGCTTTAAGTTGTCACCAGGCAACGATTTTTGGTAAAAACATTTGATAAATAAAACCAGCAACTTTGTCTGTAACAGTACACATTCTGTTCTTCCTTCCCTCTCTCCCTTAAAAACCCAACAGTACACATTCTGTTCTTCCTTCCCTCTCTCCCTTTAAAACCCCTTCCTCAACGTGAAGAAGGAAAAGACCACGTTTACTGCACCTTGCGTTTCTTCGCATTTTTGTTCTGCGGCATCATGCTTCTTATATTCTCTTATGTGCATCCCCTATTATATTCTTCCCTTATCTTAGCCTATTAGTTCCTAGTTTATAGGCTTGATTTACTCAAAGTATCATGTATATATTCTGGCATATTAAATGGACAACGGCACGAGATTACATTCCTTCAGTCAGAATAATGTAACAAATTTTTAGGCATACAACCCCACCCCCTCGAAATTTTAGGCAAGTACCACTGAAAATTCAGAGCTGCACTGTTGCTGTGGGCTTCCTGCCCAATTGAGAATATCAAAATCTTTGAGAAATCCCTATAGACTATTCTAAAATTGTCCAAAGAATGTGTTTCATCTTGTATACGCTCTATATGTAGCACTTTTTTGCTCATGCTTCACAAGAATATTTTCAATCTATTCGTAGTGGCTTCCTTTCGTCTTAAAACTATTGCAGCAATGTGAATATTTTCGTTGGCCTGATGAACTATCAGCCAGTGTAGAAAGAAGTTGGAAAGAAATTAGTTTTCTTCAGAATTAGTGTATTTGACTACATAAAAGAATTGCATGTATTCAGACTCGATGAGAGAATGATAGAGCTTTGTGGCTGATAGAAAGATCAGAGCTAAGGTCTTAGGCATCATCTGTTCAAGCAAAGCTAGACAATATGATCAATATCAAACGTAGCATTCAAAACTTCCAGGACTTGCATAATACGCCTGCTGCGGATAAATCTTATGTCATGAAAGGGGAGACTGATGGAACAATAGATATAGAAATGTCGTAGAAAATGGGGAGAGCACAATAAACCAGCTCTTCTATTCGTATATCTGCTTCAGATGGCTTTTAGCTAACTGTTCTCCCTCCACTCTGTGAATTTTATTGATGCTAAGATCATTTAGAAACTGCTTGCTGCAATTCCTTGCTATCAGTGTGAGTAACAGCAAAATAGTCTCTAGCAACAAGGATGACGACCAAGCAAAAAAGCCCACAGACAGAGCTCACAAGACAAAAGGCTACACTAGATAAGCAAGTTCTACATAAACAGAACTCAAGAAATGTTTGTAGAGCAAAAATGAGTAATATAAAACCAAGAATATAAAAAAAAATTACCAAGATAAAAAGAAAAGGTAAAGAGGGAACAACAAACACTGCAAACACTTCAAACACAACAGGACAAAACAGCAAACCACTTTCCTACTGAGAAGGAAGAAAAAGAAGGAAGCGAAAATCAACATTCCACGTCAAAAGTAACCCCCTGCAAGAACCATTTTTAGGCACAAGGGTGGAGAAGAACATATACAGGAATCACTAATATCCATGAGCTATATCAGAACATTCATTAGCAGCTCAGAACTCATGACTAGAGGTGTTCAAATGGAGGGGCCCCGTTAAGGATTCTTGATCTACCCGTTTTTAAAAGGGTCTAATGAGTCGGTCTTTTAAAGGGTCATGTTTTATTGGTTGTTTAATAGGTAAAGTCGGGTCAATAATTGGTCTATAGTTTTTAAGACTTTTAAACAATATTAGGCAATAAAATATTTCCATATATACTTACCGATAGTCCACTATCAAAGATTAATGGTGATAAATGTAAATTATCACCCTCTATAGATAAAAACTATAGTCTCTGTAGACGGCCCGACCCGACTCAGCCCACTAACAAACAATATAGTTAATGTCAAAAATGTGCATTTCTTGCAATATACAGTTGTTTTGATTCACCAAATTCTCTAGGACACAATTTGATTACCAATGTACTAGTCAATTCTAATTAAAACATGAAAGGACTTTACTTTCCTACAGCGTAGGGCTTCAAATATTAATCATATGACACATGAAAGTAAGAGAAAATAAAACACAGAAATGCTTATAACACAATACAATATAAGTATTTTGTCTAGATGGAGCACTCACTCAGTTAAGGGGGATATGATCATGGAAATTTAGACCTTGATCAGGTACAGTTCAAGATTTTCAATTTCATGGAGTATCACGAAGACTCGTTATGAAGATCATTATGCCAAGAAGATAACATGAAAGATTCAAGATTCTCAAACACAATCATTTAGATTAAAAACAACAATAACGGTGGACAAACTATCTCATACAGGCATGCAGTAAGTTACATTATTTAAAAAAACTGCCAATGACCGGAAACAAGAGGAATATCACATTTTTCATATATTCAGACATTACTGGGACATATTTACATCAAGAAGTTGATTTCTTCTGTCTTTTCATTGCTATTGGCTTCTCAGGTAGAATAAGTAAAAATCTGTTTGCAACATAAAGCCTTTTGAGCTTTAGCCATTCCATAGTGTCCAGTAAACAGATCATTTTAGCCAAAAAGAACGATCTGATCCAGAAGCATCCAGTGTAAACAGTCCCTCTTCAGCCTATATAAGAGCATTTAGCAACAAGCAGAAAGTTAAGGTCTAAGAATTTAGGACCCACGCACCTTGTAGGTTCATACCATCTTGTGATTCCCTAAGAGCACTACCGACAGTGAGTAAAATTTTCATCACGAGTAAAAATGGTGAGTAAAATGAGTGAAAAATGCATCCCGACAGTGATCACCCGTGAGAAAACTCACGATAGCGATGGGTCCTACAGTATGATGACTTAGCAGCAAATCGCCGTCCAATTTAACGGCTATTTTATGTATCTAAACATTTTTAAAAATAAAAATAAAAATTACCAAATGTCATAAAAAAAAATTTCTCTACAAAATGACACCCATTTTGCTATACTTTGTCACAACTTAAAAAAATACATTTTCCTACTTATTTTTGTTTTTCACCATTATCTACTCCCAACTATTATCCTCCACATTTATTTTTACAAATATTCATTAAGGTAAATTTACTGCTTATTGTCATATTTATTGTTATTAATTATTTTATTTTATTATTATTAATTAAAAAATATAATTTAATACTCTAATTGTGAAAGATAACTATAACCGCTAATTAAAAGTATTAAGTATTTTACGAATTGGTTGAAACGATAATTATGCAATAGTATCATAAATTAATTAGAAACAATACAAATTTATTAATCATAATCATACATTGATTAGAAACTTAAGTAAATTTGGTAAATATGGAAAAGAGAGAAAATATGGTAGGATATTGGAAAAAGTAAGAAAGAAATTAGTTAAGAGTTATTTTTACTCACTGGTAGGATGACATTTTACTCTCCAAAAAACTCGTGAGTAAAATTGGGTAGGAGGAGTGAGAAAGTGGATAGAGAGAGAATTAAATGGGAAAATTTTGCCCACTGTCGATAGTAGTCTAAGGAGCAAAGTCATCCATAGCATATTTATCAACTATTAATCTTGTCCCGATTTACTTGCTACATTTTTCTTTTGAAGTTAAAGTTTAAAAACGTTGACTACAAAGGGTCTAACAATTGATATATTCAAATGACTTTTTAATGTAAATTTTTAGAATATTTAATTTTCATAATTTTTATTTTACAAATTCAGTGAAAACATTTGAAATGTATCTTGGAAACTAGCTAAGTAATATTCAACACGCTATAATACTCATACTTGCCACTTTGGAGAGAAGGTGGAGATTCTAACATACTTAGCTTCATAGTACAATACTACAATTACATCATTGTATAGAAAAATATACTGGGAGATTGAGTTCTGACATGAATAAATTATCATTCTTGAGGATTACGTAAGGACAACAAATCAAATAGAATTGTTGTCAGATGCTACATGGTCGAAGAAGCTCCCATCTGAGTGATCTACTAGTAAAGATACGGAGTACTTATTATTGCCATGCGTATTGCGGAATCATAGATCACTGAGGAATTCGAGGTAGGTAGGGTAAGTAGTGAGTGCTAACTGCTAAGTGGTTGGTGGTTATATTGTTATACGTAAATACAACATCTCATGTTACTATGTTAGGATAATGAGTCAACCGTGATGATGTGATATCAAATCTCTCAACCTTATCCATACAGCTTGCTCAAGCAATATATCTGGTCCATTCTCGATCGGTGGTTTCAGGGATATTTTCTCTACTAGATGTCTAGATTGTTACAAATAAGGCATGTTTGGGATTAGAATAAGGTATTACTATAGTAGTAAAAGTCAAACTTAAAAATATGAATGTGAATCTAAGAAAAAATAAGAAAGTGATAATGTATTTGTAAATTGATTAAATATTAATGGTTTGGTGGGAGGTGAAAGATAGGGAAGTATTACCCTAATTTTGGGGATAATAGTCACTCACTCTCCCTTTAGTAGGGGTGGTAAAAATTGACCCGACCTGAAAACCCGACCCGAAAATAGCAGGTTAAGGTTGAGATTTTTGACGCGAAAACTAAAATGAGTTGACACGAACCCGACCCGAAACTAAATGGGTTAGGTTAAGGTTGGAATTTCCAACCCGAAAATGACCCACGTAACCCGAAACTATTTTCGGGTCAAAATCAGGTCGGGTCAACCTAAACCCGACCTTATAACCAAACTATATTAAGTAGATTAAAAAAAATTTACTTGGCCAGTCACCCATTCTGCCTAAAATCCAAGCCCAAATTAAAATGCTAAAAGAAAATTAAACTATTAATGTCAACTTGTTAGTCGTTTCATCTCAATTCTAAAAGTTTTCTTTTTCTTCAGCCACTCTATTGAATAACCACATATCAAGGGTGACAAAAACTGACCCGAACCCGACCCGAAAATAGCGGGTAGGGTTGAAATTTTCGGCACAAAAGCTTGAATGGGTTGACACGAACCCGACCCGAAATTAAATGGGTTAGGTTCGGGTTGGAGTTTTCAACCCGAAAACTTAAATGGATCAGGTTTGGGTTGGGGGATAGCTAACCCTAAAATAGGTGACCCGAACACGAACTCGACCCGACCTGATCCATTTGCCACCCCTACCCTTTAGTGTAACTATTTCCCCTAAAATGAGAATAATAGTTCCTAGTTATTTACTGTTCAACACACCATTACTATATAATATACTTCTAATCACACCACAACTCATTTTTTTCTTGTATCTACATTTATTTTCTTAAGTTTGATTTTTGTTACCCTAGTAATATATTATTCTCATCCCAAGCATATTTTAAGTATGCAATGATTATGTGCGTCTTTCGTTGTGTGTTTACTTTGTTGCAAGATCCAACTGTTTATCTTATGTTTCAGTTAAGAAATAAAACAATCAAAATATGCTACATTTTAATATTAAGGAGTAGATCGAGAAATTCCTAATTTATATCTATTATAAATATATAAGAAGTATTTTCGTAATTTTATTTTTATATATGAGATTATAATAATGTATATACATGATACTAGTTTTTTCTGTATTTTTATATTTGATATAAGAATATTTATATATGATATAACAATACTTATATCTGATATAACAATAGTTACGTTATATCTAAGATCTCAATATCCTAATGTAATTTATATTAAATATGAATTAGGAAAGTTTCCTACCCGATCAGCATGCGTATGTTCATAATACACAGTAAAGTTACTAATGTATGTGTTGAATACTTGAATGTATCAATAATATGTCTTAGCGGAATCTTCTCTTAGTATTGGTGGAATTTACGTGATTCTATTGATTGTGTATGATTTTTGAAGCAAGATTCTGTACCAATATACGGAAATACTTTGTTATGGTAATCAGATGTTACAGAAGTCAATTGATCTATTGGATAATTCAATTGAACCACGGTTAACATAATTAGTACACAACATCACCTTGTTATATCCATAGCACTATTGCAGATCTAGCTAGCAATTTGCTATGCCGGCGGTCATGCTTCCATAGTATTTCTAGTAGTCAGTTGTAAGTATCCTAATAGACAAGGCATAGTTTAAGGAGTATCAACTAATTTAAGAAAGTAGGGACTAATAGTATTTTTGGTGAAAGATTTTTTTAAGGTTATTTTTAAAATTTTATTCGAAATAAGCTTTATGTTAAACTATTTTCAAATATAAGATTCTTTAAGGTATGTATATAAATTGCTATTAGAGACAACGATTCTATTCTATACTGGTTTGAATTATAAATTGGGATAATATCATACTCCATGAAATCGCTATTATAAATACTAATTTTCACTTCTCAAATACTTGGACAAATTTTCATTGGAAATTCACATATGCATAGATTTTGAAGAAATGCACAATTTAGAAAGAAAAAAATCACCTCATTCAAGGTCTCAAAAATAAAGTTATGACTTCTCAAAAAATATCTAAGAGAATCCACTATGTTTTTATGAGCACTCATTTTATTATGACACGACTCGTGGCAATTAATATTACTAAAGGTTGCCTTCTTCGCATTGTTGAGACGTACGCGATTTTCATGGATACTCAATGCGCATAGCAAAACCAGTAATTTGTAGGAAAGCTTGGTTCAAGAAAGGTAGGGGGTCATGACTCTTGAGTCAAAATGGTGGAGCGCAATCAACTGGACATAATACTCAGACCATAGACCTAGTAGATAGTGTATTGGCCTCCCGTTGTTTCTCAGGCTTCTTCCCAATATTACGTGTACACTTGCCACTTGGTATTACGTGTACACTTGCCACTTGGTATTACGTATACACTTGCCACACTTGGAAGAAATAAGTGGCTCATGCTTGTCTAATTCATCCAACAGGACACGGAGTTTCCTAAAGCAAACTGAAACAGGCATTGTCTTAATTAGTATGCTCATATTTATTCATTTCAACTTTGAGTTTGTGAATACACTAATCATTCATTGAAAAACGTTTATAGAGATCATCCCATAGACGTTTAACATTATCATAGTTTGAGAGCATAGACTTGGGGTCGGTCGTGTTCATGAGCTATGAAACTAGCATACAGTGGATCGTAGGGAGGCACGTAATTAAGTCATGAAGAAAACCAAAATTCCTTCGAGATGAGAGAGCCACCTGAATTGCATGGGACCAAGGATCAAAATTATCCAACTTTAATCTTACAAAAGTGATGACATCGCCGGATTGATCTTGAGAACCGAGGTAGAACGGTTCCTTGCTCCGATACCATGCCTAAGCTTTAATCCGCACAAAAAATATATATACAAGCAATCAATAATCTAAGTCTTCCCAACCATCTAAAAAAACCTTATATACCATTTGCAACATATATTATTATATATACAACTCTAGCTCACTGGTAAGGCTCTCTACTTTTTATACAAAGTACCAAGGTTCGAATCCTACTCCCCACTCACTCTTTTCTTTTTTTCCCCTACCCCTTCACACCTTCCATTTTAGTATTTCACGATTTTCACCATTTGAAACCATAGGTTATCCTACGTCCCTACCCCTTGTCCCCTTCATGAGTTCATGCCTCCGGCCTCCAAGTCACCGCCTGATCGCCCAAGAAATCTTGACAGACCAACACTCCGGCACACGCATGGCGAATTCGCGGTGGCTCTGCTCGAGTGCTCAGGTCCTGCTCCACTCCCTCACGCGATCACGCCTCACATTAGTCATCTGCTCGGTGCTCTCCTCTCAGCGTCTCAGCCACTGACTTTGGCAGCCCCACTCACTCACTCCACAGCCCATCACACCACAAAGGCACTGAGTCATGCCACTACGCCACCGCCCTCCGACCAATCGATTTCCATAAGTACTTTTCTCCTCTCAATCTCTCCTTCCTCAATTGATAATTTGATTAATTGATTTAATTTTTCATTTGTGAAATGTGAATTGAGTGAATGATTTGGGAATTTGTCATTTGTGATTTGGAAATGAATGAATGATTCAATTTATCATTTTTGATTTCTAAATTAAATTATTTACTTTGAAATGTGAATTGGTCCATTCGATTATTTTGAAATGTTGAATTTTGTTTATTTACTTAAAATCTTGAATTAGAGAGAAAGAATTAGTATATTAAGCTTATATTGTCTTCAGATTTGTAGTTTGAATATGAAGAGATTAGAATTGGTCAATGGTTTGAAATATTGATTAATTATTGTTAAAATGATGATTGATCATTAATTGGTTTAAAATGTTGATTGTTGATATTTGATTAGTTATGTTAGCGTATTGTTGTTGATTAGTTGGGAGGCTGGATTGTAGTAGTTTTTATACTTGAAATGGTGTATATCGTTGTAATTGGGTTATTTGTCGTGTGTTGTTGAATTGTTATCCGAACCCATAAGGAAAAATTCCTAGCATCGCCACTGCCAACCATGACTTTTAAGCCTAACCATATCCCAACAAAAATAGAAAAACGTTCCTAGCACAATTCTATCTAAATTAAACTTTGCGGCCTACTCCATGGATAGGTCGTGAAGTAGCTATGTCGAGCATGAATAGGCCTCATAGTAGGCTGCCTCATCTTCTAACAGTATTAGCCACATCCATGGTTTAGTGGTTTAAACTTTTAAAGTCAGATAACTAGAAGAAGTGGGAGGATCAGGGGTGGGGGGCTGTGTACGTATCTAATTGATGTGAGAAAAGAAAATAAATGGCGCATGGAACCCTAGATATAAGTACTAGTGTTTTATAAAATGTAAATATTGCATTCAATCATTGAAAGATTTGCATAAATTTAATATGGTAAATGAGCAAAAAATGATGGATACGCATTAAATAATCAATAGCCAAAAGACAGACAGTAAAAACCATGTAGACCTACAAGGCTGAACACATTGATATGACGCCACCTTAGGCCTGTTACTGACATTTTAGAGGCTTAGGGCGAAATAATAAATTTGAGCCCTAAAATTTAATAATATATTTTGTATTATTTTATTTTCTTGTTTAACAAATAAAAAAATTAAATAGTGATTTCAAAAAATAAATAAACTATTAAAAAGCTTGATTAAAAATAAGACTATGCATTATAATCACATAAATCATTAATAAAAATTTCAATTTAAACAATATCGTAAACAATCCACTTCATAAGAGTTTTTATTTACCAAGTATCTTATTATTATGGTCATTTCTCTTTATAATATTATAAATAATTCTCTTCACAAATTAATAAATACAGTATACATTCTAAATACAACGAATTAATAAGATGTTATTGCATTAACAATATGAGGAACAATGAAAAACTGTGTACAACTAATAGACAAAATAATTAGTTGAATTTCTTACATTTTTTTAATGGTGACATAAAGTAACTATTTTAGTTAAAGGTTAATAATTAGATAAGTATAATGACAATACTATTTTGTATGATGTATTTAGTTTTAGTAGGTTGTTACTTTTTTTTTTTTTTTGCTTTGAATTCATGTGAAGTATATATATGCAGGTACATATGCATGGGTTAAGAAAAAAGGAATCGAACGTACAATCATAAAATATCCAAGTAAAGGGAATTGAACCTATGCCAAATTACATTAAAAACTTTATACAAGTAGGCCTTTTACCATTGTAATACTTCAATTAATATGATAAAATTTACACACATTACATTTATATCCCTTTTATTTTTATCTTATCATTAAAAAAATAGACCTTATTTGACGGGACCCCGGGCGGCTGCCTCGCTCATCCCACCCCAAGGACGGGGCTACGCCACCTTCGACATTATTATTATTTTTATTTTGAGTATTTAACATAACGATGCTTAAATTATTGCAACATTGCAAGAAGGACTAGACATGAATTATAGAGATTTGCACAAAAGAATGAAACAAATTAAGTTGGTATGAGTGTATGACACAACTGCTTAAGAGTTAGGAGGACAACTCACAAAATTTGTGCAAATAACGACGGGAGGTGGGGCGGGTTAGGTGAGTAATGCCCGTATCGGACCAGTAAGACATGAGGCTGGTGCTTAGAAAAAAGTTGTTCTCGTACCAAGTTTGGGTAGTGTGATGCGTATGTACCTAAGATTTTTACCACTTCGCCCAAGTTCCTTGAGTGAATGGTGTTTTATTTCCCCATTACTCTACATTTTGACATTTGTATACAAGTGATTATGATAGGTGGTGGACTCCTTGATACATAGTACAATATAGCCTTATGCGTATTTTATGAAGTGAAAACAATATTTACTTTGTCAGAGGTTTCTTCAAATAATTATTAAAAAGGTTCCTTAATTACTATATAAACACCTATTAAGCCGTTAACTACATGTACACAATTCTAGAATTTTCAAACTATAAACCATGAATGTCGTTAGTGTCAAAATTACACATTTGTTAGGTGTAATATAAGATCCGAATTGAAATGATAATTGAAAATTATGGATTATGTCTAGTAATTATTGGATGAATGGAAAATTCCTACTTCAAATTTTTTGCGCCGAATCTTATCCAACTTTTAAGGTATTGCCATATTCTTCCGAGTTACGATTGATATATATCATCAAGGACTACTACAGCTGCCTATCTATCAATCATATTCATAGAGAGGGGACTTTGATTGTGATTTGTGGGAATGTGGGGAAGCACTTATCTTTCCCACTTGCCACCTCCATGTTGTTACCGGTTAAAAGAGCTAATTATATAAGAATATTGTTAGTAAAATATAACTATTATCATATCAGATATAATTATTGTTATATCAGATATATAAATATTAAAAATATAAAAATACAGAAAAATACATATCAGGCATATACATTATGATTTTAAGCATAAAAATAAAATTACAAAAATATTTCAAATATATTTATATTAGTTTTAAATTAGGAATTTCTCCTTATTAAAATAACAAAAAACACATAATTGTGGAAGAATAGTTGAATAGGTTTTTTTTTTTTTTTTTTTTTTGCAAGTTGAATAACTTAATTTGATAGTCGCGGTTAAAAAAGCACCACTATTTATTTCATTTTACAAAAAGGCACCACTAGCAGTTAGGTTTGAAATATACTACAAACAGGAGATCGAAAGAAGAAGTAACACACTAACACGGCATGGCCTTTACGAAATCGTCGGACTTGGTGCAATTTCTTCTTAGATACGACGTATGTAATAGATAATATACGTGCTTGAATGTATATATATAGTACCAAAAAATAAACGCGTAATCTTAAAGTGTAATATATGATTTCATGTTCGTTTGATTATCTTTCAAATGAGCTAATTAATGACTAAGAAATTTGCCTTGGTTGTGCTACTTTCATACTCCGTATTATATATAAACATAATACGAAGTACCACATAGTTATGTCTCATGGAGTTGTTGAAATTTAGAATTAAACCAAAAATTCTCTCAAGCCATTTTGCTCAAACGTGGAAGAGAAGGAGATCTTTCCAGCTCGATGCGTCCCTTTCACGAAAGATCATATCTTAACCACTTCCTTGAGGCTCGAGGCATCATTATTCATCACTACACCACAGTATCACACAATATGGTCCATGCATTTGCATATAATTGATATGCCTATTGTGTACTCCGATCCTTACTCAAACTATGAAGCCGTTGAAAAGAAAAACTAACAAGGACTAATATTATGCACGTATTCTAAGTTTCTAATTGCTATGAATAAATTTGCTTACATGTAGCAGATTGACAAGATTTTGCGAGCAAATGGAATCATAGAAATGTTTTTGCAGAGTATGGAGAAAAAGTAGTCTTAAAGTCGTAATATAAGATGTACAGACTTTGCTCCACACAACTAGAACTGAATTTTCTCGTAATTTTACGTATAACAAAGCTTTAATTTTTGTTAATGTACTCCCCCAACGTGGTTTAATTAACCTTAATGTCACAAGTGTATCTTCTTACGAATCTAATTGATAACCGAAAAATAGTTAAGAAAGTAAAGTAAAAAGTTGTCAGAATTTGCTGTACAACTTGTGTCATTCACAAGCTCCAAAAACATTATCAATCAAGCAGAGGACCACCACTAGCTAGATTGTCAACCCATCCCATTATTATACATTTACAAACATACTTAATATATAATGCCACGCCAAAGAGGCAATATATATGTATTAGACCCACCTTATATTAGAAGATCTTTACATTATTGTTACTATGACATGCATGGATTTTGTTCGGGTTCAATCTCTTCTTCTTCCTCTATGTATTTTCCTCTCCTTTTCCCTACTAATCTTGGGTCGTTTTGGGGCGATGGAGGAACATGGGGATTCGGCAATGGCAAGGAAGCAAAGAGAGAATGAAGTATGGAAAGTTTCAACAAGTTTGGCAATGGAAGACGAAGAAAGTAGACCTCTTAAGATCATCTTTAAAGGACCAGCTAGGAATTGGACTGATGCTCTTCCTATTGGTAACGGTCGTTTTGGTGCTATGGTTCATGGTGGAATTTTATCTGAGGTTGTTAATCTTAATGGTAAGTCATACTTTGCTCTTACTAGGATAAGTAGGAAAGATAATTTAAGGCTTAATGAGCTACGTACACTCATCATGCAAGATTATGATCTATATAGAATGTTTAGTACCTTGCATTTGAAACTTTGGATACATAAAAATTCTTGATCAATTTTTTATGCCATCTTGAAGGTTGATGTTTGTGAAAAACTATACAGTGTTTTCTTGTTCAGTATGTAACTTTAGTATTCTGTGCTACATATGGTATAGTGGTGTGGTAATGAAAGATTAGACTAAACAAACCTTGATGCATTGCCCATTTGCACAGACGACACACTTTGGACCGGCATCCCGGGGAACTATGCAAATCCAAATGCTCCGCAGGCACTAGCAAATGTGAGGAAGCTCGTCGACAATGGAAACTATTCAGAAGCTACTGCTTTTGCAGACAAGGAACTCTCTGGAGATTCATCTAATGTATGTTCCTCTTCCTGATGCTGTAAGAAAGGGAACGATGAATTATTCTGCTAAAAATTTGTGGTAAATAACAATGTAAGACCAAACTCAAGAAAAAAAAAAAACTAATTCACGAAATATTGTGTTTCTCCCTCCATCCCAAAGCTCTACTAAGCGAACATGATTTGGGGACGTACAGATTTTGAAGAGAGAAAAATGGGTGACAGTGTTCATGTCTCGACTTAAGTAAAAGTTTCTGAAAAACTTGCTAAAACTAGTATGTTAACTTAGCTCTAGGGTATCCCAAAATAACATTTGTTTACTCACTGCGGGACCGGATTTTAAACGAAATATTTCTGACGTTTAAGTCCTAGTAAGCTTTGGTGTCTGATATGCTTTTGTATTACAGTACAAATTACTCCTATGATGCAGAAACTGTGATCTAATGTTATGCTTGTCCTATTTGAAGGCTTACCAGCTTTTGGGTGATCTTATACTGGACTTTGAGGGCCACAATTCCACATACGTAGAACAAACATATCATAGAGAGTTAGACCTGGATACTGCAACTGTTACAGTGAAATACTCTGTCGGCGATGCAGAGTTCACGAGGCAGCACTTTGCTTCAAATCCTGATCAAGTTATTGTGATCAAAATCTCATCGAGTAAACAAGGTTCTCTCTCCTTCAAAGCCTCCTTGGATAGCAAACTGGATCATCGTTCCTACACTAATGACAAAAACCAGATCATTATGGAAGGACGCTGCTCCGGTGATCCTAAGGGAATACAGTTTTCTATGGTACTCGATTTTCAAATAGGTGGTGAAAATGGTGTGATACGCGATCTAGAAGGACAGAGTTTGGGAGTAGAAAATGCAGATTCTGCTGTCATTCTTCTGGTGGCATCATCTACATTTGATGGGCCCTTCACTATACCTTCAGACTCCAAGAAAAACCCAACATCTGAAGCTCTCAGTAAGATGAATTTGATAAACAACCTCTCGTACTCCGTGTTGTATGCCCGGCATTTAGATGACTATCAGAAACTATTTCATCGTGTTTCACTTCAGCTTTCTGAAAGCAGCAAAACTGATGAAAAAATTTCTACAGCAGAGAGAATTCAATCTTTTCAAAATGATGAAGATCCTTCTTTGGTGGAACTTTTATTTCAGTATGGTCGATATTTGTTAATTTCTAGTTCAAGACCAGGAACTCAGCCTGCAAATCTGCAAGGAATTTGGAGTAAAGATGTATATCCCCCTTGGAACGGCGCTCCTCATCTGAATATCAATCTTCAGATGAACTACTGGCTTTCACTTTCTTGCAATCTTCAAGAGTTGCAAGAACCATTGTTTGAATACTTGTCTTCCCTCGCAATCAATGGAAAGAAGACCGCCAGTGTAAACTACAAAGCTAGTGGATGGGTTGCACATCAAGTGTCCGATATATGGGCGAAAACATCACCTGATTATGGGCAAGCAGTCTGGGCTTCGTGGCCTATGGGTGGGGCTTGGCTTTCAACTCACTTGTGGGAACATTATACTTATACAATGGATAAGAATTTTCTAGAAAACAAGGCATACCCGTTACTGGAAGGAGCAGCTTCATTTTTGTTAGACTGGTGGCTAGAAGGAAAAGATGGATACCTTGAAACTAACCCTTCAACTTCCCCTGAACATATGTTCACATCCTCAGATGGTAAGCTTGCAAGTGTGAGCTATTCAACAACCATGGACGTAGCCATAACTAAAGAAGTCTTCACCATAATCGTTTCTGCTGCTGAGGAATTAGGAAGAACTGATGACAATCTTGTCAGTAAAGTTCTAAAGGCTCAGGCGAAGCTACCACCCTACAGAATCGCAAGGGATGGTTCTCTTATGGAATGGGCTCAAGATTTTGAGGACCCTGACCCACATCATCGACATGTCTCACACTTATTTGGTATATTTCCGGGCCATTCAATAACTCTTGAGGAAAATCCTGATCTTTGCAGAGCTGCAAATTATAGCCTTTACAAACGAGGAGAAGAAGGTCCTGGGTGGTCTACTGTGTGGAAAGCTTCCCTATGGGCACATCTGCGTAGCAGTGAGCACACATATAGGATGGTCAAGCATTTGTTTAACTTGGTGGATCCTGATCAAGAGGGAAGCTACGAAGGAGGGCTTTATAGTAATTTGTTTACAGCACACCCGCCTTTTCAGATTGATGCAAACTTCGGCTTTTCTGCTGCCATAGCAGAAATGCTGGTACAGAGCACTGTGCAAGATCTTTACTTATTGCCCGCACTACCCAGAGACAAATGGACTAACGGCTGTGTCAAAGGATTAAGGGCTCGGGGTGGTTTGACAGTCAATATTTGCTGGACCGACGGCAATCTACATGAAGTCGGTCTATGGTCAAATGGCTCTAATTCTTCGAAAAGACTAAATTATAGAGATATTACAGTTGTGGCAGATATCCTGCCTGGTACAGTCTACACATTTGATACACAATTGAAGAGTGTAAACACACGTTCTCTCATTTAGATTCTTTCTCCCCCGTACAGTCTACACATTTTATAGGCAATTGAAGTGTCTAACACATTCAGTAGGGAAGCAGGCCTTACATCAGCAGAATAATTTTTCATCTGATTCCTGTTTATTCTTTAGAGGAGTGTCACTTCCTCAACCCTGAAGCTCGTTGCTTCCAAGTTTGACTATGTGTATTTTCATGAAGAAATATTTCAATTCTTACCTCTATCTTCAAAGCAATTTCTGAATAATTATAAGCAATATGTGCACAACCATCTCCCTCTATGAAATTCAAATTTAGGGCGTAGAGAGAACATCGTAACAGGAAGAATAGACAAATCAGAGTAGACTAGCACCTATATAACTTCAGAAAAGGGGAGGATGGTGTAGGAAATTAACTCGTTTGTTAGATTAATATATAAAAAATATCAGGAAAGAGGAGTTAGTAACTGATAAAAATGAATTACCTATTAGCTAAATTTACCACTAAGACCTGTCAGGAAACTAAATGGTGAAGCTAGAAAACCTACTTTAGAGCTCGTGATTTTTATAATCCAGCTAGTCCTTTAGAAATAAAACACTTCTATCCAACAAGAATCCAATCAAAAAACGATTTTCAAGGTGTACAGGCAAAAGGGAATCTCTTTCTGCACACTATAAGAATTGCAAATACATTTTCTTATCCACTAATGTATACAAGTATAATAGTTAAGTTTCCACTCTCAAAAAGTCAAAATCACCTGAAAACTAGAGGGTTCTGAAAATCAAAGATGTTCATTGTCTTGATAGTGTCCATTAGGGTGGTCATGGTCAGATTCATCAGCTCCGTAATCTACCCACGGAAGCAGTGATTCAAACAACACAGCCAAAGGACTTCGATTAGCTAACTCACGAGGGGCACGACCCTGCGCATTAGCATCCTGATGCTGATTCTCCACCATCTCTCTCATCTCTGGATCTATCATCATAAAATTTTGCAGATTTTCAGGAGGTAAGGTTGCTACAGTATCAGAGAACTCCATAACCATTAAATGTCCATACCTGAAAAGAAAATGAAGGAAATTAGGAAAATAAAAAAAATATCATTGCATGAAAAAGAATTTCTTAACTACAAAGATAGTTCAAACACATATTATGTCTAAACAACCAAAATCAATAACAGATGAATTGGCAAGGAAACATTTCATACTACATCAGCATAAGGTGTTGAGATCATCCCCATTAACCCCCAACATAACAAGAAAGAAGAGATAACAAACTCTTCTTTGTTACTTTCTATATTCTACACACCAGTACATGCCCCCATCCTGGCCTACATGTGCCACCAGCGTGGATTACACTTTAGATTCAGATAAACATAGCCAGAAACTTCAATAGCCTCATTTGCACAGGATATACGACTTGACACTCACTAATCATCAAAGGGGGTTCATAACCTGCGTAAGAAACAAAAATTCATGGCACTTGTTTTCCATCAAGTCCCAACATGAATAATAGAACATAAAGACTTCTTGGTAGAAGCATTCGAGTTCAATCTCAGAATCTGGAATTAAATGACACATGCAAAACTTCCCTGAGAGAAAACAGCTTCATATTTGGGGTGATAGAAAGGAGATTATTAAGTCACAGACAAATGTCTTCAATCATTATAGCACTTACTCATTCTTGTTTGAGGGAAATGCTTCTTTTCTAACACAAGCCCAACTATTAGCTTCACTTGAATCATGCTTCAGAGATTCAATCACATCTAGAGCAGCATCCTTCAACAGTTTCTGAACATCAGGCAACCTCCAAATGATGTAACTCCTCTCTATATATATCCTGATTAGGTGGTCCAGCGAAGGAATTCCAGCGTCTTCAGATTTGAAGAAAGGATTTTTTGTTATGGATGCCCATGTCTGGTCCTTTAAAGGAACCTTTTCCACAAGCTTCTTAAGAACTGGAGGGTGAAGCATCAACGCCTGCTTCATCAGACCAGATGAAGTCTCTTTGTCATGCTCAATCTTACCATCCTTGGAAGTTGAGTCACTCTCAAGATAAAATCGGCAAATGGCAAGAGAATAGGCAAAGTTTGGAAAGTTCCATAAAGAGTTATCACTTTGATACTCATCGGAAAACTTTTCTAACCATGCGTACTCTTCTGCCCGCAGGGAGAAGTAATCAATACAGAACATAGCACCCATGGGATCAGCAGGATCAAGTGAAAGTAGTAGTTTGCAAACTTCCAAAGCTGATCGATGACAACCACGCCTGTCTAAGTTCTTCATGTGACTAAAAAGTGTAGAAAACAATGGCTTGTTTGTTTCATGGGTGTATTCCAGCCGGCAATCTCCCTGCAAGGGGCTGAACATAGGATGCCAGGCACACTCCAAGGTATACAAACATTTAGCAACAGCATCTGCTGCCCTTTGATGTTCACCTGAGAATCTAAAATAATCTGCCAACGTCATGAGTGAATCGACATGATAAGGATGGTGTATCAAAATGCTGGCCACGCCATTCAAATCATGGATTGCCTTGGCTGCTTCAAAAGTCCTTTGAACATTGCTGTACGATGGTGAGTGCACATATCTACATCATACAAGGAAGTACAAGTAAGGAACCACAAAAAGATAGTCACATATATTGATCTTCTGCTACTTATTTTGAAGCACTAAAATTCTAACATCAAAACTGAATACCTCATCAACAGTTCAAAAAAAAATCATTACTTTCCTGCAACCTGAGATACAGTTAAATTCATGGTAAAACATGTTCAACAACAAGAATCTCCGTAATAGCTAGGAAGTTGTAAGCTTGCAAATTAATTACTGGTAGAAGGGTTTCATAGAAATGTATCTGGGAATATACGACAAGCAGAGATGTAACCCTCTCCCCTGGCCCATAAAAATTTCAATCTATCTTCCAAAGGCAGCAAGCTGTAGCACAGAAACCCATACGGAATGTCCAAATTCTGCAATGGTTTCACAGTACTTGGTTCAAGATAAACCATAGCAATTAATTAGCACCAAGATGAGCATGCAATATTTGCATCAAGCCATCACCTGACAGCAAAAGTGTTGAGGGAGGACATACAGACGACAGAGACTAGACCAGCTCAACTAAAAGGTAATACTAGACAGTTTAGGTTTTAATGAATAAAGCATATGATAAGACATCAACCTAAAGTAATTGATCCCATCATTAGTCTCTAGAAGCTCCATAGACAAGGACCCATCCCAGCGATGCCAGTGATCATTTGGGGAGACGAGAATACACTTTTTGTGACTGTACAACCCACGTCTTCCGCCACGCACTTGCCTAGAAGAGCTGGCTTGATTAGCATTCTCAAAAGAACTCACAACCTTTGAACCAAATATTCTCCGTAGCTCATATTCAGCATTCAAGAACTTCGGATCCACCTTCAGAATGGAGGATTTGGACTGTTTAATAACAGTATCTCGTTTATTGATACTCTTACTGGAGCTAGCTTTATGGGCAGAATTAATTTCAAGAGATAACGCTTCTATATCATACTCCAGAGATTGTTTAGGTCGATCAGCATTCGAGAGTAAAACCTCTTTGTTTTTCTTCTTTTTCTTTTTCTTTGATTTCTTATTAGATACTGGAGCTGTAGGGACATGACTTCTCGTAACAGATCCAGAATCATTGGTCTTTTCCGTCAAGGCATCATCTATGGCACTGGATTCATCCCCCTATGGAAGAAATAATTTTTAAAAAAAGTCATATGATTGAAGAACAGCATGCTATCAACTGCTAAGGAGAAATGCTACTTGTAAGAAGTTGGTGAAAACCAAGCAAAAGGAGTGGTTCAATTCAACCACCAACTAAAAACCTTCATGAAAAGAACACTATTATCCAAATGTTTTTTCAGAATGCAGCAAGTATGGAAAAGTGACAAACGAAAGTAACAGAACCTGGTCATTCTCATGGTCATCATCACCATCATCATTGAGGAGATTGAAAGGGTTTTTTGGATTAACATTAGAATCATCATCATCATCATCATTGAGGAGATCAAACGGATTTTTAGGATGAGCACCGGAGACATAATCATCATCATCAAGGTTCTCCTCCAGCCCTTCTGCAATAACATTACCCTCTTGTTTCTGATTCTGCTCTTGTTCCTTCAAAATTTTTTTAAGTAACCGACCAGACATATTGCTCTGGATAATACAGAATAGGTCAAGGATATAGAGCAAAGGGAAAGGGTAGAATGAATTGACTAAAACATAAAGCAACTAAGAAATGGACATAAGCAACATAATTATCCTTTTAAATGCCAGCAATTGGGGACCCAAACTAGCTCTGGTCTAGAAAGAGAGTAAGGCCACTGAAGATGTCTCAACTTCATTTAGCTGTCTTGGAGACAGCATCCAAAGTTACTTAAATAAACAACATACGAATTGGAGCCTCTAAACAGGAGAGAACCTCCACTTAAACCAATAACTTTAACACAGGAATGGTTTTTAGTCCCCCAAGCAAGCAACAACTTCACCTCATATCTCAATGTTTTTACGAGTAATCAACAAGGACAATTGGTTAATCATTTCCGTTGTAACATGAGAGGCAATATGTTAGACCATGCCAGTTTCACATTACTCGAACTAAGATGATAGTGTCAGACACGAGTATATGATCAAGTTTTGGACACGGTGTACACCCCCAATCATCACATGGGATTAGATACCTGAAAGGATTGTACTTACTCCAGCTACCTCAGTCACTACTTCTATATAGCTTGGACAAAAACCACCCAAAAATTCTTGCTCCAAAATCATACCAATGTTAAACCTCATTGGTCTCCAATGTTACTCAGAGAGTCAAGATGCAAACTTTAAACACCAACACACCAAATTACGCCATGAAAACTCGCCTCATCTGACCAACCCTTCAATCAACCCCCGAGCTCGATTCAAGTTCCCAAATCCAAGTAACACAGCAGAAAGTACTGTAGGTCTGTAGTATGTCATGACTCCATAGATACAATGCAAACTACAATGCAATTATCCACTTCCTAACCTCAACATAACATTGCTCAATTTGGTAAATCTATTTCATAATATCAACCAAGAAAAACCCACAAAAAAACCCATTCATATCTTCCAAAAAACTTCAAAAATACAAGTAAAACCTCGTAATTGATTGATTAATAGCGTAACTAATACCTTACCTGAAGACAAAGATAACCCTACCTCTGATTTTTTGTGGCAAACAGAATAATCAACTGCAGAAACAAGAAAAGGAGCTTCTTTTAACAAATTTTCAACGCAATCACATTAAAAATGCAGACATAGAGTAAAGTCGAACTTTAGGGATAAATGCCAATAAAATTACTGAAAAATGAAGAAAAGAGAAAGAATTTTGAGAGGAATAATGTAGGGAATGGACTTGCCTGAACCCAGACGATGGTCCTATGGATGAGCAAGTCGCGCACGATTGTTATGATTATGAAGAATCACAAGATCTTTGCATCTGGGTATTCTTCTTATTCAAGATTGACGAAGAATATCATTCCCGTGTCGTGGTCGGCGAATAGCCCAATCCAAATGGAATTGGCCCATTTACTAATTCCGGAGGTCTGAATATGGTAGCTAGGCATACCTTCTTAAGATATCTCATATTGTTATGCTCGGTTATGAAAAGGTTGTACGAAAACGTTAAATAAATGATTAGGTTGTTTGAGTACTCCTCATATCTTTACTAGGGGTCATTGTTAAATACGGGTCTTTGCTCATAAGTTAAGAGGATTTAATATTAGATTTGAATATTCTATCGTATAAAGGCATGTCTTATAATGAAAAATGTTTATGCAAAGCATATAAATGAAATAATATAGTAACAGATTCAGTACACTAATTATTCGTGATAGAGAATATAGATAATTGTTATCCTATATATAAATCTTTTCATCACGTGTTATTTTGGATTATTGATATCGTTTTAACATTAAGTGATGATATTCTAAAGTATTTACACTTGTAATAGTGTTTTGTTGTAAATATTACGATCTTCTTCGTATGCAAATTGTAATAAATAAAAGAAAAAAAGTATTAAAAATGATCACCTTATTAAAATTTGATCGTCACTAAAATCTCCAAATCTCACCATTTGAAATTTTTTTTTTTTTAACACACAATTAATTACATTAAAATTCACCCAAATTTGTTATTTTTGGGCAACAAGATGCACCCAAGTAACTTCCTCAATCCTCCGTGTCATCGCCCATATATTGAGTTGGGTTGCTCTAATATTCTTCCCATTCACTCCCAATCAAACATCTTTGTCAATAAAACCCCTTCCAAAACCCTTGTGCTATCAACAGAGCAACAAAATGGCTGCAAGATTTGGTTCCCTCTCAAGGTCCCTAATGTCCTCCGCTCGGGCCTCTCCACTCCGTTCACAACCATCCCTCCTCCGCCCTCCACCACTCTCCTCCCCTCGCCTCCGCCCTCCTCGCCTCTCCTTCATTCCTTCCAGGTCGCTCCCCTTTCTTCCATACCCCAGTATTTTACTTTATGATTGTGTTATTGCTCTTGATTATTCATTAATCTAGTCGAATTAAATCCGGATGTTTCTATAATTCGGTTTATGATAGTCTTTTTTTTTTAAAATAGTAATATTTCGAATGTTGTGTTTGTGGCTTTAGGGTGAGCAGTTAATTCTGTGTTGAATTTGTGTATCTCGGATATGATTGGAAATTTATATGCTTAGTGGGAAATTTTTAGTTATCGATTACGATCTCTTGAAATCGAGTTGTTCGAATTAGGATGTCTTGCACTGCATTAGATAGTTGGAGGCTAGGTGCAAAATTTGGCGGATAAACTTGAATTTTTGGTTTTCTAGTTGATTTACTGCTTCTTTAATTAATGTAGGTTCATTTTTGAGTTATGGTTTATTTGTAAATTTTATATGTTTTGTGGGAACTGTTTTGCAATTGGTTTCGATGTGCTTGAAATCGAGTTCTTTGAATTAGGATGTGTTATTACTGCATCTGATAGTTGGAGAATGAAATTGTCGTTTTACTGATCGATTTTTTTTAAATGAAAAAAGTCGGTCAGTTTCATGGTCTGATTGAAGTTTTACTTTATATGTATGTAGGAACTTTGGAGAGCTTGGATGCACCCAATCATTTTTACCTTTCAGTTGTGATGCAACTTTGCCTCGTTTAACTTCACACCTTTCTATTGACGTTCAAGCGTGTTCTGAGCTCTTCCATGGTACCTTTTGCCGTTCTTGTCAGGATCGCTAGTAGTTACTTTGTGAGTCCATTTCTAGGACATGTTTCATGATAATTGTTGTGGAAATTTATTGCTTTAAGATGCTTAATATGGAACCTATTTTGTTAATGTTTTGTTTATAAATTGTTACAAATCTTATAATATGCTGTTCAGATCAATTAAAAAATCAAGGAACAAGGATGGCGATAATAGTATATTTTCCATTTATGCTGAATTTGGTTGTTGAGAAAAGTTGGGATTGGGTTTTATAGGGCATAATGGAGAGGATGGGTGATGTTGCTTGGATGTTTTGATCATCAAAAGGACGAAGGCACCGCTAGGTTATAACCTTCTTATCTCGTTCCTTAGCTTTTACTGTATTTTCTACTATCATTTTCCTTGATTGTTCTTGGTTACTGATATTTTGAATTTTACATCAATTATTAACAAGATCTTTTAAAGGAAGGAAAATAAGAGAAATAGATGACTACTTAAGATTATTGATTTGCCAAAAAGAATGAAAAAAAATATAAGATAGATTGTTTTTGTTTTTATTGATGCTAAAGGTACAGAATGCCAGTATTCTAATTAGTTCTTTTAACCTTTGGCTGTTTTGCACATTTTTGTTTTGAACATACCTTTGATTTTTGTCATGTAGGTTAAGTTTCCATTTCTAAACCCTGTAAAATTGGGATCTTGTGTGCTTTCAACTTCTTATTGTTGGAATATTGCTGTTTTTCCAATGCGCAGCACTTAAAGTTCATCCATATTCACTTTTCATTGCGTGCTTCACCAGGGGATATATTTCAAGAATAATTGGGATAGCTTATCTCTATGCTGATCCTTGAAAACTTAAAAAGTCTAGTTGATTTTAATTTGTCAACTACTCCTGAGTTCCTCAAACTGAAAGACCTGTTATATGGAAATTTCAATACCATGAGCCAGTCTGTTAGCGCTAGTTGAAACATGAAAGCTGTTTTGCCTGTGATATCATCTTTTTTACCATTTCTTTTTAAACTCAATATACGAGTGTTGTTTTCCTTCTCCTTTGTGACTTAGGGGGCTGACTTGTAGGGGATTAATAGCTGACTTGGAAGTTAAGAGTATGCAGAAGAGGTGTCTGAGGACATTAGGAAAAGTCATAGCTAGCTATACTTAGGTTTGCCATGAATGTTGATGTTTTGAGCTTCTCCAAAGGAATCAAGTATATTTCTAGAATGTATAGTGAGTGACCCAGTTTCCTAGTTGCCTCCTGGTTTGATCATGTCTAACAACAACATATTTTCATTTTCCTTCTTAAAATTGAAGGTTTCAAATGTCAACTAATGAATCCAATTGAAACTGTTGGTTGAGTAGGCAGACTCTTCTTATCTTGAAACCTGTCCTTTTTGTTGAAGGTTGGCTTAGCTTTAGTAATCAATACTTTAGTAAGGTAAACTTTTGGAAAGTGCTATAATGTAATGAGAAAGATATTTGGACTCTTCCAGCAATCCAGCGTTGAAATTTCACGTTGTGCCATTGTAATTACTAAGATTTTCAGGGTCTCTATCTGAGCATCTTCCTGGTCCACTTATCCTTTCACAGAGATTTTGTTTGTCTATCTTATTTTCAATAATTATTTTGGATAACTTGAAGTTACAATTATGGTTTGTAAGCTCTTTTTCATTTTCTTGTTTGAGGTTCCTCATTTTGGGATATATAAGGTATATGATGTATTGTTTCCTGTGTTAAATCTGATGTTTTCCTTAAGGTGGCTTTTGAGGTTTTATTGTTGATTGATGAAACATTATTTCGAGCTATGTGTTAGAGACAACCTTTGTATGTTTTCTGTCCAGCATGGCCACAGGGGTTCAGGGTGTGGATTCATTACTTTTCTGAAATAATATTTTCTGTCCTTTGTTCACAACTTTTTAACCACAAATCTTAGATGTTTTTTCTTCTGTTTGAACATCCACTCAACTGATACTTAGTTTGCTTTTGAAGACATATAGATCTTTCCTCCTGTGTGTTATTTAATCATTAACTAATCTTAGATCTTCGTTACTCACTACTAGGGAATATGATACGTTAAGCTGAGTCCCTGTGTGAGTGTGTGACCTACTTTCCACACCTGAATGACTTATAGTAATTTTTGTATTGGTTGCAAGCAAAAGGTTCACATTTTATCAAGTTCGGAAGTCTATTTTACCAATATTATTCTATTTATTATGAGTTGCTGTAGCTTAATATTGACTGCGTCTGTGATCATAGATAATAGCAATATTGTGCTTTACGGTTGACTTTCTTTCTGCTGGGAATTGGAAATGGAATTCTTAATTCTTGGAGGTTTTTATGATGAAGCACTTGATATTCCTTGCAGACCTATTGTTGTATGCAAAGACACAATATGTATATGATTGAGGAAATGTAACTTTTTGTAGAATACACTTTATGTTGATTGAATGCTTGGATATTTAAAGGTGTGCTTAAGAGCCAATTTAAAAGGATAAACCATGTGGTTTGAACTTTGAAGTGTGGAGGAATCACCATCCTTATGTATGTTTTGAGAATTAGAATGCCTAGATATCACCAGAAACCTTGGTAAATTTGACAACTATAGGCCGTGGTGAACGAGCTGGTTAGGGAAAAACTAGCATTGCTAATGTAAAGAATAATTTTAGGACTCTTGTACAGTTACACCTGGAAGCCATAAAGAACATGTTGAAACTTGTCATGTATTTTTATCTGGTGTCATCAATAGTGATTGACAGATATTTTTCTGGGTTCTGGTGGACTCTTGATTTATACTTATTTATTAATTATAATTGATAAGAACTTGGCTTTCTTGTTTCGTCATAGTGTTCATGTTGTTAGTTTGTCACGTAATGCTTCTGTTGCAAACACTTTGAGTCTTTTTAGTTTCGGGATCTCACTTGAACTATCCATTCTGTCCCCCTTTTTTCTAGACATAATGACAAATATTGCAAGGATGCTCATCGGTTTTACTTATTTATTTCCTTGATAATAATACATATTCCTATGACATTTTTTTACATTTTATTCTTGGACTATTGCTAGTTTCTTAGATAAATTTCCTTCGGCTGGTATCAACAGATTTAATATTCTTTTTCCAGAGCTAAAGAGATAATTTTCCTTCAACATGGGTTTTCCTTTGGGTAAAACTGATTTCTCAATTCATTCTTAGACTGACAGTAGTGTTCAGGATGCATTTTTTGGATGGGTTAGTGAAGGTCCTATGTTATGCATTTTTTGGATGGGTTAGTGAAGGTCCTGTGTTATTTTGATTGAATTAGTGCTCATGTTAAATTTTTGTTAGGTTGGATCTTTGTTGTGAAGCCTCTGATAAAGATAAGTACCTTAACTTGTTCTAAATGCCTACTACTATTGCTCTCTGATAAAGATAAAGATAAAGATAAGCTTTGATCCAGTGTATTTCTTTTTATATGGGCCATGCAGTATGTCTGTCAATATCTATCACCCAAGAGTCTATTTGAACTGGCTCTTTGTAATGCCTTCATTCCGCATTAGGTGGGAGCCTGGTGAAAATTATCTTTTCTTTTTGAAGGAAGGTGAAAGGTTGGTAAACTTATGGTTTGAAACTTGATATAGTACGAATACCTGCATCATGGGCTATGATCGTATGAAGAAGAGTTTTTAGGTCTACATAGTGCAAAATCCCCTTTCTTTGTCCTAAGAATAAGGCCATTCTGATGACACTTATCCTTGCTTTGTTTAGGTTGAATTGTGTCCAAGCTTATCCTCAAAGCTTATCTTGTGCCGTGAAAGTGCTAACGATTTCTCAGTTTTGATGTTGTTGCATTACAGGTATGTAACAAGATATGGATCAGCTCATCCGATGCTAGTAGTCTCCTCGCTTGCAAGTGTACTGTATGCAATATTGACATGGGAACCCTTAGAATAAGAAAATAATTTCATTTTGTCGCACTCATTTGGTTTTCACATGATGTCAATTGAAATATCAATTTATATTGATCCATATTTTTTAACTGTAAGATCCTGCAGGTGTCTTGATTCTTTTCGACTTACTGTTTTCTGTTCTTAGTAGATGATTTTTTTTTCTAATTTGCTGTAGCTACGCTGTTTAATTTTTAAGTCCCAGTTCTGTCCTTAGCTTCTGCTGGCGGTGCCTTTCCAGATGATTTATGTATCTGAATTACACTTCAAAGAGCTTTTATCGCGATGACTATGGATGAGATTAACCTGTTCATGGTAAAACAGAACATTTCTGAAGCTACTGAAACTTTATTAGCTAATTCACGGAGATTGCGGGAGAAAGAAGAGAGAAAAGAGTTGGAGGGTAGTTATTTTTCGAGAAGTAGAGAGAACTTTCTTAATAACTTAGCCTGAAAACGGTGTTGTTAAGTAAGCGCTGGAATGGAGGCAGTGTATGTTGTTCTCCTGAAGACTATGAATAACATGTTAATGATTCTTGCATCATTGATCCTATACTTCTATGCGACTACTGACTTGCCGCGAAACAACGAAGGATTCAAGCTGGCTTTGTTTTATGAATTCCGGTGTGGAGAGTATTAGGAGTAACCAATTGGATTTGGAAGTCTGATGCAATAAATGCGTTTGCTAGCATTTTCCTCCATAAGTCTCAGGGTTGTTCGGGTAAAGAATAAAGGGAAGGAGCATATATGGTTGTCAGAACAGCCAAGCCAGTGAAATTTTACATACAAGCTCTTCACTCACAGAGCATGTTCGATCTTGCAGTTTCTGACTTGATAGATGAATTCCTTTTAATTAAGTTATTAATATTTTGAATACCACACATTTCACTATCATATAATATAATAAAGAACAATATTTAATAGAATGTCCACAAACACGCGATGATTAAAGAGAGGGAATGAATGATTCAACGATTTGCTTAAGTGGAGAATCTTATTATCTATTGAAGGTACATGTTAGAATGTTTGCACAGAAAGATAGAATATGTTTGTAAGCATGTCTTGATGAAGTTAATATGTTTGTATAATTTCATTTGGAAGTATTAAGATAGTTTAGAACTGTTTTAAACATGTTGCATTAATTATTGTGGAGCGCTATTTACCGCCCCATAGTTACTCAAACCGCCCCCATTATTGACGATTTTTCCCTTTGACTCGTTTTTAATAAAATCAAACATTATACACTTCAATTCTTATTTCTCACTTCATTATCTCGTAAAACGTAACAAAAATGAACTCTATTAAATTTTCCGACAACTAGTCATCGGCCTCCACGTTGGCCGAAAAATCGTGTTTTAGTTGACGGAAACCGCTCTTCGGGATGCCGGAATTCACCGAAAACTATGGATGGGCCATTGTCAACAACGTCGCAGGTAAAAATCTTAATTCGAGATTGGAAAGGGGGAATAATGGCCTAGCAGGTGTGCTAGCCGTCTAAAAAAAACGGTTAGCCCAAGGGCTAGTCGTCCAAAAAAAACGGCTCCCCCTAGGGCTAGCCGTTTCTTTTAGACGGCTGGCCATTTTTTTAAAACGGCTAGCCCTTGGGCAGAAATAAATTTTTTTTAGGTTCCGACAGAAGATTTTGGCGGCAATGATATTAATTATTACCCTCATTTTACAACTACGGAAATATTTCCGACGAAATATAAGGCTTTACTCATTTTCCTAAATTCAAATACTTTAACTACTGACTTAAAAATTCAAATACATAAATTTTAATTTTCCTAACTTAACATATTCCAACTTAACATAACTTAACATATTCCTAAATTATTATTCCTAACTTCTAATTTCCTAATTTTTCAAAACTCAATTTTATTTCTATTATCAATACTCCTAATTATTAATTATTTATAATTATAATCTAAAACTACCTACACTATTAATTAATAATAATAACATTTAAACAATAATTAAATAACAAAATTAACAACAATAATTTATAAGTAAACAATAATTAACAATACAAATTTAAAAAAAAAATTCCGGCGGCGGGGGGAGCCGTCCAAAAAATTCGGCCGGCCCTAGGGCGAGCCGTCTAAAATTTTCGGCTTGCCCTAGGGGTGGCCGGAAATTTTAGACGGCCCACCCTAAGGCCGCCCGGATTTTTTGGACCGCTTTCCCTAGGGTTGGCCGGAAATTTAAGACGGCTTCCCCGCCAGCAAATTCGAAAAAAACGCGGTGGTCTTTCTCCCTCTACGGTGGATGCAATATCTTTTCCGGGGCGACGACTCATTTTCGGCGACAAATAGTTGCGGCGCGGCGGCTTTCGGCGGGTGGGAGATGTGACAGGCGGCGGCGGGTGAGGGGATCTGAAAGGCGGCGGGGGAGGGGAGTTAGAGAGGGATAGAGAGAGATAGGGAGAGAATGAAGGAAGTAGGAAGGGCAAGGGTAAAACGGGAATTATATGGGGCGGTTTGAGAGATTAAGGGGCAGTGTTTAACAACCCCCTTATTATTTCTATAATAGTAATGCATGCCAATTAGTAGTAAGTTTGTGAACATTCATATAATCAGTCTTGAATTGAACTACAAAGGAGGAATACTATGTCATAATTTTGTGGCATTTTTAATGGTTGATTATGCTAGTAATCTTATTCGGCTTGCTAGTAAGTAAGAAAAGTTTGTCTAATTTAAGTATGGCTTTTGTATTCATTTCAACTTACTAATCATTTAAAGTGAAAAGATATTAATAAGTAGGGTAACCAAAGTTGCATAATGTTGTAGTCTATATTCTCACTAATAGCGCTAGAAATTCCATTACATCCATAATAGAGACGTAGTACTAATAATATTGGAAGCAATTTCTAGGGACGTTCCTCCCTAATCCCCTGCACGTAAATCTTAACTCCTTAATTGTTATACTAATAATAGTATCATTAACTATTAAAAGGAAAAACTAATGTTTCTACTTATGGTTTTAAGTAAAGTAAATGGCTTGAGTTAGTAGTTTAAACATGATTCTTGATTATTTTGCCTTATTATTTTTACATAGGACTAAACTATTTTTTAGAATGATACATGTTAAGTTGAGTGAAACTTCTTTGACATGTAAGTATTCAACTTTTTTTTATTGTATATACACCTTAGTTGTTTGATCATGTCATATTCTTTTATTGATCATGTGATGACCTAATTCAATACTTGAGTTGTTGATGAGTTGTTGTTTATTGGGTCAAGGATTAGTTCATGAAACCTTTAGTCATTAGCATGGGGGAATAGAGTGTTTCTCTAGCTATTTCGGATTGTGAACAAACCATGTTTGACCTATTATTGGTAATTATATATGTCGGTTTAAATATTATGTTTGAAGAAATTAGTTTATTTATGTCATGTTGTCTTTAAAGGGATTCAAAAAAACTGAATATTTTAAAATAATTTTTTACAATGTTTATAGTTAGTTTTAACTCTAAAGTGTCAATCAAATGATTATGAACAAGTGGTAATAAATTTTTTTTATTAGTTTTTAAATCCAAGAATATGATTTATGAAATGCAGAGAATTATGAGTATGTTACAGATAGATCATTTGATAATGAGTTGGTAATCATCTAATTTTCTTAAGATTCATTTTTGTGATTGGTTAATTAATTACTTAATGTATTTTTGATATTCCCTTTATATTTCACAGGTTAATTGCTTAGTGAAATATTATGTCTAATTATGAGGTGAGTTTTTTGGTGAATTGATTGAAGTAGAACTTTATAAATATATCTAAGTATTCTTCCCTAACTTTAAAAATATAAAAAGGGTAAAATCATATGTTAATTAGTGGAGAAAATAACATATGAAACTAAATTTCTTGCAAACACTCTACATTTGCTCAATTGTATGCTATGATTCACTAAAACTGGGACATCGCCCAAGCCAACAACTGGCTCCATTGATACAAAATATTGAAATTATTTTAATCTTTTTTTTAAAATTTGAAAAAATCCTCCTAAATGAAACTAATTCGAAAAATGGTCTTTTCTGATGTTTGGGAGAAAGTTATCGACAAGGGCAAAGACTTCCTTTCACTTGAATTTTCTTTTTAACCTTTTTTTTCGAAATAATTCGAAAAATAACCTCGTGCTCAAAGTATTTCGAAATGTAACCCCCGGAGTAGGCTCGGATAAAAGTTGTTGTTCTAAACAGCGACTTTGAGGTGAGTAAGGGCCAGAGATGAATTTGTGGGCTAAGGTCTCGGTTAGACGACTCACACCCAAATTTTAAAAATTATTTTTCAAATTAATTTCAAATTGTTAATTGTATAACTACGATTGATTGAAAGATTCAAACCCAACACGACCAACCAATTTGCCATATCTTTCTTTAAGGGCGTTTTAGGGACTTTGGAGTAGTGTTCGTCCATCATCATGATGTGAATGCTCATTTCCAAGTTAATTCTCCCCACTCCACTCCTCTCCTTCAGACCTCTACTGCAATAAAGTCAATCATCTCAACTTAAGAGAGACCTTTTTTTTCAAAAAAAAAAAAAAAAATAGTTAAAGAAGAAGCGCCATGAACGTGGATTCGCCTCAGAGTCAGAACACTTCACTCCAGCGCCTTCAAAACGTGGAAAAGGTAAAGCGCTACTACTTACCCCAATCCCTAATTTAATTGTTAAATTTGGCGTAATTATTTTGATAAAATTATTGAAATACAGAGAATAGTTAGGGTTTTGGAGCTAGCTGGAGGAGTCATGGACGAACTTGCTAATCCTGCTGGGCCCCGCAAGGATTTGCTCAACAACCATTGCGGCGAGTTTATGCAACTTATTAAGGTCTCCCTCCCTCTCTAACTTTTTATTCATTGTTATTTTTATCGGTATTTTCGATGTCGATTTTGATCACGAACAAGGGGTTTTTACTGGAGGAATTGAATTGAATTGAAACTTTTTGAATTGAACTGAATCCATTCAAATTGAGGTTGCCAATGAATATCTAAAATCGGCATTGTATGTTACTTGGCTGGAGACGATTGTGGTAGACATTCTGAATGCGTTCCTTTGCTTTTGTGTTGAATTAGGATATTCAAGTGACGTTGCGTGAAGAGATCAAGAGTGCTTGTGAGTATCGACCATTTGAGAAGTGTGATTACAGTGCAAGATTATCGAGTGAAATTTCTTGCAAGAAGCTAGAGTATGTTCTTTCTCAGCTTGATAAGATGGAGGAGACTATTCAACAGTATCAAGATTCTGCATAACGAGGATATAGATTGTAAGCTTCTTTACATTCTACGTCCACTATGTGTGTTTTCCTGCTTTTATTTTATTATTTTTTTAAAATGTTGGACAATACACTGTTGTTTTAGTAAAGGCCATATACTATTTGGAATTTAGTCGCATTTGTACCTTGTGAGCTCTGTAGTTGTCCTGCATTGCTAAGTATACTTTGCTGCTGTCATGTTTATGATTGCAGTTGACGAAGAATGATTTTCATACGTCTTCTAAGCTTGTATCGGCTTTATATCAGCTGTATTGCATTTTCTACTATGTATCAGCTGTGTGAAGTGATAAGAATGGTTTTTTGCAAGTTGAAAAATAATGGAATGAGCTAGCCTGAAAATTGATACATACTGGCCAGTGCATGTTTGCTTCAGAACAATGGAAGATAGAGCGATGATGGAGTGAAATCTTAAGCCAATCTGCATGTATACATTGTTAAAAATAAAAATCCACAAATTTTCAAAGTTTACTGAGCTTTATTCTGGTCAATGACCTATTTTTGAAGACTATTACTTGGTGTTCTAGAATATAGGCAGGAGAATTTTTTTCAGGAAATCTTCATTTTTGGAAACTTTACTAAGGTTTTCCTTTTTGGAAAGTAATCTTTATAAATTTACAATCCTTCATGTAATAGTGCCTCAACAAACAAACAAGACCTTCTTAGGTACAGCCTTCTAAAAAGGAACAACCACCCACCAAGATACAAAATAAAAAAATAAAAAAAACTGAATGTCAACTTCACCAGATCATTTACAGTCGTCACTAGAACACTTCTCGGAGATCAAATTTTGCACCTTGAAGCACACCTCACTCTCGGTTCTCTTAACTGTAAAGCATAATTCCGAGTTTGCCAAAGATGGTAGATCATAGCTTCCAGAGCTGCAAACAGAATTTTCTGCCTAACCTTAAACTAATGTCTCTTGTCCCACTTTTTTTCCCATGGTGTGCACCTCATCCAGAGCATTAAAGTTATCCAACTTAGCACTGATCTTCTCATTGCATTACTACTCTATTGACAAATAGATACATGCCTTATGGTTTCATAATCCAGACTACAAAGCAAACACTGAGTATTAGCTCAAATTCCCGCCTTAGATAATCTATCATTGGTCTGAGTTTCCCTGAGGCAGACAATCATGCAATGAAATAATGCTTCAGGGTGGTTAGCCTGTGCCACACCCTGTAAACTTGTGGAACATTCAGTTGCTCACCCTTGAATTACTCATAGCCATCAGAGATCGTGTCATTATCGTCAGTCACCAACCAATTGTTTCGACTAAACCACTCTTTATGAGCCCTTAATTTTACACACTCCTCCATCTCCAACTAACCCCCTTAGGTGGATTATCATCTCACCAATTTGCAGTTTAATTGTCCGCATTGTGAAAGCACTTTATCCCGTGCATGTCAGCCTTCATACCATCTTGTCTAATATATTTTTATTGTGCAGCATGATTCCACCTAATAGGCTAATACAGTATTTGTTCCCACACACTCACGAGATTTAGGCCTGCAGATCCAGTCCCTAGCCCGAGGGGGATGGATCCTTTGGAGAACAGCTTTCCTTACCATAGGAAAGCTCTACTCTGATGACTCATTCCATTTATCACTTTTTTAGGCAAAATGATTACTTGAGCATTGTGCCCAATAAGTATGAATATTCATTAGCACAAAGATGATCATTGTGGATCTAGTAGCAGAAGACAAATGTCTGGTGCTCCTACAATTATGCACATTGCCCTTGATGATACTTGTAATCTCTCCTCTGTTCAATCCTCCACACCTTTGATGATACTTATAATCCTCCACACCTGTGATGATACTTATAATCCTCCACAACTGCTATGATACTTATAATCTTTCCTCTGTTCAATTTTATTCAGAATTCCGCTTAAATACTCCATAGTCCGAACAAAACAAAGAGATGAAATCGGATTACATTGCCTAATCCCCTTCCTTCCTTTATAATCATCCAGACCATTATTTATGAATATAAAGTAGAGTATACTGGAACATTAAAGCCTGCAAGATTTCATGAATAAAATACCATCTAATGGAATCATAATCTTTCCTAAGCTCTAATTTATCAAGTGTTTTGTTTGAACCTCTTTTAACTTGTGATCCTTGTTTCAATAGACATTCTGTTATAGAAAGAGGAAAATGATATTCAACAGCCAGGAGTCTGCAGAGCACTTGAACTTTCAGCATCCTTCTATCCTTCATAGTTGAATTTGAAGTTTTCATTTCATGTGATCATTATTATAGTCACTTACATTTCGTAGAACTAGAAGAAAAGAAATTAATTGCTAGGATCCTGCAAGGCTGCAAATTAGAAGAAAAATCACCTTTCTAGCCTTTAAAACAATGAATATATTTTGAGCAAACAGTACAATCTTTTCCCAGGGTAGGATTAGTAAAGCATAAATTTTGTTCAATTGGAATTAGTATTTTTCCAAAGAAATCATCAGAAGATCATGTGCTGACCGTTATGGCCTGGGATGAATTTCGTTTTTTCAGTCTCTAGATACTCTTCTGCAACAAATGTTAGGCTTGAGATGATTATTCTATGGACTTTTTACCACTTCAGTCAAAGTGTTGATTGTTTGATGATTATGTTATCCTAATGAATGCGTTGGTCCCAGCATGCTTCTCTACATTAATATTAGGCATTGTAAGAGGTACACATATTTCAGGATAGCATTCAGCAGCTTGCATTATTCCCATGTATCATAGTGATTGAAATGGAAAAGTATGTTGTGCCTTTTGTATGAAGTGTGTACTGTCTATAAACACTCTTTTGTCCCTAGTACCAATGCGTGCATTTTTTTCACTGGAGATAATTTCCGAGGTTTCTTATTGGTCTTAATTGTTTTCTTGTACAAGATAGGCATCTGAGAGACAGAACTGTTAAAGCTGCAAGTGCATGACTACATTCATTCATGTACTGTGCGCTATGATGAAAAGATTGCTGATCTCTTTTTGCCGTTAGCAAGGTGGGCTGCTTCATGGATGAAAAAGATAAGATTGGTTCCAAGGAACACAATGGACCATTGTTGTATATGGACTGAACTTCTAATATTCAGAGTTTCAAACTAATGTGTCAATGAATTAGGTTTTTCCATGTACACTTAGGTATTTAAGTTGAATTTAGGCATTTTATTATAATTTTTCAACTTGGAAATTAGATGTGTTAATTCGAACTTTATGCCACTATGCCAGAATCAACTTTCTGAGGCAAGTACCATTGTCTAATGTTATTCACAATTTATGGGATGAGACAATGTGCCCAATCGTTTTGTTAAGACCATATTTACGCGAGTAATCCTTCTATCATTTTGTTGCACTTGTAACCGTATTATTGTTCACAGTTATCTATTGACCGATTGATACATATGGACTTTACCATACCTATCTAACTTATTGAAATTTGTAATCCCACTATTTTATGCTTACACAAAGAAAAATTCAAGAGCATCATCCCATGTTTTCTAACACGAATACGGATATATTTCACATGCTCATTACTAGAATTGCAACTCTAAACTTTTCCTTGAAAGCGAAAAGTAAATATGCTTTCTCATATTAGTTTCTCTCTTAGTGAACACACATATACGAGTATAAAATTTAAATAGTCACTCTAAACATCCATAATAACATTGTTGTTATTACAATTGACATTGAATAACAAAGAAAAAGAACTATATGTATGGTATTTTACACTCTAACATAATACACAACAATATCATAATTTTAACTTCGCTATACTTGTAAGAAACGATACAAAGTTGTGTAAAGTAGCCTTTCATAGAATGACTTTAACAACGCTCATTCAACACAAATCACTAATATTTCTGGGACTAACATCCTGAGAAAAAATGTCACTCCAATAAATCCATTCTTTCGAAAAAAAAATAACACTATAGAAAACTAATAAAAAAGGTGTTATGTAAATTCATGGATACTTAAAATATTTAGATTTTATGTGTTGCATTACAATGGTGGTAGGATTTTTTTTTTTTTATATTTCATAAGAGGCAAAGCCGAATCAGAAAGTATGGTAGGAATTTGATATTAAAGAGATAAGATTGGACGGGAATGTTAAAAGTTAGATTATAATGACGATGTAAGAGAGTAAAAGACAACATATTAAAGAAATCAATAATTTTTGGAGATTAAAATTCAAATTTATACAAAAAGTATCATCACAATAATATTGATTACTTTTTTACAATTTGGATGACTTATAAGTCATGACTGCGACTTTAATAATTTGGTTAATCCATATTTACTTTTGTATGACCCATAAACAAATTCATTTCCGTTATCAAAAATAAAAAGTTCACCAAAATTATATTGGACCAGATTAGCATGTCGCATGCACATATCTTACCATATTGTTAAATGTTGAAGAATATTGTTGGTCACTGAATAACAAACAATACGCACGTGGCAAATATTCATTGGACATGACGCTCATACAACAAACTGTAGCAACCTTCTCTGAAAAAACAAGCGGGAAACAGAGCAGTTTCAGCTTCACTCCATTATACATGTCTCTACTTCTTCCTCTCATTCCACCTTCTCCATCTCCATTCCACCTATCTCTCTCTCTAGAAACTCATCTTCTCTCTCTAGAAAGCTTGAACAACAAGCTAATTAAAGGTAACCTTCTCCTCCATTTTCAATATCTGAAAACGATTTCACTGAATGACAGGCATTATACGATTTGACGTTGTTATTGTTGTCTGGTTTGAAAGCTCTTCATTAAATTCGCTCAATATTTTTTTTCACAACTTCGTTCGATTTTGTTGATAATTTGAGTAAGATTATCTAGTTCGTAGTTAAATAATTGTTCGGTTTGCTCAAATTCTTAGAAATTTTCTTCAGCTGTTTGTGAAATCATTCCTTTTATTCAATTTCGCTCGGTTTTGATGATTATTTCACTGTAATTAGCTGATTCGAAGTTGAATCGTTGTTTTATGTGTGCAATTTTTATCAAGAATATCTTCAATCGTTGGCAAACTTGCTTGATTTGAACTTATGATAATTTGACTGATATTAGCTAAATCAACGTTAAAATCAACTTCATTTGTTCAAAATCGTGACTAATTTCTTCATTTGTTCGTAAACTAGCTCGATTTCTCGAACTTTGTTTGCTTTTGATGTCTCTTTGAACAGTTGAATTTTGAAGGAAGTTTACTTGAAGATAAAATGAAAGGAACGACAAATGCAGCAGCAACAGTGAAAGCGATGATGACGATGGCCATAATGTCGGCGATTCTGTTCAGTTGTGCTTCTGCTGTGAATCATACCGTTGGTGATTCCTCTGGCTGGGATCTCTCCTCTAATATCTCACTCTGGTCTGCTTCAACATCCTTCTTCGTCAACGATTCGCTCGGTAACGCCTTTTTCCTATCGTTTTCGGGTCATTTCCGTTCGTCGTTGAGTGCTAATTTTGTTTAGGTTTGACTCGTAGTTCATTAATGTTGAATATTGTGTTAAGTTTGAGCAGTTCTGATGTTGAGTTTCTTCGTTTTGGATTTTCGCTCGGATATGTAGAAACCGCTAGTGTAGTGTGTTTTTACTCTATTATGGTGAGTTTTTATTGTTTTCAGTGATGTTAGATGCTTTTTTCATGAAAATGTTTTTGATTGCATGATTCTTCATTTGATTTCTTTCACCTCATTACTTTTTCAAAATATAGTTAGATTTTTGTGTTTTTATCAAGTACTTTTTGGCTCAATAATCGCATATATAATCACATACTTGTATGATTTCCGACATGTATAATCATACAAGTAAATTAAGAATTTAAGAAATAAAAAGTGATTAAGAATTTACGAGGTTTCTTTCTTTATTATATTAGTGCAAATTTGGTGTACCTTAAAAAATTCCAATGGCATAGTTCTTGTTAGTCTAATTTCTGTTAGTAGATGTTTGTAATTTTGGACAATTTTACTAGGAATGTCATGATACTTCACTCCCTGTTTTCGGCTTTTTTACAATTTTACATACGAAATTATTAGTTTGTGTAGCTAGACTGCTAGAGGATCTTATAGAATGCAATAGTAACAAGTGAATTGCATATAACTACTAAAAAAACTGTTGCTCTTTGGATGACAGTACTTGATTAATGGAAAATTTAAAAACGCCAATAGTGAATTAACGCTTTGGTTGCATTACATTTGACCTTGCAGTGTTCATTTACACTCCGGATCACGATGTAATTGAGGTTTCCAGAACCGATTTTGCTGCTTGTCGCATTACCAGCCCTGTATCGATCTATGATGATGAAAATGGACAGACTGTGATTCTACTCAGCCAACCTGGTTTGAGGTATTTCGTCTGTGGCAGGCCTCGTCACTGCTCCATGGGGCTGAAGCTAAGCGTCCTGGTTCAGACTGCAGGTCCCAACAAAACAAGCTCTAACCACACAGCAGCCTCACCTGGTAACACTCTTGTAGAGGGCGGTGGTCCTGGTCATGGAGATCACGATAAGCATGGCCCAGTTTCTTCTCAGGGTCACAGTGCCCTCAATGCAGTCCTTTTCAGCAGGTACTTGTTGGACCTGGGGATCATCATCATGGGATTTATGAGCATCTCTTGTCTTTGCTGAAGGTTTGTGTTTTCAATTGGGTGTTGTTTAATCACTGCTCTGACAATGCAGATCCGTTAGTGTCTAATACTTTTGCAAGAGGTAAGTTGGTAACTGATTAGCTATCTTAGTACTGTCCGAGCTCAAGTAGATAATAATAGTACTAGCAGCTGTGTCGATACTGTTGAAGTGCAGAGCATCTTATGTCTTTGCTGAATGTTCTCGTTAGTATTTGAGTGGTGTTTGATTACTGCTCTTAATATTTCAGAACGGTTAGTGTCTAAACTTGTGTAACTATCTTATCTGTTTGAGCTCAAGTACACAATAATAGCAGTAGCAGCTAAGACAATACTGTAGTGCAACTGAAATAGCTAGTTGCTCCCTTGTGAACTATTTGCTTCACCCTGCTGATGAGCAATGCACCTTCATTTATAAATTTGCCTTTATGAAATACTTTTCCTGGTATATTTTGATCTTTCTTTCTTCAAGTTCCATTACAGATTGACAAATTAGTACTTGGTTCCTGTGTTTCAAACTGCACAAGGGCATAACAGACGACCACTCGACAGTAAGTAAAAATGTTCAGCCATATTATAGAAGAAACGCCAAAGGTGACATTCATATAACATAAATCATGTTTATCTGATGTTCAATTACATTTAAAAACAAAATCTGAGTAGCATTCTTTCGTTGCTATAAAATTGTCTTCTAATAGGTGAATACATGGACTCCTATACAATTCTTGAGCCCCTAAGGCCTCCACAGTAAAATGGATCTTATTTCAACTTGTAGCCATGTCATACTCTCGTGAATTCAATAACTCCAACTTTCCTCCAATCTCTGGGAAGATCAACTGTAAATCCTTATGCAAATTTGTTCCATGATTGTACATTAGTATGCAAAGGCTCATAATGCCTTCATTCATCTCAACCACTGAACTGATCTATAGCTGCAGCATACATGCTTGTCCTTTGAGAGAGATTTTCCCATGCACAAGCCTGACAAACAGTGAACCATCCTCTTTCTCATGGCAAAAGAATATTATGGAATGCTACATGTAAAAGCCAGCAACCTCAAGCTAAACTCAAAGAAGGACGAAGCATGCCCAACAAGCTCTGTTACTGCTCGCTTTTTGCAAGCTGCCAATACATGAAAGATGGCCAACAATATTAACGGCGTTTAGATTTCCTACGTTTTCCAAGAAGTTTCAGCATGTTGTCAGTGACATCTGGTGGGGAATTATCATCCTGGTTCTCATTTTTTTTGTCAGTATGGGTCAACCATGCCAAGGCTTCTATAGCAGCATCCTTTTCAGCAAGATGCTTGTTTCTCTGGGGCTTTCCCACAAACTGCATCCCCTTGAATTCTACTAATGCCCTGAACTCGTTGGTTTTCAGGTGTTTCAGTTTGTACTTGGGGGGAGAATGTCCAGCTCTCATCAATAAAGTCTGCAGTAAGCTCTTGGGGTTCATTCCATCTTTTGAGAATCTATTGCTGTCTACAGGATCCTTAGGTTTCCTGCTTTCTCGGCCAAATACAAATCTCCCTTCACATTGATCTCCTGATATTAGTTCTTGAACTGCAAACATTAGGTACTTTCCTTCTTTCAGGATGTCGATGGTAGGATCTTCAAGCTGTGTTGTTGCAAACATTTAACAATGCTATGAGAAATATGATTGGGACATAAGTTAACAACAGCTCATCTACTGCAAATTTCACCTTGTGAATAAATTTTGAAACCCCAATAACCAGATCATATCTGCCATAGAGGTTGAAATTTGATTGATCCCAGTATCAGGGCCCAATAAGGTCTCACTCACCAGAAAACCAAAAGAAGAGAATGGTTTACGTTGACAGCACTTTAAAACCATGTCATATTAGTTTGAGTCATCATATGTCGCCAAAAATAGTTCACTCCAGGATATGAGATTCTTCTATCCTTTTCCTTATTTGAACATAACTTTTACAAAAACATGAAAAAACAAAATTCTAACATCATGCGTGGTTTCAAGACGATGTATAAATTTACTAAATCCGTTGACATTAGAAACGACACAACCATATTTATACACAATGCAAACAACTTTTGCAAGAAGAAAGTTAAATCTTCCAGGAAACATCACAGGTCAACCATAACCCCTCCCCTCAAAGACTAACTTTAATCTGCAAAACTTTACCACAACGGAACAATCTAGAGTTATACAGAGTGTACATACTAATCCTGTTATATCTAAAGATAAGCAGAAACTGAGATCATACGCTACCTAACATCTCTGAAGAAATGAGGGATACGACATTACATAATTGCAATAATACACTTACACACACAACAGACTCAACCTCACTAAAAGAACACATTATACTATTATTATCTCGCACCAATGAGGCAATCCACTTCCCCAAGAACTCACCATAAGTTTTCTAACCACATACTAACGTATTAGACATTAAATATGAAAATAACCAAATGTAAGAATAAGCATGCCACAATAAATATTACTGGTACGGTTGATTATATTCATACAATAGAAATAATATTTCTGACTGTCATGACCATAAACTAAACAACTCACAGAAGATAAGCCCTCCCCTCAACAGGAAAAAGAAAAAAAAGGTGTCTAACCTTTTTTTGTTGGAGCTTATCAAGCTCTTCCTTCAGCTTGCAGTAGCATTCAGCCGTGTTCAGGTCCATGAAAAATTCAACATAACCCTCCAACATTTTTAAATGCCCAGGCTACAAGAATTACACTAGTTATTCACAAGTTATCAAACAGGAATGAGGCAAAAACAAAAACACAGTACAAGATGCAGAGGGGAGAGAGGATGGGTAGGGGAATCACCTGTGCACCATTGCTAAGAGCACCACCAAAGAGGATCAATATAGAATCAGAGACGCCTGTCGAATCACGTACGAAAACTGTGTTGACTTTTACTTTTTCTCCAAAAACCAGCCAAGGATAAGGAATAGTCTGGTATCGCGCATTCACAGAATTCTAAGAAGAAAAAGCGAAAAAAAACACTGCTATTAGCTAGATAAATGGGAGATTCGAATATCTACACAAAATGAGTCAATAGCAAAAATATGAGCAATCATACACATACTAATTGGCAGAACCTACATAATTACTCTGAAAATAGAAACCTCAGTAATGCCAAGGACCAATCCCAATCCATGAGATTAAAAATCGATTCTAATGCATACTTGCTCAACTACAAAGTACAAGTAAAGTTCAAGAGTATCACGAGTATACATGGAAATATGACTGTCAATGTGAGGCTGAGTTTCTAAATTATCATCTAAGATGCGTCACACATATCTAAGAAAGTCCGTTACACATATCCGTTACACAAAGTATCCCAAGAATGTTGAACCTCTGAGACATATCAACAAAAGATTCTTCAAGTCAAACAGTGATGATTTGATTGTGAAGAAAGATGCACAAGGTAATACACCCCAATGGCTCAATCAACATCAGCAAAAGATTGGACACATAACTTAGTTGGTAATGCTACAAAAATCATGCTATCCCTCAAAAAGCCAAACTCATCACCAAAATAACTTCTGATCAACCAAAATACATATTATCTACAGCCTCCCCCCCAAAAAAGAAATGATTCAAGTGTAAGGTGTCATATTTGGAAAATATTGAAAGGTGAAGTGAGACCATGAGAGAGTCAGCCAAAGACTTAGAACACCTCTAGGACATTCTGTTTTAAGGTCGTATTGCACATTTGATGACTGGGTCAAAGTACAAGCTGCAGCACTCTACAAGTTCTTTCATCACATACCGCATAGAGTAAAACTTGCCCATCATCCTTGGTCTTGAATGACATTGATGTCTCTCTGTGCTGCACATATCAAAGACAGTACAACTTAATTACCTTATAATGCAAATTCAAATCCAAGAATATGCTCAAAGCACAAGTATCTGACCACAACTGATGCTATGCCAGGAAACAGGCCAGAGCATATGACCGCACGGACCAAGGATTGGTTATGGCTTAATTTATTGTTTGAGCTCGCATCTTCTGCTATTAGGCCAGCATCTTTTAAAATGAAACTAAATTGCTTCCGAATAGAATGGATAGCCTGGAGAGTTTGAGCTGAGAGGAAATTCCTCCAGCAGTACTCATAAGCTGAACCTTCTCGTTCAGCATCTTTCCATCCTTCGTATGCACGAACAAGAGCCATATGGTCACTGTAGTCCTTGGCAGAAAACCTGGCTTTTGCTATTCCAGCTAACTGAACAAAATATAAAACCATGAGCAGTGAGGTTTGACAATGGCTTACAACTTCTACAAGATGCAAGCTTGGGCATACGGAAAAATGTGCACTCAATGTCCCAAAGAGTGCAATTTAACATAGTTAGATTGAATTTTGATCTCGATACTTAGTGAGAGGAACGATAAAAGAAAATAATGAAAAGAATAATAATTATTAGGAAAAATTTACACGAACAGCCACAATTATACCAAATCTTCTCATACTAATCCCAACTTTTGATGAGCTCAAATTAAACCCAAGTTAGTATATTGCCTTCTCAAAATGCACCTTAACCTAGAATAAACTGTTAAACGGGTTGATTTGTCATATGGCACATCTTAAGTGAATGTCAGATCATTTTCTGCCAAAATTTTCCACGCATGGAGCAACAGATTATTTTTTTGCAGAAGTTCAACTCCAGTATATTTCTGTGAATTATATGTTCACATTAGCAACACCAATGGACAATGTTTAACACAGCAGATGAAAACAAAAAAATCTAGTTAACTGAAATAATAGTCATTAAAATTTGAACATCTAATGGTTTTCTTCTTTCCTAAATACCCAAGCTCATAGAGACTTATTCAATTTCAAACCATTTACACATTCTAGGTAGCGTACGTCCATTATTTCCAAGGAACTTTTTCCTTTTTCAATATAATGATCTCTGAATATTTTAATTAGTACTTTGAATTATGCAAAGCAAGGTACAAAATCTTGCTTTATTCAATTAGTAATCATTATTAAACAATCGTTTATTAGGAATAGACTATATTACTGGCAAAAGAGAAGGCAAAGAGTAAGGACTTACATCCTTTTTGTCTTGAGGTAAAAGAAAAGGATCCTTGACACTAAGGCCTGCTACTATTGTCAAGACAGGGTCAAAGCAGTGGAAAATGGCACCCATTATAAGCATCTTTCCAAGTTTTGGATCCACAGGAAGCATTGCCAAATACCTCCCTGTTGATGTACACATACCAACTAGTAAGAGGAAGTCCTCCATAAAAACATATTCCTTGTAGTAGAGATTCACATACTAACCAAGATTCGTAAGATGCTCATTCTCATCCAAAGCTCCAATCATTTTCAGGAAACCAATAGCATTTTGAACCTATACAACAATATGCACATCTACGACTTCATGGAAACAAAATTGTAAATAACACCTAAAAACAAAAACACAAGTTCCAATATTTTCCTTTCATTCTAAAATCAATTGATCATTACAGTCCAAAGCCAAAGAGTGCCAAAATTCATACATGGAAAGCAAAGGAGAAAAGAAGGGGACAGAAAGAGTGAAAAAACACTGTCTTTATTCAGCAAAATAGTGAAAATATTCTAATTTACTGGTAGATTTTTGTTACCAGCACTTTAGGAGATTTCAGGTCCAATTAAAAAAATAGGTATCCAAGAGAGCAAGGCAAACTACAAAGGCATGAACATAAACAGTGAGATCACATAATGATATGATAAGAATTTGTAGCCATAATCACAATAAGATCCTTCAGTAATGAAATCTTTCATCCTCTTTCTGCTTAGCGATGTCCCAAAACCTATCCACTTGCATTAGAGTGTCAAAAATTTAGTGAATTTATCAGTTTCCCTTCATAAGTACTTCATAAATGATTTAACATTCAATAAAGAACTTATCAGACATATCTATGTTACTGATCATGTATTCATAAGAGTAAATTTGGTGTTCAGCAAACATTTAAACAATTTAAACTCATTTACTCAAGTCTTTCAAAAAAACAAAAGTAATAAAATTGCATCAAGAGTTAAAAACCAATTTTATACAATTACAAGATAAGTGGAGCATGACTTTTTTGATAGAAATTCATTACAAGGCCATGCTCCTGCCCTTTCAGAACACATAAAAACATCTTAACAAAACCGCCCCTCAGCCAACTTAACCTCAGCATTTTAGGCATACCATACACTAACTGAGATAAATTCAAAAGGCAGAACATTTTCCCATGTCCTAATTCAGATGTCCAACAAATAGGCATTTCCATCTATAAATCATACTTTTGATGAACTGCTATAAATGATATCACAGTATAGCAAAGCAAGCAACAGCAATAGAGAACAATGGAATATATACAAACCATCCCTCTAAATATATAAGAATATATAACGTACAAAGTTTTCCGTATCAATTAATATCACTTACTGCCAACGGTGCTGGTGGCTGTAGAGCTGATGACAAAAATTCTGCAATGCTTCCAATTTGCAAACTTTTAATTTGTAGACAGAGAGAATTTAATGGAGTTCTAAGTAGCTCAGGGAGTTGGTAGTCAGCAAAAGCATCATATACACATCTGGGATACAAATGATAGCACTCTCCAGGTTGCACACGACCAGCTCGTCCCCTACGCTGTAATTCAAGTACACATCAACATGTAGGATTGCCAGATGAGCAAAGATTAAAACTTCTTGGGACATGCAATTACAAAGACATGACAACATTCCAGGGACAATAATGTACTTAATGGAAATTCAATTCCTGATGCAGCCATTGAAGTCAAGCAAACCCCAAAAAAGCATTCTAGCACTGTTAAGCAAGAAATATGCCTCTACAGCAACATTATGCACACTCAAGCAGCAAAGCTCAAGTGAAAGCAAGATGAGAATATTATAGGTGGCAAACCTTACAAAAGAAAAAAGAAAAATTACACCAAATATTCAGCATAGCATATTAAAATATAGTAAAGAGATAGACCTGAAATAAAGGACTATGGTAATACTGATCTGAGCAAGAACTAACAGCAAAGTCCAACCATGGTAGAAATTTAATATGAGTGTACTTACTTGCCGCATAGAAGCCTTTGATATCCAAGACGGCAGTAGGCATGGGGTGTTATTCAAAGCATCATATGTGGTCTCTTTAGCTTTTCCACAATCAACAACAAAGACTACGTCATTAATCGTTATGCTAGCCTCTGCCATATTTGTAGCCAAAACTATTTTACGCACATTTGGGGGTGGTCTCTCAAAGATCAATTTCTGCAAAAGTGTGGCAATGAAGCCCTCAACATTAGAAAGCTGAGTTATTGCCCTTACAAAGGGGCTGGATAAAAAGAAAGAAAAAAAACTCAAAATAATGTTAAAATCAAAACACAGCACTCCTTAGCTAAGAGGAAAAAAAAAAAAAATCAAGGGTGCAATGATTAGAATCCATAAAAGTTTAAATGAAACCCTTTTAGCGTGAACAAAAACGCCAACAAAAAGGAACATAAATAAAAGAGAGACGAAATGATCTACCTGTTCAGATGTAGCCATTGAACCATGACAGGTAAGTAGCAAAACCCTGTTTGGGTCTCCTAGCAAAGGGTGGGCTTTAACCTGTTCCTTCAAACAACTAATATCCTCCCAGCCAGTCATGAAAACCAAAACAGCACCTGGCCGTTCCTTTCGACATATATGACACAAAACCGCTTCAATGAGATTAAAGCCAATACAATCTGGTGACCAACATGACAGAGAATCCCGTGCGCGAGGACTGTAACTCTCAAAGCTTGAATTTTTCAAAGCATCCTGTGAGAGTATTTTGAGGCACTCAGAAACACACACACAAACACACACCCAAAAATAAACTTCAAAAGCTTAAGTCAAATAACAAATTCAACACATCCAACCATTCTACAATTATTTGAGCCCTGGATACTCAGAGGGAGAAAATTAATAAGACAAGAAGCTGGGAGAAGAGGACCATAAGAAGCTTCTACAGTGATCAGACACCAAAACAAAAGGACTGGTACAATGTTTACTGCACATCTAGAGTTCAACAAATGGAATTGCTCCGTCTATCAGAACCATTCTACAATTAATTGAGTCCTAGATACTGGGAGGGAGATTATTAACAAGACAAGAATCTGGAAGAAGAGGACCATATACAGCTTCTACAGTGATCAGAAGCTGAAACAAAAGGACTGGCACAATGTTAATTGCACATCGAGATTTCAAAAAATGGAATTGCTGTCTATCAGAAAGTGAGAGACACCCAATCCTCAAGTATACCCCAGCAGGTTTTACCCTTAGCATTCCACATTTGCAAGAGGGGAGAGTTGTGACTTGTAAAGGAACAAGTTAGGACAAACAGAAAGCAAACCTTGGCATTCCATATTATAGGATCTCTGGAATCAATAGTCACATATACCTCAAAATTCAGAAATCACTCCCTCCGTCCCAATATATTTTCTATCTATTCGTTTTTGAAAATACATTAAAATTTAGCATACTTTCTTCCATAATATCATCAAATAATTGAAATCCCTTAATGTCCTTCATTGCTACGATAATCAAATAATGCACTAACATCTTTTACTTTATTTTGATTTATGACCAGTTTTGTATTTTGTCATTCTATGCTATCTAGTCACATTTGCAATAACCATTAGGATTAAGAGAAAATAGTCAGATTTATATTGATAGGTTTCATAATAAGTGACTTCCTAAAAAGTGATTTTTCTCATAGGCAAAAAGGGTAGAGAAGTGCGCCCTGCCTAAACTGCTCATGTTCTCCAATCATACTCCAAAAATAAAGCACATTTTACTAAGAATATATAGCCATATGCAAGGGCCAAGAGCAATCAATTCTCCTGCAAGTCAGCCTTTTTTGGCTACTAATTTTGAACCATAAGGTTAACTTGTCGAATCCCAGGGCAATCACCAGGTGTGCTTTTGTCACTGTACTATTTGGCAACATTATTTTTAAAAATGAAAAGAATTAGACAGTTCTTTTAGATTATGAAGGCTTTTATGAATTTGTCCAGAAATTCATACACCCAATCAAGTTTCTAACTTACTTCACCTCAGGGAGGTTAACAAATTACTTCACTTCAAGAAAATTTTCAGAAAGTTTCTCTAATATTAGATTCTTATACTTTAGAAAGTTGAATATTCTCAAAAAAGAAGAGCAACAAATGTATCAAAAAAATTATTTGAGATTACAATTGTCAAAGGAAGTTTCAAAGGACATCCAGATATTGGGTAGCTTTCAGACAAGCAAAAATGTGAGAGGGTTCTCCAGGTAAGATTATAGATCGAGTTATGAAGGATCACAGCTTATTAACAAAAAAGAATACGATAGTTGATTGGGGGTGCCAACCGTCGACCCCCAAGTAAAATAGCTATTGAAATATTTGACTACATCAATAATTCCATCTTTTGTGGAAAATATAGCTGTGAGAGTGAAAGTAGCTCAAACTTTCAACAAAACAAAAATGAAGTACTTTCAAAAGAAGATTGATAAAGTATCACAACACTAACAGAAATGAACTGAAGAGAACACCAAATATCTGACACTAATGCACTGGAAGGAATAGGATTGCAACAACCAAGCAAAATAAATAGTTGTCATAAAGTTTTTGGCTTCCAATCAAGCACAAACCTCAACAAGAGTCGTAATCTGATTCTTTTTCTTCCTAGGAACCAATTGTCTCTGAGTTTTCCAAACTTTTTCTTGGCCATAGTCATCAACTTGATTGAATGAAGTCAATTTATATCCTGTTATTTCCAGTACATCTTCTAAGAAATGCGCTCTCACAGGATATGTGAATCCCTGTTTCGTGTTCATACAAATAAGAGTAGCTAGGTTATCTAACGCAAAAAAGGCCCAAATCACAAACAAATATATATAAAAGTGAGAAGAGATATATAATAAACTTGGGTGGAATTATACATCAGGAAATATTTCTACTGTCTACACTTACTGGAATGTGAATCATTGGGGCTCCTCCAAAGTAATTGGAAAACAGCTCAGCATTTAAAGTTGCACTCATCAGAATCAATCTCAAATCCCGACGCCTAGGGAGAAGATCCTTTAACACGATCAATAGAAAGTCTGCGAAAATTCAAACACAAAAACTTTTAAGATAAAAAAGAAATGGGCTTGAGATTATTGAAAGACAAGAAGCTTGTATTCAATATGCACACCTTCATTCATTCCTCGCTCATGAATTTCATCCACAAAGACATGGGTTACACCATTCAAATTTCGATCGCTCAGCAAGCGCCGTAGCAAAATACCGCTGGTACAAAAAAGTAGGTGGGTATTTTTCCCTTTCATTCCTTCTAATCGGACTTTATAGCCAACCTAACAAAAAATATGTGATGTAGTGTAGCAAATGAACAAGACTTATAAATCAGATTTTTTAAAGGACGGAAAATAATTTGAGGCAACACAATAAGGTAGAAGAAAAAGGATGGAAAAGGTTGGAAAATGGACAAAACATTAGGGAGCCTTAGTGCAGACTAATACAGTCCGCTTGACAGGACTTACAGATTCACCAAGAGGTTCTCCTCTCTCAGCAGACACTCTTTCAGCAACAGCCATGGCAGATATTCTTCGGGGTTGTGTGCAAATTATGTTACAGAAGGCACCACGTCCAGACTCTATCTCTGACTCGATTATATACTGCGGAAGTTGGGTGGTCTTACCACATCCAGTCTCACCAGAAATCACAATTACCTGTGTATTGACCAAATAGAAAATTATGAGATTACAGATATCGAGATGTGATGGAATTGTCTGGCACCAAATTGGCATTTGCGAGAATTATGAAGCAGAAAATTCATCTCGAAAAATGTTGCCTTAGTCGTTTGTGTAACTGCTTGCAATAAATTACAAGATATTCCGACAATTATTGAAAATATATTCCATGGAGTTTCACTCTCTTATATATGAACTAACAAAGTATGAAGTAATGTTCATGCATTATAAGTATCTGACTGTTATTGTTACCAGTGTTAACTCTCAGTGCTCTTTTTGTCAACCACTATCTTTTTTCTCAGAAAGGGTATTTTTTTCCCACAAATAAAACAACACAAAGTAAAAACAATCTTTAGGGTTAGAGACATCAACTTTATTTGATTAGGGTAAAGAGCTTAAATAGATGGAAATAATAAGTTAATAACATCGCTTAATTTTCCGACCATTGTACTAAACAACAATAAAAAAAAATTTACATTCCATTTGAAAAATATGCTAATGAATATTAAAAATTCAGATTTAATAATATTCAAACTTTATTTGGCAAATAACGATTATATACAATTATATAATTTGGTGCTAACTGCTCGGTAGAAGTCTGTGCTAGTAATAGAATATTCTCTAGTATCTACCAATAACGGACGAGGGTAGAGAAAGGTTGTTAAAATTAAATTATGCCCCCTAAAAACATAATAATGTTTACCCAAAAAACAAACAAAGTTATAATGTTTACCCAAAAAGAAATGAAAGTGCTATTTTGTTTCCCAAGAAAAAAAAAATCTGATTAGAGACTCTTCTTGCATTAAGTTCTTTTGTTATTGTCTCTAGTAGAAGTAAGAATTCTAATTTACTCCCTCCGTTCTGCAGATTAAGGAAAAACAATTAAGTTAATGCAAGTGGGTCTCTTGTTTTACTTTTGGAAAAGGAGAACAAAAAAATAGTTGTAAACATGAGTATTATAAAATAGTTAAATTGGCCTCACGTGGAAGGATAAGTGATGATAGAATATTGATATTTAGTTGTCATAGGAATAAAGTAGAAAAGAGAATAACTTTATGAAACATCCTTAAAAAGAAAGAATAGAGAACTTTGTGGAACAGGGAGAGTACTTAGTATTATTCAATCAACAAACATTTATGTACTAGGCAATATTTTTATGGCTAATTGGTAACAAAACTACAATAGTATGCGCATAGTACAGTCCTTTGGTTTTAAATTTATTGATGATGAAATAATATGATGTGCTTTGTCTTTTTTTCCTCTTTATATCATGCCATGCTAGCGGCAACAGTTAGATCTTAATGGAAAATGGAGTAATTTTAATTTTCTTTCTACTCATTTTTAATGGATGGAAGTAAACAGCATTATAGCTTTCATTTTTATTTGGGGTCCTTAACCCTAAACAAACAAAGATAAGTCCTTAACCCTAAGATTTGTGAAGTTTAGATCCCAATAGTATCCATTGCTCAACTTTTGCATCCATAGCTACATTTTGACATAAATCCCAACAACAGTCTCACCCACAATACAATACTTTCCACAATTAAAAAAAAAACATATAAACAAATCATAACATACAATCCAACAATATAAATCTTTCAGCTTTAATAGGGTGACTTATTTTTACTAATCTTCACTAATCCTCAGCAACGACGCCAAAAACTTGGTGACTTATTTTTAGTCACTAATTATAACCGCAAGTGCACAACTATTGCAGTACAATCACGAGTCGTCCTCTAGGAAGCTAATATAGGGTCAACTTAGCTCAATTTAACTAGATTACGCTAGAAACGAGTTGTTTAATGAAACTAATAGCTAAAATTGCAAAGATTAAAGTGTGATATCAAAAATAAAAAGGCCTAGGATATTAATACATCCCCACTAACATGCAATAACCATCATCAAATACACCAACATCAATGATCAAATCAAACAACCCTTCAATTATCCTAACCTCAACTTTCGCTTCTTGATTAATCTAATTGTATTAGGTGTAGCCCTCTTAATCTCAACTCTCACCTCTTGATTAATTAGCAAATATCATTAAGACAAAGGAAATAATTAACATCAGGCAGCTTTTAGGTAAAAGCAACTGCTATTTATATTTTAAAAGATTTAGATAGGGAGCATTTAACTAACGAAGAAAGAAAACATGAAACAACCAAATCATACTTGATTCTTTGCAATTGCTTGAAGCAGCCTTTCCTTCTCATTGAATGCTGGCAGTGACTTCCTGAATTCCAGCATCTTTCGGCCTTCAGGAGATTCCTACTCATGGAAGTAAAAAATGATATCAAGAGATAAGGCAGTAAAAAAAACAAAGTAGAGAACAAATACTCCATGCCTGCAATAGATGTGTCCGGAAAAACAACAATAGAAAAAAATCTTCCTTTCTGCCCACAATTAACCAAGAACAAACCATCCATTATCTAACCATGAAAGCATGACCAGTAGACATTTAGACATTATGTTCTAACACATTTCTAAAACTTATCACTGGCATCGTAGCACTAGCACACTTATTACCAGTACTCTTCCCCCCCATCAAATCTACAATAACAATCAAACCACTAACAACCTTAACAAATCGAAAATAGAGACAAAGAGGACCTCAACCGCATATTCTGTGAAGACACAACTAAAAAGCAGATTAAATAATTTGTTTTCATAATCCACATGAATTTTTGTGTTACAGAATTCAATCAAAAAAAACTGAAGATAACATCACTCAAAGCAAATTTGCTGGCAGTGACAAGATAGCAAGTGCAAGTGGTGGTCATTGGTTTGCAATTTGAGGAGAGAATGTACAAATTCTGCTTATTCAAGCTTTGGAGGAAAGAGTAAAATGAGCAATTGATGGTAATGGTGGGTAATTTATGGGCTACTGAGAAGGTGTGTTGTAGACTTGTAGTGATGGTGAGTTGGTGACTGGTGACAGATGAGGGTGGTGGTTGAACACCAATCACGGGTGGTGAGTGTTAGTGGGATGGTAAGTGGTGGTGTTGGGTAAATGTCAGGGATGTTGAGTAAAGGGGTTTGTATGGATGGTGACAATAGATTATTACACGGAGATCTATGAAAATTCATTACCATTCTTGGCCAAATAGAATTGGAACAACTTAAAAAACTGAGGAAATAATAACATAATAGCTATAAATAAAAAATAAACTTTCATTACTTTAACACAATCTTAGTATTATGTTAAGACTTAGATCTTTATAATAACTAAAGAATGGAAAAGACGTAACAAATATGTATTCATTCTACAAGCAAAAGCATCATAAGTTTCCTCATTACCGTGTGAAAAGAAGTCATTTGAGGTAAATGATAATCCATAAAAATTCAAACACACCTGCCAAGCCCTCTGCATATTACGCATCTGCAGGCTCCTCCTCTGAAGGACCCTTTCCATAACAGAATCATCCAACATAGTATTTGGATCCTCATTCAAAGTGATATTCCTGTCTGCATTTATGCCCTTAGATTCCAGTGCACCATCCCTGGTCTTTTTAGAATCCAATTGAATCCGATCAAGGTGTTCCTGAAGTAAACCTTCCACTCTCCTCTGTACGCTCAACGGAATTGCCACCTGCAAAAAACAGAAGCATTTTATGTATGCAATTCAGCAATAGAAACAAACAAATTCTGAGAATAATTGGGAAGAGGTCATCACCTCTCTTTGGGGCCGCTTATCATCAAGGTCTGGACGATAATTGGGAAGAGGGACCTTGCTAGCAACAATCACTTTCCCGTATATCTCACTAACAATACAATACAAAGCATCACATAAGAATAATCAACAAGTGAAAAAGAATGGCAACTCATTGAACATAAAAATTGCTCGGCTTACCAGTAAAGGCCCATCCTTTTTCCAAGATTTGATATCTGCTCAAAATCTCTCCGATCTCTTTTATCTCTGGACACAATCTCTTGCTCTTGTTCATTACGTAACAGCGTACTAAGTTTCCATTTCCACTCATCCACATTCGCCACCGAAGATGATGCCTATCAACCACGCCACATTAATATTCAGAGCTAAAACAACAAACTCTTACTTCAACAATCGATCATGAGTTTCACCTTCCAAAATTAATCAAATGAAACTGCAACGTTTTCTTCGTTATAATGCACAACATCCGTCAAATTCTACGGCCTACTTATTGAATTACACATTCTTGTCATATAGCAACCAACTTGATAACATGATTAAGCAACTACTGGACTTCAATTTTAAAATAGCATATAAAGAAACGAATTTGTTGAAAATTCAAACTCGAATTTCATCATCACTCGCTAAATTTCACATTTTTAGTAACTAAATCAAAACAATCCTCATTTCTCAATCAATAATTTTCACTCAAATTACAAAAATCAAAACCCTAAAGCAATAAAACTACCGTATTCGTCTCGAAATCGCACTCGTACTCATCATCAGAGAACTGCTCAACAGCATAACCAGAAAAACACCGATGAGAGGCCAAAAAACGATACGAATACCGCGAAATCACGAGCTTTTGTCCGAATTCAGAACGATTAGGAAGCGACGAGGTCAGGAAATTGAGAAGAGCACATCTAGCAGACGAATTTCTGCGATTGGTTAGTGAATATACAGATTTTCCGCTGAGTAGGAGTAGTCCGAGCTTGGAATGCATTTCAATGGAGGTTCAAGAATGGCGTCAGCTCCATGCTTGAAGATGAAGCTTTGTTCAATTGAAAGTGGAATGATGATCGTATTTGGGAGTGATGAATGTGAGGTTTTTCAGAAATTTGGAGGGTTTAGGGTTTATCTATTCGGTACGGAGTTGTAGTCTTTGTGTTTCTTTTCTCCGATGTTATTGGTTCGTAACTTCGTAGTTTGTTGAATGTTCGGGTTCTGTCACTCTATGGCTCGTAAAGCGGTATATAGTGGACCAAACGGTCCTTAAGTGTGGAGGTCCTGATTGAGTGAAATTTAAAAAAAGTTACGGAGTATATGCTCTACAAATTTGAAAATGAAATATAATTTGATAGGATTGGTGTTGTGTGACGAAATAAAATAACTTATATCTCATATCTCTTCTTCTTACTCTCGTCATCCCGTATCTATTAATAACTCGTTATTCTCCCCAACACTAAAACAAAATCCAAATCCATCAAAAGTAAGCAATGTCCTTTCAATGTTGGAATGGGTGTGAAAGTTGATGTATTTCTTCAAGATTTGAAACACATTAGGCATCTCCAAATATTCATATATTGCAAAAAGCAAACGACTTATGTTAATGTTAGATATTTTTGTTAGTAGGAAGCAAGTTATTCATGTTTTCCATATAAGTAAAGCTTGACTTGCAACATTAAGGGTGCACTTTAAGCTAAATGATATTCTTCTCAACTAGAAAAAGTATGAATTGTTTATGAAAAATCTATTGTATTTCAAGTAATTGTATGCTAAATACTTTTACAAAAGTATTATTGGGACTATATTTTCTACGTATGAGACTAAATGTTCTAAAACTAAGATAATATGTTCTATACTTGAAATCATATTTTTCATACTTGATATCATAGTTTCTATGCCTAAAATCATATTTTGTATACCTAAAATCATATTTTCTACATATATTGGAGGACTTAAACCATATTAAGGTTAAACTAACCATTTTGAATAGTTGAGGCAGGTGAACCCTCCATCGGGAAAGTTTACTTCTCATAATCAACCAAACAGTTTCATACTCTCACTCTACATAACTACACTAAGAAACAACTTTCCTATGTTAAGTGCTTCTTTTATGAGCTTAGTCTTACCTAATGCTCCATAGGTAAATGCTACTTTACTATGAAACATGTAATCTTCTACACAGGGGAATGTTGTATTTCTTCTATCTAACATTCAAGTCACGTTAGAAAGTTCAAATCTCACTCAAGAGGGAGTAGCAACTTTCATTCCGGTTAATTTAAACTTCTCAAAACTTTTGGTTTAAAAATAGTTCCAGTTCTGCAAGTTCAAATTCCAGCCTTTGGAAATAGGGAAAACTGGGAAGAGATGGAGGAACAAACAATAAATTCCAAGGGAAAAGAGCAACTGGGCAAGTGCAAGTGGTTCTCAATGCTTCACATGCAAGTGTGCACAATGTTCAAATGAGATCTTAAATATCCCTACATTCTACACCCACAAAGATAGTCTTGTTCTTGGAAATAAGACAATTCCAGTAAGATACCAATCAATTCAACTTTTCTCAATAATATTATCATCGGGGCCCTACTTCCGCAAAACATCAGAGTAATTTATTTATTCACTTCAATTAAGCCAATCAACTACAAAAAAATATAATTTAGTTTGGGTAAAAAAAAAAAAATTTTAAAAGGCTACTACTTTATATCTAGGTCATTGGACGTGATGTGACATGACATGATGAGAACCTAATATATGTAAGCCTACTGCGATACCAGTTACCAGGATATTCTGCTAGGTATCCAAAAGAATAATCCATATGCTAATGCAATGTCCATCATCAGGAACATGGCTCTAGGGCTCTAATCGCTCTAGGCACAGCCGCACAGGTTTGCAGATAATTTCACTGCTCTTAAAGGCCTAAGTGATTGATGTACGTAACCTAGAATAATTGATTATGGGAGTCTTATCGACTCACTGAAGTGAAGAAACCTAAAGGGTCAGGTCGGTAATTGGAAGGAGTGGGAAACTGACCTACATTTTTATTTAAGGTGCTCGTAGGGCTCCTATTACGGTCCTATCTCAAGAATGCTAACAGATTTACAATCCAACATAGAGGGGGATAAGAATCGAACACCTAACCTCGGATGCAGGAGGTATAAGAGCTTACCACCCTTCCAACCACTCATCCTCCGAAAAATGATTTTCGAAGCATAGAATCACTATGCTCCAACTACATAGTGCTCTCAGCAAGTGAAAAGGTTGCACATGGTCTTAGTTACAAGTAGCAGTAACCAAAGAAGGGTGTGATAGTACAAGACATTTACGACACTACAAAACGAGATCTACGATATTAGGTAAAGTGGAGCACCAATGTAATAGATTCTGTGGAGAATCACCAACAGCAAGCACTTCAGTCCGACTGTAAGAACATGAAGTTTTCAGTTTAAAAAGTAGTTTGTAGGATAGTCAACTAGTGTTCCTTTTGGCCTGCTTCAAAGATTAGATTGCCCCACATAAAGTTGGTATAATTTGATAAAAAGAAAGTGAAGCAGAAAGACTAAGGGTGGGACCGTCTGGAATCTTAAGCTGGACATTGGCAACTGTATGACTGACCTGAGAATTGTATCCTGTCGCACCAAAGCATCACTTAATGGGGCCTTTGCTAAAGACTTAAATAATGTTTCTAATCTTCCATCTCACTTTGTCTAGTGTAAATCCTCATAACTCAATTTCTCAATCATATGGTACCACTTTCCTTAAGTTTCTATCTTCTCACTGTCCTAGATAGCATACCACTCTTCTGTAAAATACTTTCGCAAAACAGCCACTGCTGAAAAATTTGGTCTTGAGGACTTACAAGGAAGAAAATAATAGTTCAGAGTGAACACTTGACAGAGATAACATCCAACCAAGATCAAGTCATGCAGGCTACCCGTTTGGACTATGAGGACAACAACCAGGGGTGGCTAAATCTGGGGTTGGTAACAAAGCCACCTTCCATCTCTGAAGACCTGAGTGCTCCTAGACCAATTCCTGCAAAAAATTTCTCATGCAACTTCTGCAGGAGGAAATTTTTCAGTTCCCAGGCTCTTGGAGGTCATCAAAATGCACACAAGAGAGAAAGAGTCGCAGCAAGAAGATTTCAATCCAAAAGGATGAAGTCAACGATGGAGCTGCCAATTAACTCACTGATGCAACGATCACTAGCTGTACAAGCCCATTCACTGGACCACAATCCTCAAAGAGAAGAATACATACTTGCTGGAAGAATGAAAAATTCTCGCATAGCATTTGCCACTCCTTGGAGCCACTTTGTAATGGACAGCTCGGCAGATGTGCTATGGCCCGGGAGTTATCACTTGAATTTGCAGCCAGTTGAACAGCAACCAGAGGAATCACTTATTGATTTGAACTTACGGCTCTGATTGGCTTCAAGAAAACTTCTTGATGAATCAGATTTTCTAGTCAAGCACCAAGAAGACAAATTTCAGTAAACCAAGCCAGTGCAGTTTACAAGTCCAGGTTGGTATCTTCCCATAAAAAAAATTCAAATAGATCCTATGAAGTTACAAACCCTATCCTCTACATGCTCGTGTAAGTCAATTATAGAAGGTTACACTTCGGCATTAATAATGTGATTCCCGATTATGCTGTTTTTTCTCATGTACTGTAGTTATATAATAAAATCAGCAAGTAATGTATATGAAGTTTATGCATATGAAACAAGTCATTTGCCTTGAAATTTTTTCCATTGCTTTTCTTCCCTAACAAGTAAGAAGCCAACAAGACTGGTTCATGGTTAGTCAAATCTTGATATTGGACAACTTTAAGAAAGAGAAGAATCAGTCTAGTCTCAAACTTCCTGTGTTCCACAATAATAACAGTTTCTGAACAGATACCTCCACTGTTCTTCAGCTAAACAGAAATAAAATAAAGAATGCTCAATAACCAAATTAGTTTCTGATCTAAACCGGTTTCCTTTTGTCATTTAACCTTAACCAGATCTTTCAGAAGCAGTGCCTTCACTGGCTCCAACTTAGTAAAGGTAAGGCTGCAGCATAAGAATTCTTGATCCTCCAACCCCCACCCCCCAATACAAACAGGACAAAGATGAGATACTTACAGAAATTTGTTTATGTCATGTATCCATCCAGTATATTGGATTGCTGGAGCCAGACCAGGCAAAGAATCCCACTGGTCATACACAGTTCACATAAAAAGTAAAGTAATCTAGTTAATCTTGAGGATCAAATGTGGAGTAGTCATCACATCAGGAACAGAATTATAAAAAGAAATTTCATAAAGAGAGGAAGGGGGAGGGCAAGGAGAAAAGGCTTCTTTTTAGGGGGAAAAATAAGAAAGAAAGAACCACAGAAAGATAAAAGGACAACTGCATAAACTTCCTATATTTTTATATGTCCCCCCCCCCCCCCCCCCCCCCCCCACACACACACACACACACACACATACAGTCTATGTGATCTTGACGAGTACAGAATAATAAAGGTTTATGGTAAAAGTGAATTTCCAATTGCGGCTAATGTTAAATATCTCATATAATTAGCTATCGGTCTACCAAAAAATAAGAATTAGCTAAGAGCCGATGACAGTAAAGGTGCAGGCTAGGTCACTTGGTCACTTACAATTATGAAATGTTTGCATTACCCATCTTTTTCTCATTATGTTCTATGAGGGCGAGTAGATATGAGACCCAAAGGCAAATCTGTCTGGCTTCATCTTTCCACCCCGTCCATCACAGGGTAGATTGGACACCGCTTAAGTGAGGTCCCCCTGTAAAGAGATTCAAATCCCTCCAGGACACAGTAGATGGTGAAGAAGGCTGCTGCTCCCTCGACCAATTCTAATTCCCTACAAAATGGATAAAAGGAAAAACCTTGGTTGCTCGTGTAGAAGCAGCCTAGAACACCAGCACATTGCCAATTTGCTTCTACTAGTCATATTATATTATCATATTTCCAATGGAATGATTACTTTGCAGTACTTGGGCATTAAGTCTGCACCTTTGACAACTTTCCCATAGTTTATTACTGTGCTCAAAAAATCGTATAGCGAAATCAACACATCTATCCATGCAGAATCTCCATTCAATATGACATCAATTGTTTTGAATGGGTAAAGAAGACCAATTTAAATTCACATCAGGTTTAATGAACTGGTGCTATTTCACTGATAGAAGATATGTTACATCTTTATAGTTTGGTACTGAATTTAAGCTTTTGTGTTTTACGCTTGATGATAGGGAGCCTCTCGCTAATGATGCTTGGATCATTATACGCAGCAACGTCAACTGGATACCCTTTCTGCAATGGTAAGAGAAGAATAGTAAATTAAGCTGACCGAGATTGCCAGACATTACAAAATAACGAAACAGATGCAGATGTCCCATTGACAGCAGAGAAAGACAGATGAGGTTAAAAAGCATAGATACTTACAGCAGCCAAGGCACTGAATGTACACTCTCTCCAGCAGCTTTCCCGAAGAATACTAGGGAATGAGTGATCTCCAAAAACACAGTGCATCCGAGTGTCCCGTAATCTCATAAGCACACCATCAACTCTCATCTACATGAAGAACAAACTATGATTAGATAATAAATATAAAAGGCCACAGGCTGATGAAACAAACAGAACAGTGTAGTCAGAGAGTTTTCTATGTACAAAAACATTTGCAGCAGTAACTGTACATTAATTGACCAAACATTGAAGAAGCAACCAAGAATCTTATCAATTCTTCCTACTTATTCACGGTAAACTATAAGGAATTGGTCACCTAGTCAAGAGTCTAACGGAAGTATTATAAGCAGTACCATAAATCTCTCCTTCCCCTTTACCGACTTACCAATTTACCATGCCTAAGGCAGAAGTATTAGAAGCAGTAACATATGGACTCTAAGGAAAGATATATAAGAAATGAATTGAAGAGATAAATTTCAATACTTACCCAAAATCTCAACAGAACAAACCAACCACTTGGCATAACTCTCTGCAGATATACAGTATCACTCATTATTCCATGTTAATAAAAACAGAATTTTTTTTAGAATTTGGAATAACATTTACGTCAGAATTACCACTTTTGCAGTTAAAAGTGATACTCCATTGTCAGCTAGTTCATCTTCATACAAAACAACCTGCTCCAATAGAAGAGAAAACACAACCCAGCTTAAGATTAAGCTATTCTGAAGCATTAAAATAGAGAATAGAACATAGCTCATATAAACAGAGATCTGCTACAGGATACAAAGATTGTAAGACAATTTTGAAGAAACTCAGCAGACATGATACTGGTTTTACTTTCTCAGGAAATATCTTTTAACTAGATTGGTAAGAGTGAGTCAGCTGGGATAGATTCTCAGAAACAAGGTACATTTATGTGAAACTTGTAAGCAAAAGCTGTGAGAGAGAAGTTAGGGCTCTACATTGTGATGACAGCCATAGTTTTCTGCAACGTTATAAGCTAACTAATGCACCTTTTATGAAAAATTATTTAATTGAGATAGGTACAGAACAGTGGCATATCTATATTGGACTAACCAACTAAGGGTAGACAGATCCTTAACCAAACTATTATGCAATTGTTTCACAAAATAAGGCTTTGGCTTATCGGCATTGCCTTTGGTTTGCATTTCTTAGCTAAAGTCTGCAGGTCAGGGTTCTACCCCTCGTAGAATTCCACTTTTTTCCTATTTTTTTACTCCTATTATTAATGGGCTTAGTATAATTGTGTACACCTTATTTGACAATCCTAGATCAGCCACAGGGCAGAAATATTTGGTAGAAGATGCATGAGACAGAATTTGATTTCCCTCAACCGACAGTAATTGGTTGCTTAATCAATTAGCTAACCTCATCATAAAATAGAATAGGCTCTTTGGAAGCCAGAGCAACCATATCAATCTTCTCCGCACAGTCCTCCCAGCAAAGACTTGAACCACCATCTGAAATGTCCCCTTCAATCTGGCATGCATAAAATTCAAATAAGCCAACAATATAATCATTTGTAAAAATTAAAAACAAGTTTAATTAATCACCAGGCAAACCAGCAAAGCAAATTTGATCATAAAAATTACATCATAAAAGAAACACATGAAATAGAAAATGCATAAAAAATACAAACATTTTAGATTTGGCATTTGCAGCAAACAAAGAAATTTTTTTATGAACCGCACCTTTTCACTTCCACAGTAAGGCGTTGTGAATGTGTAGTCGTAATCCAATATCACCTGTTGAAACGGTTGGCTGAGAAAAATTCCAATTAATTGAATCAGACTTTCACTTTATCAAGTGGCAGTAAAAAGCCAAATCAACTTGTGTGTTATGCAGAAAAATACACTAAGATCCTATAAAAACAAACAAGAATATATTTCTCCATTCACGAACCTCTGAAGTCTGAACGTCTAAAGATGTCCAGACCCAGAAGAGAGGGTAAAGTAAAAACTTAACACCTTTAAATGTATCAGGTTTGCTATTTGATTACTATTTACCAAGATTCCGAAAAGGAACCATGGCACCATTTAGTGGAACATGTGATTTCAATTTTTAGTGATTCAGCTAACCTTCTGAATTTCCATTTTGCAGCAGCAGGAACTTCAACAGGTGGAAGAGCTTCTTGCTTCCAGCCAATTAATGCATCAAATGCATTGAAATGAATCTCAATGCCACTGGCTAAATGCTTAAGAGTCAAAGAACTGTTTCCAAATATCATCTCAGGAAAGTGAGAGGTCTCAAGTTTTTCTTCCCAACTGCAAACACTCAATATAGTAGTAGAGCACAATCAAAAAGGGCAAGAAAACAAAAGGAAAAGCAACATAGAGCTAATGTTATCACATTAAGAGAACCAACAAAAATATATGAAGAAAGGACTAATTTAAAGTTCAATACAAGAACATACACAGCAAAAAGGGTAAGAAACAGGCACTCCTGATCATGGAGATAATCTAATACTAGTATGTTACACAGACTCTCCAACTACCATGTTGCAATGTCGTACCCTTGACTAAAACGTATCCAACATCTAAAAATGATTGTTGAAATATATTTGTCAAGTAGAAAACATTTTTCATTACTTCAAGCAAGTCTGACATTTCAGAAAGGTCAGAGTTGCATAGTTCATTTATCATTGCTGATCAACAAAAGAAACAATTCATACTCCAAAGCACCATTTATAGGTAGCATAACTTTATAAGCATGACTAGAACAGCTTCTACCCTTACAAAAATCTGAACTTTGTACAATTGAAAAGAAATCTGCAGCTGGTACCAACGAAAGAAGAAAACTTTTCTCTTTTTTTTTCCATTTTTACTTTTCTAGATAAGAAATCATCATGTTGACAAACATAAATACTCAAAGAACAAACCACCAAGGATTCAAGGTTTCTACACTCCAACTATAAGCATTATCTGAAATTGCATACGACTAAACCAAGTTGATCAAAAACTGGTCAAACCCATGTAGAAGCGTACAAAATCAGCAAAGAAAGGGCTGGTGCCGAGATTGTAAAAATAGGGGCCTTTAAGGTTTCTGAAAATAGTTTCCCAGAAAGAAGATTCTCTGCCATGATAAGATCTTTTAGAATTTCCAAAAATGTTTATATACATTCATAAATGAGAGTTCTGGTCAAGTTTTACCACCATGCATCCACACTACTACATACATCTCTCCAAAATTGTAAATGGTGCAGTTTGAGAACTACTTTATCTTCTTATAATATGACCGAGTGCAACAGACGGACTTGAAGGAAGCCAAAAGGGAATTATATCAAAATTCAACAACAGGCTAAACATCAGTTTTATTTTTGTTACTGACAAACCTATAATTATTGAGACAAATTAATGGTCAGAGTTAGTGAGCGATGATCAACAAGGTTTTTACATGAATAAATAGGTTTTCATTTACACTCTACCATCAAAGCCAATCTAAAGGAAAACATCAAAATGACGGCTCTCAATAATTACAATTTACGGATCACTTTTCACATTACTGTAGAATGACTTTCAGTATCGCACAGTATCAATAATGTCAGCCGGCCTCGCCTAAGTCTCGTTCTGATCATACATATCAACCCGAAAAGGTCCAAAACCATCAACCAAAATCACCTCAAAACACACTATTAATTCAATTAACTATCACAACTCGAAAAATCACAAACTAATAATCTGGTACACTAACTATTACGATCAGCATCATCATAATCCATCGTAGCATGAACAAAAGACACAATATTATTCGAAAGTTACGCATCTTTTTTGTTTGATACCGCTAAAATGTGAGTAATTGAATTTCTAAACCTAAAATCCCCAATTTAATTGCAAAACATCAAGTTTTCTACTAATCAAATATTGTAAATAAAATCAACAGCAGAAAAGAGAGAGAGAGAGAGAGAGAATACAGTTGAAGTTCGGGGGAAGTGAGGATGGAGCGTTTCGAGGTTTCGATCTCCCAGGCGCGAATACGCAATCCTCGGCGTCTGTCGGTCAAGGTTTCAGCTCCAGCATCTTTGAGCTCTTTCTCGTCGATCTCCACCTCCATTGCAGCCGTTCAAACTCTGTCTCCGGTGTGATTTGAGGGGTGAAGTCTGAATTTTTTCCAATTTCGAGTTTATTCATAAATATTCCAAGTTGTCAAAACTGGGGGTTTACTATGGAAATGCGTTTTTTTTAAAAAAAAAAAACTTAGGGAGATCTTTAAACGGCTAAATAATAATTAATGAAGACGAAATTCGATTTTATATCTTAAATATTATAAAGAAGCTCTCCATAGTTGTTATTTTAATAACCCAAAACTTTTAAAAGTTCAATTTAAAAAAAAGAGGTTATAACTTTGATACATAGTCCAAAAGGATGCATATAAAATTATAATTATATAAAGCATGAAAAATATTTCCTTCTTTAAAAAGAAGTATTAACAACAAAATTAACTGTTATTGCTTCTTAAAAAACATTGGAAAAACTAAAAGTTGGATTGTTAGATATAGACATGCCAAAAGGCCGAACATTGTCAAGATGCCTAGTTGAACTCTCTTTCTACATGAAGAAAGGACTGAATATTATGCAAAATAACTGGACCTCATGCAACGACCGCATGCAGAGGGTATGCTACAGTTATTGTACTGTATTCTGGTCATTTGGAGTATCTTAACGTAGGATAGGACTTATGTTCAGCTTGTCAAACATTATCATATTCTATAAAACAATACGAGTGGCAAATAACTTGTATTAATAAATCAACAGATCTAATGTAATTGTATATTTAATTTGTCATATCCACTGTTAAGTAAGCAATGCTCTTACATTCTACAATGACGAAGATTCGTAATTTTCAGCTTCTAACCAACAAATTTGCTCAACAAATTATGCAATAAAAAATCGTCTTATTGTAGTATCTCAATTTAACATGCTCATGAACGTAATATAGTATTCCGTAGTATTCTACGTAAATTAATTTTTACTTTTTTACCGTAAATTTTACCTTGAAGCACAAACAGGTCGTAAAAAACAAAGTAGATGGTGAAATGGTGGGTCAAGGGCCCAAAGTACAGACTATCCATAATAATGGGGCCAGAATAGCCCAAATCCTCAGACTAATTAGATGGTTCTTTAGTGAAGTAGCCTCTTGGGCTTTCATCCTCTTCCTTGAGATCTGATAAATGTAATAGAGGTTGAGAATCAACCCAAACTAAAATTTACAACCCAACAATAGAATTGAAAACAAGTTAAAGCTCATTTTAATTATACCTTGAGTTTTGTCTTTCTTATGCCATGACTCGTTGACCCCATTAACGTACTAAATACAACTCTGCTATCAAATCCTAGATATTGTCCCGTTCATACATGAAGTTGACCTTCAACAATTAATTAAAAACATCAACCCGCTCCTTGCTTTCATAACGCTTATCATACATTCTAGATATGGGATTTTTTCGTGTTGAAACCCCTACAACTAGATCTCATTCTCATTTTCATAGGGCATAAATCTACTGATTTATCTCATTTTTCAAAAATTGTCTCATGCGCTATTTACATTTTTTAAAGTTATACTTGAATATTTTGACAATTACATGCATTATATTATAGCGGTTTCCTAAAATAAATGGACGGAAGTAGTAGAATTGTATTTATTAGATTCATGTGGCGAAGTACTAAGAATTAATATTAACCAAAGTTATTCTTGAAAGACTAAAACGAGATCGATTCGACATGCAAGTCCTTGTCGTCCCGGCTGCCCCCGAATGAGCCTAGCTGTAGTAATGCATATAGATCGATCACACTAGACTCGAGAAGTTGAAGGTCGATGGTTTGGCTGTCAATCCTGACCCTTGGTTAGCCACTACAAGGTCCACAAGACCACATAGGCACAAACATATAAGGTAATTATTACAACTGTCCACTACTATTACCCATCCACTCCATATTTTAGTAACATCCCTCCGCGTGAAATCACGTGTGATAGAACAAAGGATGCAACAACGCGGATGACAACCAACTATGTAACTGGGCATCCCACCAAATTATGCGCTGAGAAATATTGATTATGTTTATAATATATTTGGTCTAGATAATTAATTGATTATGTTAGTATGTTACTATTGATGATAACAATAATAGATTAATACGGAGTAGTAATAATACAAGCAATAGAAGACGGCGGCTTTAATATGTGTGATTCGAGAGGAAGGGGAGCAACAAATCTTTTTGGAGGGCATTCTAAGATTATTTCCCATTTTTTTAAGCTATTCCTTTTGTACACTTACAAATTCTATCTGTATACTTGAATGAAGGCAAACATGCAATTTTTTTTTTTTTTGTTTTTACGTTCTTGTCTTTATTATGTATATATGTTTTTAATACTATAAAATTATTGTTATATTTTTTATACTTCGAATTTCACAAATGGCCAATAGTGTTACATTCCCTAAATTTTTGCCTATATTGTCCACTATGTAAATTAAGTGAGGAAACTTTGAACCTCCTATTCAAGGAATGTAGTGTATCTCTCTCTCTGGGGGCAATTCTCGTCTGCTGGAATCATTCCTTGTTTCAGACTCAAGCTCCTACGGGATTGGATTTACAGCCATATTCGGTCTCACTACGACAAGAATGCCTCAACACTTGTCGGACTGATGCAATTCATTGCGGGCCTTTGGAGCATCTGGAAGGTTAGGAATAATGTTGGCTTCAACGCAGGAAAAGCAGATAAGGAAGCCTACAAAGCTTAGCTTGAAGACATTTTAGAGTAGAAACGTCTTTTCTCCCAAAGCATACTATCCATAGGGGGGACAAACCAGAGGTAGGGCCATCAGAAAGATGAGTTTCACCAGGTTTCGATTGTGCGTCTATAGGTCAACAAAAGTGGGGATAAGCCGAGATCCCGATCCAAGTGGACAACTCCTAGAGCACGAAGCACAAAAATGCACGAATAGGGCGAAGTACATGTGGCAGGAATCCAGGGCCGGATCTAGCAGAAGGAAAAACAACAACTGTCTGCTCTGCATTCCATGCAAAAGCTTTAGCATGTGTTAGCGCCATGGAATGGGCCTATTCTCAGAATTTTGAGCCGATAAGAATCCTGACGGATTCAGTAGCTCTTGTCAATGCGCTCCGGCAAAAAGCAGCAAAGCGAATAGATGCTTTGCATACCCTTGGCCGTATCTCTCGAATAGGTCGTTTATTCAAAACTTGCAATATCACCAATGTCTCGAGAGAACAGGTCCACAAAGCAACGTAGTATAGGAGGATCACCTATGGACCCGCTGCTTGGCTCTAGTTTTGCTCTGGCTAGTCTGCTTTAGCTGTTCTCTCTCTGTCATGTTCTGTTTTTTGTTCTGTTCTTTATTTTAGTCTAACTTTATATATGTTTTTATGGTATTTTGATCCATGTAAAAAAAAGATTTTTTACAAATGGCATTTTATTAACATTGTCGAATGATGCTTTTATCAGTCAATAATGAATCTTCATCCAACATTACCTAACAAAGCCAATGCAAAGTTATTACATTCCTTTTGCTGCCAAGGTAAGCACTAAGTACATTCTTTGATTATTTTGGTGATGGTTTTAAGAATATAGCCATATAGAAAACATGTTCATACATTAATTAGTATTATATGTGTGACAAAGTGATATGGATTTCTAATAGAGATATGAGATAACCAATTTTATCGGAAAATATATGTGATATATTTTCCAAATTGGTATTAATAAGAGAATAATATTTTTAGGATAGTATCACGAGTAACAAACTATGTTCATGCATTAATCAATGCTCTTCATTTTCTTTTTAAAATTAAGCAAAAGGTCGCTAGTGGGCTACTTGACGCAATATATATATATATATATATATATATATATTGATGCTTACTAATTGACGCATTTTGATAGCCTTCTTTTTAATCCGAATAAGAATTAGCTAGCTTGACTAAGAGTTTGAATAATGGACATATATATTTCATGTTAACAATGTTTTTTATCTTAAGCTAGAATGAAGCTGTTAAAATTTAGAAAGTGTAAGACAAAATGTAATGCCTAATGCATCCTTTGAACTAAGCATTAAGCATATGTACTCATTTCCTAGCTTGTAAGTACATATATAGAACATAATCATTGAATGTCAATCATTCCACAATGGAGTACGTGATCGTACCATCAAGATCAATTTTGAAGCAAGTACTTAACCACACAATATATTAATGTAGCAAACCCACTAATTAAGATCAGATCACTTTAGTTAACAAATACATCCAAGAAGTTTCATAGCAAGCCCTTCCCACCATCAATAAATACTAAAACATAACAACCCTGACTAATTAATTAGTAGATGTAATAAACCCACATACGAAACTAATTATATAATAAACAAATTAGCTTCTAATTATGAATTAATTAAACTCAACTAGATTAACGGCCATCCAACTAGCAAGTTTCGTGGGCTGGAATGAAGGGCAAAGAGAGAGTTGACTAAGCTAGAAATTGGGGAACCCAATGACCAATGATCACACACGAGGCGCATGTTAGGAAATACCCTTATGTGTGTTTGATTTGATGGCTTAAAATCTAGGGCACGTGAACTTAAGGAGGATATTTCCTGGAGGATGGTGCTGAAGCCGCAGAGGGTGCGTATTATACACTCATCCCACTCTTTCTTGGGTCTTTATCAATATTTTCCACGTGTATGTTTGGACGTATGAATTTTCTTGCATGAGAGATTGGTGGATGACTTTGACCAGGAATTTTGTGATGAGCATATTAAACGATGATTGATTATGAATTATGATGGGGCGGAAGGACTACCTAAATTAAAGTACAACTCCCTTGGTTTTAGTTTAATACTATACGCCACATATTAAAAATAAGTACTACTACATTTTCAATCTAACCCAACGACAAATTTCATTGTATTAGGTGTCAAAAACGGTTGTATTAAACCTAATCCAACGCCTTTGTACCGTCATATTTGATGGCGTTATATTAGGCCTAATCCGACGGCACAGCGCATCTAATACAACGGCATCAATATTGTCGTTTGGATTAGGTACAACCTAATACGACGATTGTCGTTGGATACCTAATCCAACGGCAGCCATTGTATTAGGTTATACTTAATCCAACGACATTACTAATGTCGTTGTATTAGATTCCTTGTGTCATTGGCTTAGATTCATTGCCGCCGGATTAGATTCTTTGTGACATATTAGATTACTTTTTTTTAAAATAAATATAGAATGTAGCATTATTATATATAGAATACAATGTAGCATTATATATATATATACATTACAAAATCAAATATACTATCTTACTAAAAATAAATATAAGTTTACTATCTTACATATTTATATATAAAGAAAAGTTTACTAATAATTAACAATCGCGCAATAATTTACCAAATCTTCACATGCTCATCGATCGAATTTCTTCATTCATCTCTATTGTTTAGCTCGTCATACACCTACATGTACAAAGACTACGAATAGGTGGTGAAAGTCGATTAAATAGAGTTAAAGTAAGTCCCCTTATAAAATTGAGGGAACACATTCTTTTGGATCAGAAAGTAAAAAGGAGAAGCAAAGTTTTGTGACAACTTCTAATTATTGGAATCACCAAAGAACTGCCGCATCTTTTGCCGGCTACAACCTCGTTTCCCTAAAGCTAAGCACACAGTTTTATTCCCATCAACATAAAAAGAATTGATCAAAAACTAAAGTAGTAGGGATCTGGGAACTGCTTTTCCTCATTATGACTGTTCACTTTCATCATATAGTTTATGTACATGAAAATATGAACCCTCCTCATTCAAACCAATCTAGTCATACAGGATCTAAAGAAAATCTTCAAGTTGACACAGCTAAGTTTTGTTAGAGTAAAAACTGCAATAGCTACGTTACACAAGCGGAGTAACAACCAAGAACCTAAATAGGGAAGTTTTAACAGAACTGTCATTTGGTCATTTACTCAGCTCAAAACAGAATTGTCATTTACTTAGCTCAAAGATGAATTAACAGCTTATTTTTAACGAAATAGGGAAAAGGGAAAGAATAATAGGTGATGTTATCATTTTCAGTAACATTTCAATGGAACTGTGTAGTATGTTCAGCCAACCTCCCCCAATCGTAGCTTCAGGGAACCGTTCAATTGAATACTTGTGATGTGTGATGTACGTAATAGGCACACCAGGGATCTTCTTTCCCAATAGTGTCAGGGTTCAAAGCAACAGGACAATAGATAAGCTTGTTCCATGACTCACAATTCAAAATTATCACTGCAAAAAAATATACTCATAGACTAAACAAAGAGAAATACCTTTCTAATCCTTCGCTTCAAATCCCGATCACATGTAGCAACAATGTAGCATTTATACTGTACGCAACAAAGTAGATTATATAAATTACAAGCTTTAGACAAACAGAATAGATCAGTAAACAAAGGATAAGAGGGAAGCTTTAAGGTACAAAAAAAAGATAACAGGAATGGCTGCTAACTCTGTCCCCTACACATATTGTAGAGGTGATCTAAGCTATTTATAAACTAAACTCTCTACCAGAATATTACCTCTTGAACTTTAGAGTAAGTAAAAAATTCTTGGATGTGAATACTTTTACCCCGTATTATATCAAGAGAGCTCATAAGATTATTGAGTAATTTATACAATTCACTCAGTATAGTTATACCATAATCTCTACATGTGAGGATCATCATGAAATTCTATATCTATTTGCAGCAACAAATTCTAATACAATATTCCCCAAGAGAATGCAAGTTGGAAAACTTACTATTGGAAGGAGGAATGCTATTAGCCTCTAAGATATAATCTCATCCCCATTCTCACAAGTAAAAATCTTTAGCTACAGTTGTTTAATGATGCCCTTTAAAAGGGGATTTTTCAGATTTTTGATGAATTCTTCATTTCACATTTTCCAGGTGAGTATCTTTCTTTTTGACATAGCAGAAAAAAAGAGCAGTTAATCATCAAACTGCAATTTTGCAAACATACCTGAGTAACCCTGTCCACGGTGCTGTCATCAGCATATGTTCCTTTATGAGTACATGGGAGTCTTTCAAACTGAGGATCTTTACAGGACTAGTAGCCTACAAGAAAGAAATGTGGCTATAAGATCTTTAAAATAACAATCTTTAGTTGGTCTGTCATTTGAAAGAACTCTGTGATTTCTAAAATCTAGTATCAGATAGACAATAGTCTCAAGAACTAGAGGTAGCTGTACTCATAGGTTGTAGGGCCAGGAAGAGGGAGGTGTGAAGAAAGGAGGTTGACAAGCCCATCTTAAAATTGTTTACTATGAAGATAATCACTTACATAGGCATCATATAAAAAATGCTTCAAACAATGGGTTTACCAGTTTAATAACCTGGTTTGCTTCTAAAATCACGGATATTTGCATGTTAATACTAACTATAGTAGAAAAATTGCATCAGCGTTATTTCCCTGTGCATTCGTTATAGCATTGGAACTTCTGTTGCAGATCCTTCTATTTCTGAAATTTCAATATCGCCTGAAGTTGATGTGAAGGAAAAGTTTAACTGCTCAGATCAAAATAATGATAGTGTTTCCTTCAAGGACAATGACTTTGATCATATCATCTCTAATATATTTTCATCACAATTTTCAAAGGTAAGTTTTCTTTCCTACTCCGAAGAGTATTCTACTTTTTTTATTTATCTTCCCATTTTCTATAAAATCAAACATTGCTTGTTTTTATTTGTCAAAAATTACTTACAAGATTCTATAAGCACAGTTTGTATATTCACTTGAATGAACTTAATTGAACTTGTTTCAATTCACTAGGAATTCTTTACAAATATCAGGATACATTCTCTAGAAATCATTGTAGGTTGACATTAATGAACACAAACATGGAGCACATACCTTGTTAGCAGAGAATTTAGTAATCTAGTTATCCCTGTGGAGGACAAGTCTATCTAAACCAATTCTAATTTCTCTTAGGAAAGAGAAGGGATAAAGAAGGAAGTTGTATTATGCAATTCTTTGTAAAATCCTTCTTCCTTCCTTTTATGCTGGCAGCCTTTTAATGTAGTCTTTGATAAATTCCACTTCACCTGAAAGTTTGAATGCTGCAAGTACAGAGGTGATCAAACTGCATATATGGCCTCACTAAAAACATGAATTTGTCTCAACTCCGAGATATACAAGTGACAAATCGAGCTACCAAGTCAACACCAAAAGATTAACTAAGTTCCTAGAAGGGGTTGACAAAAGTTGATAGTTAATGCGAAAACATTGAGAATATATATGTTCCAGTGATAATTGAAAACCAATAGCTAACTCCAAAGAACCTAATACGTCTTTCACATCTATATCTAGAACACAAGTATGAATAATGTGTACCTTAGCGCAACACAATACTTCTGACCTAGCTTCTCAACACAATCCGTAATGCAGGGAGTACCTGTAATAGAAAATCAAAGGTATAGTTGAAATCTTCATATCGATACAAAAAAGAGCCCATTGTACCATATAATTAAGGCAAAAGACAACAGAAAGTACACAACGCAAAAATCACGAGTCACTCACATTTAGCATACAAACAATCCATCATTGCTTTCTCCAAATCCAGCTGCACAAACATATATAGAGAGGTTACGAAATCAAATTACATAGGTTGCAAAACCTAATTAAAAAGCACAACAAGGCACAATTTCAGCTGATTTGTTTAACAAAACTAAGCAAAAGCAATAGATTATGAGGCATATTGATCGAATTGGTAACAATTGAAATAAAAATAAGGGAAACATACTTTGTTCTGGATTGAAAAATTAATGAAATTGGTATCAACAATAACCCGATAAGGAGTTCCCAACGCCATATTATACTTGAAGAACAAGGTTTCGAGGAAACATTAGGCCTGAATAACACACAATCAATATCAATTGTATTTTTACGGGTATTTCCAATTTGGAAACACAATCATGAGGGGCTTACACATTTTTAGGGAGTTTGGCGGCTTCAAGGTCTTTCTTTTTAGGGTTTAGGACCTCTTCTTTCTACTTGAGATTTCAACCAATTTCGTCAATTACCAGTTTATGCTTTCTTAATTAAGTAAGAAAGGCGATATGAAGTGAGAAAAAGGACTACTATTTGAGGGTTTTGGAACTCAGAAGCTTCTTCTTGACGGCAAATTTGGAACACAATTTTTGGAACTCATAAACAATTAATCAAACACAGCAAATATTTTTTCACTTAATTTAATCTATACTAAAACTAATAATTCATCATTATATTTAAGCACATTGCAATTCCAACAAAAGTACATGAAAGAGCCTAGGAAAAACCATAAAAATTGCAAACCTAATTATAAACTCTATCAGATTCTCGCAGAAGAAAGGGGTATAAAAAAAACTCAAAAATAAGGGCATACTCAATAAAAAAAAATATAAACCCAAATTATTCATCCCATCAAACAGCCACTAAAATCAAATGGTCAATTCCCAAAATTCCCAATATTTTCAATTTCAAGCAATAAAATTTCACGGAATCTTCACGTAGGGTAAGAAATTAAAAACCCTGCCTCAAAAATAATTCACCCACTATGCAAAACAGCTTAAGAAATCAAATTGAGGTATACCTGATAAGATTCGAACAATCAGCCACATGCAAGACTCGAGCAATCAGCCACCGCCATCGACACCACCTTTACCACCTTCGTATACTTACTCGAGCAAGTAGAATCGTGAATTGGGAAAACAAGGGGGAGTTAGTGAAGAACAAAGCTGGGCAAGAATTAATGTTTGAGCTATAGGAAGAAGTTGAATTGGGGAAGAACACAGTAGGAAGAATGAAGCTGGGGTACGAAGCAGAAGATGGCCGGGGAAAATTGCGAAATGAAATTGCATGGGTAGACTAGTGTATTAGGGGAAACAAAGAAGCAATAGTAGTAGATAGAAGGTTTTCAAAGTTTTGAAAACGATTCTCGTATGCAAAAAAATAATAAAATTGATTTTAATGGCTTTGAAACTGGTTTCAGGATTATAACTTGAATAGGCTATTAAAACAAATGTGAATTAAGTAAAGCAAATTAAGTATGAAAGTGCAAATGTAAAGGGGACGACGAGTAGTTGTTATGAAGTTCGGCAACGTGCCTACGACTCCGCCTAGGGTTTTCTACCCTTATGATTCAACAACTTTTATTTCTTTCCTTAAAGATCTAAAGCAACCTAGAAGATCTTTACCCTATCTTCTTTACCGTAACTTTCTCTAGCTACACTTTAGCATCTCAATTCCTATAAATAAAAATCACCTCACTTTTTTATGAACATTTAGAGTATTATAGTTTATACTCAAAGTATATCTCTCTTTTCTTTTGATCTTTCTTTTTCACACTCAAGATATATTTGATATTTTTTTCTCTCAATTCTAAAATACAATGAAAAGAGTAAGTACTAGAGAGAAAAAAACTCTAAGCTGCTGTAGCTTTTTGTTGTATTACGTTAAAGGCTTGTATCTAATCAATGTTTCAGCTAACTTCTTTTTATATGAGCAATAGCAACGGATAGTCTTCAAATAAAATCTTCAAGGAGCTGTTGCTTTTGAATCGGAGCTTAACCATTTTGCTGACTACTTCAAAGTCTTTCCACATAATTAGGACAGTTATGAAAGTTGTTACAAAGAGACGTTGACCCTTTGAAATTTTCTTCAGCAAAACTAATTCCACGAATTTAGGGGACTTCGTTGAAGCGGCTTAATCCCATATTTGAAGGAGTTTTCCACGTTAGAGTTTGAATAACTTCAAACACTCTTAGTTTTCAGTCTTATCTGCTTAACCAATTCACGAAACAAGGAACCGATGTTGAAAACTTCTTATCAACCATGCTTCTTATCCTATGAATATAGGAACTGAGCTTAGAGTTTGAATTTTAGTAAACTCCATGTGGTTATTCTGAAAAATAGCAACAACAACAACAACACAACAAAATAATGGAAACTCTAGCATTATGCATTTGTAATATGTTAAGGCGTATGACTTCCATCACCTACAAAATAAAACATGTTAGTATACATCAAGGTGGAGTCTTTAGTAGAAAATGAAAATTTCATTTTGGCGCCTTGTCTGTTGGATTAGAGAATGTTGCCGGTTGATTAGACCCAGATCGTTGGATTGGAGAATTTTGTCGTTGGATTAGACCTAAATCGTTGGATTAGACAATTTGACCGTTGTATGTGTCGTTGGATTAGCATAGCAAATACAACGGGCTTTTTAAACCATTGTATTAGCCAATTTTTTAATAAAATAAACATGATGCCAGGTATTAGCCTTGTCTAATGCAAAGATAATAGAAGGGTCGTTGTCTTAGCTCCTTTTTTACCGTTGCATTAGATAAAAATGTAGTAGTGAAGGATTTTGCAAATTATATAGCACTATGAATAATAAGTAGCTGTTGTTAGACCTTAATAAAATAACATGACTGATTTTTTTTTCCTTCAAAAATTTCCATCCTAATGCATTATCATTTTGACTAATACTCTCTCTTCCCTAAAAAATTACTCAATATTTTATTTTAAATTATCTTTAAAATGTTGCTCTATTTTTTTAGGTAAGTTTGGACTACTTACAAACTAATTTTATTCTCACTATAATAAAATATGATCACATCAAATTTCTCTCTCATCAATTTTCCCAACTAAAACTTAATAAAGTAACTTTATATAAATGGTATAAATAATTAGAGAAGGAAGAAATATAGTTATAGAACTTATCTCATATCTAATGGCTTTTCTATTTATTGAAATGATCAATGAACAAAAGGCAATATTATTAAAAAAAAAAAATATTTGAATGTCCTTTGAGTTGAATGACGAACATGGAGTAGTATGACTAAAGTACTGCTATTGACTTGAGCAACAAAATCATTGTTTTTTGTAATTGCGTTGGTAATTTCCTCTATGTTTCCCCCTCACTGTAATACACGTTTGCTCCGCTTGTGGGATTATGTTTTTTTTTTTCTTCTTTGGTGGGGGGTTGTTCATGCCGACGACGACCAAATAATTTTCTTTCTTTTGTCTTAATTTTGTCAAACATGGAGGAAGAAAAAGAGGATGACCTCGTTGAAAGTGGAGAATACTTGGACTGTTACGCTGTGGCTTCTCCAATAGTAAGTGTTCTTCTTGGACACTTCGATCGAGAAAGAAAGCGTGATTGGGATTTGTGTGCCTATTTTTCATTAAATTTCATCATAATGTTGGTTGAAATTTGCTAGATAAAAGGATTTGCATGTGGCCTGTTATTCATGCATCTGATAATAATATCCTTAGGTGTACTACTATATACTCATGTAGACGGCATACCACTGAAATACTCCATGCATAGCAATGACTCCAACAATAATCTATGCGATGCCATCATCACCGGTAGGAATTGGTTGGAATATTGAGTTTGCTCACTGAATTTGACAGAAAGACTTTTAACGAATACCAACAGAGTTGATAAATTTAGAATGATGTTCTTCATAACTCTAATACCATAGTAAAATGAGTTTAAGATGTACTAAGGAGTACAGGGTAACTCGGATAATTCAAGTTAAATTAAGATCGAGCTATGTACTACTACTAATGGGTTGTTCATCATGTTAATTATATGATCTGAACTTCATTATTTGTGTATTGACGTTTATATAAAACTAGATTCAATAATGAAACTCTATTGTGCTCTATGGCTTTATTTGGTATTCATTTGTTGTGGTATATTGACTCCTTACTGCTCTATCGGGCTTGTTTAACTAGATACTTGATAATTGAATATTCATAAATATGATTGGTACGGTAAATTTAGTTGTTATTGGTTGATGGTTATTCCAATGCAGAGTGCCATTTTAGGGCATGTATTATTTATTACAAATTATAACTATTATTTTCATATATAATAAATTTCAAAACTATTTAGAATTTTACTCACCAAATATTAGTAGTTAATATTATTTAGTATTAATCATTATATTCTAATGGTAATGCTAATTAATATGAAGTATTATTAACAAATTAATTAATTATTAAAAAATTAGTTTTATCTAAATTAGTACTGATAGTGAGCAAGATAATAATTATTTATTTGTTAGTTTTTATTATATTAGCTAGTTATTAATTATTAACAAAATCTTTAATTACTACTAATCCTATATTTTTTAATACTAATAATAATTTAATTATTAATAAATTACATAAATATTAGAGAGTATAAAAATTATTATTAACTTAATTAAAAATTAAAAATAACAAAAATTTGTAATAAAAATTATATAATTATTACAAAATATTTTAACTTCATTAATAATAAAAAATTTATTATTAATTCATGAGTAGTTTTTTATTATATTAATCCATAATTTATTAATATTAATAATAGTTAAATACTTAGGTATTTCTTTCTTTTTTTTCTTTCTATTTTTCCCTTCTGAAAATTTCAAAATATTATTCTAATTTGAAATTTTTTTATTTTATTCTAATATTGTGAGTGGATGAAAATTTAAAATTATTTAATACCATAGAATATAAAAATTCCACTACTTATTTAATTCTCAACACACTTGTATAATTTTATTAATAAAATATAATCTTATTTTTAGATTAATTTAAATTATATGTATAAGATTTTAATGATATTTAATATTATCTTATTTCTTCCCATATTCCAAGTGTGAAGAAAAAAAACGGAGAGAATATTATTTAAAAAATTAAGTAATATTAACTTAATTAATACTCTATAATTAACAATGTGTTAGTTACTGATTATTTTTAAATTACGTATTAATACTAGTAATTAAGGGTAAATATTATATTTCATTATAAAAGCCAGAAGCCGAAATTTAGTGGGAGTATATTTTTATTTTGGATTAAAAGTCAACTTTTACACAAACAAACAAATAACATAAATATTTTTGGTTTTAACAAAAAAAAAAAAAGGGACTATAATCAAGTCAAAAGCCATCGAAAAGTCAAATTTCAAACAAAGCCTAACTTTAGTTACTTAATTGTTGAAAAAAAATCCTAATTTAGTTGTTACCATGTACTCATGTAATAAGAAGGAAAATATAATCGTACGAAATATATGTTATGTGATGGTGGATTGGTAGATAATTGTAAATCTGTTTAAAAGAGACTAATTTAATTTACTTGTGCTGAATTATTTTCTAAAATGGATTAAACAATTAAGTGCGTTATAAAAATCGTTGTATTAGACTAAGCATTCGACCTTATGCTATAGAAATATGCTAAAGTGCATTATACTATCCATCATTGTATGCCTGGTCGGACTTATTATGGTTTAGTTTAAAATTCATCTTGATTATTAAGATACTTTTTCTTGATTAGAGTTAAATTATTATAATTTTGTGCGAACAAAGACATCAGATCATGACAATGAAAGTAACTTACAGTGTGATCTATTATGGTTACGCATATATGCAAGTAATTGGCTGCAAATTGACAATGACTTCTTGCTCATGCAACCAATTACATGTCATCTTCATGCATGCATGCATGCATCTTATTATGGACAAAACATCAATAACGACAGCTATGTCAAGTCTTGTACTTCGTCAAATATGTAAGCAAACACTCAGACAATAAGAACTATGCATGAAATGTGAAAGATCGTTTGCCACTTTAGCTTACTAAACAAAAATATAATAATATAAACGCTTATAATTTATTTCAGGTTTGATAGTAAAATTACTTGGGAGTATTTTGCAATAAACAAATAAGTTATTTACCATCTTCCCTAAAATTAAGCGACGACTTTTGTTATAATTAGGTTTTCAAACATATCCCGTTGTAAATAAAATACGTTAAATAATAGATATGTAAAGATTTAATATATATTTAGTACGTCTAAGCAAGGTATATGTAGACATAGTTATTATAACTATGAAACTTGGACGGATAAAGTAAATAAAATAAAGTTGACGTCCATGTGATTATTAAATTTTATCTTCGTATATTTATTAGTAATATTGTGGTCCATTTTCTGCTTTTCTTGAAGGTGCAATACTGGTAAAAAAAAAAAAAAAAAAAAAAAAAAAAAAAAAAAAAAAAAAAAAGAGGGAGAGAGAGAGAGAGAGAACATTTTGGGCATCGCTATCTTATAATGGGGGTTGTTGATGAGTAGTCATGATCATTGAATCAAAATTTCCCAACAATCCATAAATGAGATATAACATGACATTATTATCTCAGCTAATTTTCCCACTCAATCTTATCTGTGCAATCGTTTTATGGACCCAATATTTGCAGGTGATTGTATCATTTTGAAAGATCTTATCGCAGACTAAGCTACTAGTCGTTTACAAATTAAAGTCCACCTAACAGGTCAAAGTATAGATATTCGTATAAAATGTTACTAGTGCGAGTAGTACAGTAAACTACTAAGCTACCACTCCAAGTGATAAATACTGGATTATTTGCATGAATGCAGAAGCATGATGATCCATCACATATTTGACGCATCATTTATAATACTCCGTACGATAATCTCTCTTTTTTTTATTACATATTAAGAAATTTTTAATTTATACTCGATATATTGTCTCGAAATAGGCTGATTTTAATACATGTTTTGCATTGATTATTTTATGAAGATATTTTTATATAAATATTACACTCACAACCATATACTTCGTAAAGAGTACTCCGTGTATTATTGATAAAAACTTCATCTAATATCTTACAAAAACATGGATATTATTTCGCTTATTACCATGAAATAAGAGCATTTTTTTTATGCAAAATTATACGGAGTACTCAATAGTAGGGTCTTCGTTGGACTTTTCTCGTTTGGATAAAATAGAGAGGCATTAATATTCTCAATGTATAATGGATATATGCGCTTTAATTCGGACCAGTCCCTTGTCCACCATTATTGGCTTGTTGCTAGTTTTGCCTTCTTTATTACTCCTATTTTGTTCTTTGAAAAGGACTAAGGTACATGCAAGCTACGGAGTAGTTCTCTATAATCTACAACCACAGCTCTACAAAGAATCATTTTCACAACTCTTCACACGGAGTCTCTTGATCTACAAATAATTAAAAACCTTTTTATTTTTTCAAGCAATTTTATAAATTAATGTGATAATCATATTTTGTCATGTTTAAATTCATTTATTGACTGAATGACGTGATTTTAAACATTTAAGCGGAACATCTTCCGATCCCTAATTGAAAAATGTTTCACTTAAGAGTTTTTTTTTTTTTGGCATTAACCCTTCAAAATTCAAACAATAAAATAAGCTCATCATTAGATACCATATTATAGGCATTGATTTAGCCTATGTGTGGGATTGCTTGTGAGTTGTTAAGAATAGGGAGTATATATATAGGGAGTGTTTCAATTTTTGTGTAGAAAGCTGAGAGAATATTTGAGGTTAATAGTTATTTGGACATACATGGGTTTATATAAAGTTAGGGGAGAGTTTGGAAGAATTAGAGTAGCCATCATGAAAGAATCAGGGTAAAATAGAAATTGTGTGCCACACAGACACTTTTCTAAACGCACAAAAGCTTTGCGCAACACACAGAGACTTTGCACAATGAACGAAGCCTTTTATGTGACGTTAGATTGAAATTTGCTATCATTCCTAAGGTCATAACTTTTGCTCTAAACCTTTGTACAAGGCCCTTAATATATCAATCGAAAACGGCAGAAACAAACTATCAGGAAAATTATTAGGATAATAATTGAAAAAGTTAGAACTTGTACAATTAAAGGTATATGAATCAAGCCTAATTCTACTAAATTGTTCAATACTCTTTCGTTTTAAATCATAATTGGACTTATAGTATATCGTTGGAGAGCATGTAAAAAGGACTTATAATATAATTGGGATTGAATAGGTATGAGCCCATTAATATTGACATTCATGAAATGTTTAAGAGATTTTTGAGCTAAATGAGCCTAGTAGTACCGTTTAATAAATCATTTCACTATGCTCTAACTCTTAGTTTGAACGACCAAATAAACAACCTATATAATTTAATTATTGGGTTGTTAACAAGGGGAGGCACATTTAGCTGTCTAAATAAACGTAACCATATAATAATATTAACATATACTAACAAAAATTGACCAGAGACCATTGGTTACTACTTAATCGAACAAAACAGTGCACCAAAGTATGAAGACATGCTCATCATCTATTCATCCATCAATAATCCATAATACAGAACTGGAAAAATAAATCTCCTTTTTCGTACATACTGTCCAATGTGATAATATATAATTCTATATCAACTCAATTCAATCTTGTGAAAAAGACCACGAGAAATATTCTCAATTGTGCTTAATGCTCCTTCGCAACTTGCAACTTGCAACTTAATTTAAGCATTAAAGGTCCTACTTTCATCAACTATATATCCTACCCATACATACACACTCCTTCATATTGGCTAGTTACCACTTTCCCGAATGCATGACAGATAGTAGAGCTCAAAACTTTTTCCATGATAATTGAGATTGGACACACCAAAAATCATGGAAGTTATATGCAATGTGTATTGTTTTAGACCATGCACATTCACATACGTTTGATATGTAAATGCCACATATATATAATTTAAGGTCACATAAATGTGTATATATTTTTCTCAAAAACCTAAAAGACTCTGTACTAGTGCGTGTAACTGTTGCATATATATGCTCATATATACTGTGGTTGGGTGTGTGTATATTTAATAAGTGAAGCATAACACATGAGTATATTATGGGAGAGGCCAATGGTCGTCGCCCATGCAGGAAGCACGAAGGACCCCTATATTTCTTAGCTTTTTCATATGATTGGGAATATTAAAATTTTTTTCTTCCATCTTATCTTCCCATAAAGTTGCCTCTAAAACTTTTCCACCACTAAATGCAACTTCAAGCTAAGATGTAGAGCTTTCAAAAGTTCCACGGTTTGCCTCTCAACACCTCCTATATGTTTGTCCGGACTATTTGATTGAATGTTCAGTTGATGTCTTGATGCCTATAGGCCCTAAACACAACGATTTGGATGTTACATATCATATTAATATGTATAAGATGGTTGTTATGTCATGTCTAATCGATCAATGCACATAAAGATACTCTTTTTTTTTTTTTTTTTTGGAATGTTAGACGACATGATAATACTGATTATTGTATGTATTAAATATTGCATATATATGTACTCGAGGTGATTATAAAAAAATAAAAATTAATGATGCACAAATTGTTAAATTGTATACCCTTGTCAAATCAGTTGCTCTATTTACAAGCTAATTTAATTTACTCCTAAGGGAACTTCAATTAAAATATTGCTTATATATATGAGTATAATTCATGGAACTATAGAATATATGTTATTGCTACTCTTATATATTTTACTAAGCTACTTCCTTTATCTATAAAAAAAGTTTCATTTAACTGTTTTTATGAGAGTTTTTTGGTTAAAATTGAACTTTTTTTTAGACATAAAGAGAGTAGTTACTAATGTCCGTCATATTTCCTACCCAAGTATAGGAAAAGGAGACTACCAGATAAGGAAATTCAATAACAATTGTTTTCACTTGATGTAGCGTCATTAAAAAAATTGGGTTGGCCTCGTTACTGGTTCCAATTCCCCAATTGCAAATAGAAAAGTGGCAATTTTGAAGAGATTCCTCTAATTCTAACTAATATTATTAAGCTTATCCCTAGCACAATGACGTACGTACTTGTATGATATGCATAAGAAATGCATGTGAAGACAACGTAAGGGAAGCTAACTAGCTAATTAACTACCCTGGATTAAGACTCAAAACAAATAATGCGTAGGGGTAATAATGTTACATGAAGTGGACTATATTCTATTTTTAAGCCGTGGTCCTTGCGTATTTAATATTCAAAACCAATCTATATGAAAAAAATAATTAATCAGTTAAGCCATGATTATGACGGTTATTTAATTACATTAATTGTAGTTAGAGTCGTTGTTTGGATTACAATAAATTAGATAACGTATTGATTAGTATATCTTTTGGAGAATAGGACGACGGTCTAAATAACAATATATCAATGTACAACCACATTTGTGTCCTATTGTACGACCCCTAAAAGGAGGAAATGGGCATTTGAAGGACAGCTCATTTACATAGTTGGTAGCCTGGTAGGCCTGCAAAATGGTGCTTAGATTGCCTTTGAAAGTGCTTCCGAGTTCATGCTATAATGCCGGTATATGTCACTCCCGTACTAGACCTAGACCTAGACCTAGACCTGTACATTTGGGCGGGTTAGGTCACAAGCAAAACGGGACGTGTCTGAGCGAGTCAAAAAAGATTCAAAACGGGCCGAGCCGGGCCTAAGGAGATATGTAACGGGCCGAGTCGGGCTAGATCATCCAACGAGAGTATAGTTTTTATCTATAGAGGGAGATAATTTACGTGTATCACCTCCAATCTTTGGTAGTGGATCATCGGCAAGTAAGTGGAAATAATTCGTTACGTTATAGTGTTTAAAAGTCTTGGAAATTATAGGCTCATTATTGACCCGACTTGACCCATTAAAAACCCAATAAAATATGACCCTTTAAGAGACCGACCCATTAAGCCAATTATTGATTAGGCTCTTTTACAAACGGGTCGGTCAAGGGCCTTAACGGGCCCCACCCATTTGAACAGGTCTACTCCGTACTAATCTCCTATTGCTCTATTGGTGCATATAATTCCTTAAATATTTTCTCCTTTTAGCAGAAACTGAAACTTAGAAATCGCATGAAATTTGTCTATGTAATAATGTAATCAATGTTTTATGGATTTTTACCACAAAACATTAATCGATGCTTCTATGTAAATATCTATTAGTGTTTTATGTAGATCAAACAAAGCCTCATCATGATTGGGTTAAGTAATGTTAGCGCAGAATTAATACTTTATTCACATGTACGATACCTGAATGAATTGATAAGGAGTTGATTTAAGGACAAAAAATTGATGCATCAATAGTATGCAAAAGTTACCCCGTCAAAAGTGATTAAGATTCACATATGTTGTGTTGAAAAATAACTTTTATTATATTAATGAATCACTTTTTGTGGGATATACAATAAAGTTAATGTGTCCCGTGTATATACAGTATTTTTTGTTCAATGAAATCACTCCCAAATAACACTAGACGTACAACGTTCACGATATATTTATATTCATTTTTTCTCACTGTAGCTAGGCTCACCAATAATTGACAGTATTAGTCTTCATAACATTATTATACTACACCATAATATATAAATGGAAATTGCCTTGAGTAATTAATTATCTTTTAATTAAGAGTTGGACATATAAACTTTCATTATATATAAAATCTTCAATTTGGGTATCCAAAGCATTGATGCAGTTAGTATGTAGTTCCTGTATTATCATGGACTGCATGCAACAAAAAACCCTACCCATTATGGTCACTTTCTTTCTTTTAGCATGCATATCCACCAAGAAGAAAACGCCATACAAAAATGAAAACATACACTAATTAACCAAATAAAATGGAATCGAATAATTGGCCCCAATAAGTGTCCGAACAAGATATACAATAGGCATATATCATCAAGAAACATGATTGCATCATTTGCGTTACGACAAATTTATATTTTTATCCCAAGTCTTCCGTATATATTGTTGAGGAATTAATTAAACTAATACTAAATATTTCTATTTGTCTTATCAAACAGAACAATCCTTCGTATTGCTAGGGACAAGAGCTAACAATTTCTGATTAGAGGCAGTGAGGGACAGGACAAATGTAGCAGCTCGAGCAGACGTCTTTCTGATTACAGTCGTATTATAATATACTTTTTCGTTTTTTTTTCTATTTTAGAAATGGAAAAGGAAAAATAACTTTTGTATTTTTTTCATGAAAAATAATAAAAAAAATATTAATTATCTTTCATATTATCATGTTTTTATGAGTTAAAATAAAGAAATATTTAAGGAAGAGAAACAAATTAGAAACAAAAAAGTGAGTAAATAAAAAAATTAAAGTATATGAATAAGAGAGTACTTAGATAAAAGAGAATAAAATAATAATTTATTAGAATAAAAGAGACATAAAAATTTGCAAAAAGAATAATAAATTTAAAGTGAGAAAAGTTTTATAATATTTTTCAATTAAAAATATATATAAAAAATAAAAAGAAATAAAGGAGTCGAGGTAACTATTTAATTTTTTTTTTTCAATAGCAAAAAATATTAACTGGTGCATGAGGGGTCAAAACTTCAAACTAGTAATATCTTTGATCAAAAATTAATTTTATGCAACGTTTCTCCATAGAGATCAAGAAGCGACTCTGATCTGCATACACAGTAGATGAGAATGGAAACATAAAATTAATGATTCCTGCATTATAAGAATATAAAGTAAGAAGAACAAATTAAAGTCATAGTTGAAAATCTTGAAATAGTGTTGAAATTATAAAATAAAAAGACTTAGTATGTGATGGACAAAGAAAAATACAAAGTACTACGAATGAAGAAAGTGAAGATCCAAATATACATGGAGAGTAAATTATAATAACCCTTTATTCATAAAGTTGTTCCTCTTTTATATTTATAAGTTAAATTTGAAAAAATTTGATTATCATTAGTTACTTAAACTTAAAAAAAAATGTAATTACGTAAGATTTTATTAGATTTATTACAATATAAATTATATCAATTTTACATAATTTTTATTAATATAAAGTTAAAGATATTAATGACCAAAAGAGTGTATTGTATTAGAGACTGCAATTTATGAAATGGAGTAAGTATTAACATTAAAAAATATTCTTAAGAGGAAACGATTTGACGTGTGAGGATCATTTTTGGGTACATGATTAAATTAAATTGTTAAGTGAAGTTGGCCAATTTTAACTAATACTTTGTACTCCATATATTTTATCAAGGTATAGCTAGTTCAATTCGATCTCCTAGTAAATATATGGAAAAAAAAAACATGGAATTATAAGACGCTACGTTACACAAATCATCCCTGAATAAAAATGTATTTAATTTGAGAACTAATATGGATTAGAGTTATAATTATTTAAAATGAATATTTTATGGGCAGGTGACGATATATTTAGATAGAGGTAGAAACTAATTTTTATAGCACTTGGAAGTGATGGTGGAAACAATAATTATATATGTATTTACTACAAGCAGCATTATTAAAAACACACAATGTAATACGCTTATGCTTTGTCTCGTCCGGTTGTAGCAATCCAACAGAACCTCAGTCCACAACACCACCTAATTTGCCAGTACCTATTTTCAAAGATTATTAAAGATAATGTAAAAAAATGGTCCATAAACATGCTAACGTTTGATAATAAGCTAGTTTGTCCCATCAAACTGAACAATCAACATAACTAATTATAGTTTAAGGCGATAAGACTTACTAGACGGCTAGACCTGCATGTTCAGTGTTCACTATAACCGTCCTCCATCAATTTATTTATTTACAAACCAGTGGTGTTGTATACGGAGTGACTGCTTTTGGTTGACATGGGATTCCCAAAGGAGAGTTTATGAAATTACGAGTCATGACGTTGTAGTAATTAATAGATACATTATTACAATCATACAACATTATGACAATCCGTTTAGAATTATATTGTTCCAAGTTAAGATAACTTCTAATTTAACAGATTATAGAGTCGTAACGATTTATAAGTAGATATGTGGACCCGAATAGGTCACATGAGAAATGAGCCGAATAGGATTGGGCCAAATAAGATATAAGTCGGGCCGGGCCGTCCAATGAAAGTATAATTTTTATTTTATTTTTATCTATAGAGGATATAGTTTGCTTGTATCACTTCTAACCTTTGGCAGTGGACTATCGGCAAATAAGTGAAAATAATTCATTGTCTAATAATGTTTAAAAGTTTTGAAAACTATTAGTCCATTATTGACCCAATAAAATATGACATTTTAAAAAATCGACAAAATTAAATCCATAATTAATTAGATCCTTTTACAAATAGGTTGGTCAAGTGCCCTTAATAGGACCCCTTCCATTTAAACAGGTCTATTTTACAAGAGTTGATTTTAATTATTCATACAATTAGGAATGGTCGTGTACGGAGTATATCATTTATTTCATTGAGAAATGTTATCACCATTAATATGTCAATCTATTAATATAAATAATGATATTATCATTACTCCCTCTAAAATTTGATTTAAAAAATAATTCTACTATGAAAAATATCAATTGAACCAAAAATAAACATATGAAAGGAAATCTCTAATACTTTAAGCAGCTAACGAGTGCTCTAAGTTACCAACGTACCTTGATAGAAAATGATGATAAAACCTTATGACCAAATTTCTCTTAGCCTATTTTTAAAATAAAAAATAAAAAATAAGAAAAGAACAGTGACCTAACCCACATGCTCGCCTCCTCTTGACAACTTCCACGTGTTGTGGAGCCCAGTTTGTCCCCCCTCTTACCCTACACCGTCGCTTTCCTCGACCCCTTTATTGCTCCTCACACCTTCCTTCTCACCTCCCTTTTGTCCCCCCCGCTCTCTCTCCCTCCTACGTGGCAGCTTACGTGTCCTCCTTTATCCATCTTGTATAAGTACCTCCTCTCCTCTTCCTCTCCTCTCCCCAACCAAATTTCCTCTCCTCTCCTCTCCCTATTCACTCTTCAAACTAAAAAACGTATGCACAGAAGTTTCTCCACATTGTTGTTCAACTTGTCCTACATAAAACCCAGCCTATACACAAACTCCTTGACAAAAGTAAAAACTAAAATGGCAGTAGACTCAATACTATCTTCACCACTTGGGCCGCCGGTTTGCGAAAAGGACGCAAAGGCCCTTCAGTTCATCGAAGATATGACCCGAAATGCTGATATAGTACAAGAGAAGGTGTTGGGTGAGATTTTGACTCGAAACGCCAATACTGAGTATCTTAGGCGTTTCAAGCTCAATGGGGCTAATGACAGGGAGACATTCAAGGCTAAACTCCCAATGGTTACTTATGAGGACCTTGAACCAGAAATCCAGCGTATAGCCAATGGCGATCGCTCCCCCATCCTTTCTGCCCATCCCGTCTCCGAGTTCCTCACTAGGTATATTTCACTCCTTTAACTTTGTCAAATATATTCCCAAAATCCCATCCTAAGGGCTAAGGGCTAAGGGCTAAGGACTAAGGAGCATTCATTAATGCTCTCTATTTAAAGCTCAAGTTTTTTGTCACTACCCTCGTAGTAAAGCCCACTAATTAGTCGGGTGGATCAGTTTTTTTTTTGTCACGTTAACTTAGTTTTTTTTAATTAAAAGATCGAGTAGAGCAATTACTATTGTTGACTTTTCATGATGAATGTAAATGTTAAGTAGTAGAAGTAGAACTTAAATTTTGGTGGATTATGAACTGTTGCAGTTCTGGCACATCTGCTGGAGAGAGGAAACTGATGCCCACAATCAAGGAAGAATTAGATCGTCGTCAACTGCTCTACAGCCTTCTAATGCCTGTCATGAATCTGTAAGTACCCTTTATTATATTGCTTCTTAAGATATACTCCTACATTGTTTATATTCTATTTTGTGCGTAACGAATTTCTGACTATTAGCTATACTTTGGTATTTGTTCTAATAATTTATGTTGCAATCATATTGGGATCGCAAAAACTGACCAAATATCTTAACTAATTCTACGTGACAGGTACGTGCCTGGACTAGACAAAGGAAAAGGACTTTACTTCTTATTTGTGAAATCCGAAACCAAAACCCCAGGTGGGCTATTAGCCCGACCCGTCCTCACTAGCTACTACAAAAGTGAGCACTTCAAGACCCGCCCGTACGACCCCTACATGGTCTACACTAGCCCGAATGAGTCAATTTTGTGCGCAGACTCTTACCAGAGTATGTACTCTCAAATGTTGTGTGGAATGTATGAGCGTAAGTCTGTTCTACGTTTAGGAGCTGTCTTTGCCTCGGGTCTTCTCCGGGCCATCCGCTTTCTCCAGCTCAACTGGGGGCAGCTGGCTCAGGATATCCGAGATGGGAGCCTTAACTCTAAAATTACCGATCCGGCTATCCGTTCGGCCATGAGTCGGGTCATGAAACCCGACTCGGAGTTGGCAGACTTTATTGTCGCGGAGTGCCAAAAGGACCAATGGGAAGGGATCATAACCCGGATTTGGCCCAACACCAAGTACCTTGATGTGATAGTTACAGGGGCAATGGCCCAGTACATTCCCACATTGGATTTTTACAGTGGGGGTTTACCCATGGCATGTACAATGTACGCGTCATCAGAGTGTTACTTTGGGTTAAACTTAAACCCCATGTGTAAACCCTCGGAAGTCTCTTACACCATCATGCCAAACATGGCCTACTTCGAGTTCCTCCCACTTGACTTACCCGGGTCAACTCGTGACTTGGTACCAAAACTAGTTGACCTAGTTGACGTGGAGGTGGGAAAAGAGTACGAGCTTGTGATCACCACGTATGCCGGTCTATACAGGTACCGAGTGGGTGACATCCTCAGAGTCACAGGGTTCCACAACTCAGCCCCACAGTTCCACTTCGTGAGGCGTAAGAATGTACTACTCAGCATTGACTCGGACAAGACAGACGAGTCCGAGTTACAAAGAGCAGTAGAGAGTGCCACGCAGCTTCTCAAAGATTACAACACAAGTGTGGTAGAGTACACGAGTTATGCAGACACAACAACAATCCCAGGTCATTACGTGATTTATTGGGAGTTACTAGTGAAAGACTCAGGGAACTCGCCCCCGAGTCACGTGTTAAACAAGTGTTGTTTAGCAATGGAGGAATCTTTCAACTCGGTGTACCGACAAGGCCGAGTTGCAGATAATTCAATTGGAGCTTTGGAAATACGGGTGGTTAAAAGTGGGACTTTTGAGGAATTGATGGACTATGCAATCTCACGTGGGGCATCAATTAATCAGTACAAAGTGCCAAGATGTGTGAATTTTACGCCAATCATGGAGCTGCTTGACTCACGAGTTGTATCGGCGCATTTTAGCGCAAGTCTACCTCATTGGACTCCTGAGCGCCATAGGTGAACGACACTGCACCATCAAGCAAAGCTAGTTCTTAGGAAGATTCCCTTTTTTTTTTTTTTTTAAAGTTTTTTTTTTTAACTTGGTTGCTTCACTTTCTTTTCTGGACAGTTTTTTTTTACCTTTTTTTTGGGTAATTTAACCTTTGGAATCAAGGAAAGAGGTGGGTAATTAGTTTGGTTTAGGGAGGTTGGGAAGCTTGTAGTAAAAAAATGTAAGCTTTGTTAAATTAACCTTCTCTTTTGGTATAAAAAAAAAAGGAGTGTTGTTAGCCTTTAGAAAAGGCTTTGTAATCTAAAGTAATTTTCATGTTTGCCTTTTGTATGCAATCAATCTCTCTAATTGCAGCTTGTAGTTAGTATTCACCTTTAATCTTGCTTCCTTTTTTTTCACTAGTACATTGAATTTGTCACTGGTTTTACCGTTTGACTGCTCCTTAGTAGCTTAGCGCTGAAGTAGTTATGAGATCGTGCTTTTATCTCGCATTTTTTAAGCATGTAGAAAAGGTTTGCTCTCAGGGAGGGGAATCTCTGGTAAGTCAAACAACTTGTCCTTAACAATTATGTCTTTCTCCCTAACCTCCATACAGTAGTCATACAAGAGCTCAGGAGATCTAACTAAGATAATGACAAGATATATATATATATATATATATATATATATATATATATATATATATATATATATATATATATATATATATATATATATATATATATATATATATTTGACTATTGTATGGAGGTTAGGGAAGGGATCCAATAAAAAGGGTGCTTAAAATAAGAAGAATAAGAAGAGATTTTGACCCTTTAAATAGTAAGATCAAACGCTAAAAATTTCATGTAAAAAAAATGGTTACTATAACAATTAGAAATGATCACTATAATAATACAAAGAGTAACTATAATAATAAAAAGAGTCATTATAAGTGTAAAAAGTTATTTGGTCACTATGAGTTAAAAAAGGGTCACTATGAGTACATAAAATATCATTCGTTGGATTTAAAAGATGAAGAGTCAAGATGTCTTCTCATCCTTCTCATTTTAAGTATTCTTCTTATTTTAACTTTTAATATATATATAGGTGCTTAAAATAAGAAGAATAAGAAGAGATCTTGACCATTCAAATGGTAAGATCTAACGCTAGAGATTTCACGTAAAAAAATATAGTTACTATAACAATAAAAAAAATGGCCACTATAATAAAAAGAGTCCCTATAATAACAAAAAGAGTCATTATAAATGAAAAAAAATATTTGGTCACTATGAGTTAAAAAAGGTCACTATGAGTACATATAATATCATCCGTTAGATTTAAGAGATGAAGAGTCAAGATTCTTCTCATCTGTTGGATTTGATACAGTAAAACTCCGCAAAATAATATGCTAGATGAAAGTTCTCTGCCTGTCTTTCAGGTATTAGTTCTTGGTCAATTGATGGGATAGCAAATAGCGAAGGACGAAAACATGTATTTTGTGCATATGTTTTTGGAAGAGTAAAAAAGAGGCATGGCTAGAGAGATACACATCATATCTCATCTAATAATGTATGCCTCTTTATAGCACCAAAAAAAGACTGTATGCCTTTATGGCTAGAGAGATTCACATGATCACATCCACAAAGTAAAAACTCCATCTCGATTTGATGGTGGTTGATGAAATTCGACCTTTTACTTTGTATTAAAATCATTAATATCTACCTCTAAGATAAACTATAATACATGGCTAACCACATGATTTGATGGTTTATGAACTGAGATAGGCGTCCTAAAGACCTAAAGGTGTTGCCATTTCTGCTCACCTTCATCGACATATAGTCAAAATTAATAGTACCTATTACTCGTAGGGGACACTACTTTTGATGACATTATGTAATTCTGAAACATTGTATTGCCGCTTTTTGAGGAGATTATTCAGTTTTTGACCTCAATACCCCCATTAAGCAATAACTTAATTGTGCTAGTACGAAATTTTGAAACAAATTCACGTCACAAAGTTTCTCATAATAGGAGCAAAGTGGAGTACCCCCTCACTTTACAAGCGCATGCAATTGTGGGAAAAAAAAAATGGGTGACTTGAAAATAGTAAGTGCACTACTACGTCGGCCATATTTGACTTGCAGTGGATAAGCATATAATGGATGAGAATAGAGAAACATCATGTTTGCATGATGAGCTCTTTCAGCTCTCCCTAAAAGCATTAAAATTTTTGTGGATAGTCATTCTCATACATCCATCCCATCGGTTCGATTTTACACTCATTATGTTATGTATCTAACTGTACAGAATTTATAATAGCTTGTGTTAATTTGATTAACAAAAATGTGACACCTCGCTAATTCCAAGTCACTAATTTGACATTGAAAGCTTCAAACAAATTATCTTACATTTACATAATCGACATTTCTAATCATAATTATCAGGAAAGCTATTGTAAATCATGAAGTTTAATTCCGTTCAACAAAGTTTACAAATAAAAGCACATCTAACAAAGCTAGTCTGCAAATAAAATACTAATTGTTAATTATATACTTAATATAGTTTTTTCATTAGAAGTACATCAACCTAATTCTCAAAGTCTATAAATAAAATACAAGCCAATGTTGAATATACAACTTATGAAAGGAACATCAAGCTAAGCATAAATATGACAAAATGCAATAGATATTTGATGATAGTTATATTGAGTTCATATATAATAATTAAAAAAGTTCCAAGTGTCTTTTAAGGGTTTCATATTTGACTCAATTTGAGACATTATTTAATTTGCCTAATTAAATTTGCTTGTGAGACTTTGCCATCCAATCAAATTAGGTGTTGCCCATCTCAAACCTAAATCTATAGATGGAGCAAAGATATTCCTGAATTAAAAAAAATTTCATGAAGTACCTACTAATCCGTATATAAAAGTGGTTAGACTTGATTAATCTTTTACGAATTCCTTTGTTATGTTATTTTTTGCATTTATTATTCTTAATCAAGTTCCTTCTTATTTATATTTATAACTTAATGAATAACTTGACTCTATTTGAGTCCATTCACTTTACCATGATTCTTAGTTAACTAAAATTTCTGAGGTTAATTAGTAACCACATATATGGTTGATTTTAATTGATTTGAGTGTTAGCATTAACTTGCCTAAAAAAACGAACTTAGCTTATTAAGCTTCAAAATTTAAAGCCAAGGTAAGCGTTTGTAAAATTTGTCGCATACTTAGCTTGTTATACTCTATTCATAAGCGAACACCATAATCATCCTAAGTCTCGAGATTATACATTTTCAGTTCAATACATATAACCATCGATCACAGACATAAGCATATCCATGTCATAGCATACACTTTTAATGCGCAACCACATATATGCTTATTGTAATAACCTTCTCTATTTTTCTTAATCATTGTCTTGATTAAATAAACTAAATAAAGAGAGTTATATAAACATTACCTATCGGATTATTACATATCAGATTTCTTGCATTTTCTGCCTTTGGCGTACGCCTGGACTTTATTGCTAACGTGAGTTCCCGATACCAACCAAGATAATTATCGCCTATCAAGATCACGTTAGTGATCAAATTACCCGGTTGATCGTCGCAGTGAGATAGAAGGGAGAAGAACGAAGGATCCATACTTTCTTCATCGGCCATGTCGAGCAAGCCAAAATAGAGAAGAGAAAAAATATTTAGGGTTAGGGTTTATAGGCTCTTGATGCCATGCATGTTATAAATTGAGTTTCATGCCTTCATATTGCTTTATTGTTTGACATATATACAACCTAAGAATATTAGGCCTTAAACCTAGGCCCAAAGCTAAATACAATATTAGAGCTTAACACGCAGGCAGCTGACTTATAAACTGGAACTAATTAACAATGTAAATACACCTCCTCTTCGATCTTACTACACAATTTCGCAAGGTTTTTACAATACCCACAAACTTACATAAAATATTACATCAAGCTTTATCGGTGATTTTGGGGATGGTTTGGCAAGCTACCTACAGTATAACATGACTTTGTTGAGTATGTTGCAAGATATTGTTCAATAAGTCAGCTATGGCAACTCGACGACGGCTAATTTTGCAAGCAGGGAAGTTGCGGTGGCCGGAACTCAAGAACAAATAAACGTAATTGCTCAGCGCACGCCAGAGATATCCAGATCAATATGAACTTCAGTAGTTGTATAAGAGATCTATACACCTCTTTTCCTCTAGTTGCAAAAGGTGGAAGACTTCTCGATCATTACTGTTTGCTGACGAATAATGAATCTTTGCCTCTTTGGTTAGCAGTGGGTATTTCAATTGTACCTAAAATTATAAGATTTATACCTATATCATAATCTCTAAACCTGAATTATATTTTCGATCTTAACCGAAAATCAAAATCATAAGCTCTATACCGAATATTATAATTAATTAATGTCAGAATTTAAATATCTGAAAATATAAACTCTATATCTAAATATCATAATTGTTTTAAAACATGCGCTAACTGTATCTATCTCAACCGATATCTCATCACTTCATAGTTTTAATGCATGTTAACTTGTACGGATCCATTACTAACTACTAAGAAATCAAGCGCTTAAATACAGCTTAAAATAAATATGGTTAGGAAATTAGCCAAATCTAGCTAGACAGAGGGATACAATAGTTCAAACCAAGTCCCTTCTAATGGCCAAAGTAGTTGAGACATTGAGAAACTAGTCATTAAATATAGCGTGTTGCTCTTTTAGCATTGTTTACAGTTAAGAATTAACCACATGCAAATGCTCCAACAAACTTGAGTACTTTTCACGACTTTCTTCATCGTAACATCTTGCATGAGGCCGAATCCCTGAATGTCCTGCCTACTGTAGAGTATAGAGCTCTTTCCAGCAACTTACACAGAACCATAAAAGTAGGCTCTCAGTTTGGTATACGTTATCATGACCTGAATTATGGATGTACAGTTAGACTTAATATTAGTACTTAATTGTACGTTTAAGTTGAAAGTGAACGATCCGAGATTATCACCTTACACCATGAATACATATAGATATAGTCTTATTGTTCCAACACTAGGACATTAATTAGGATTTTTAAGTTTAAGCAAGATTTATGTCATTTTTTTTATGGAAAAGATTCATGAATTTAGTATTGAAGGCAATGCATGCTTTCTCGACAGAAGACAAGGTAAATTATTATCTCTGTTAAATCTTGTTGATTATTATTGCAGTATATAACTTAAATTATTTTGAAAACGAATCCAAAAATTTTAGTTCATACTTAATACAAACCATTAAAAAAAAAACGAAGTTGTCTAAGTTCTGAATGATGTAACAGATGACATGAAACTGAAGACATACTTGATTCATAGGCACGTACATGTTAGTTGCTACAGTTTCCTTTTACAAACGTCTTTATTTAGTTGATACATTCCTACTTTCGGTAATTTTTTTTACCACTCTACCCTTATATTCACACTTGTATTTACTAACCCTAAAAATCCTAACCACCTCTTACTTTCCCTCATTTCTCTCGAGACTTCTGACTCCCTTCTCAGTCTTGTTCTTCATTTTTCCCCAACCTAAAATCCTAGATCTATCTGTTTTTACTCACTATTTCTGGATTTTCTCACCAGATTAATGCTCTACTCTTTGCAACTCATATTTTTGGTACCCATTTCTTGCATTTTTGTTTGGGTTTCACTTTAGGATTTATGGGTTTAGTTGAATCTCTTTCACCACACACCCATGGATGGTGAAGGGAATGCACCTAGATATACTGGTAAGCGTCGTTTCTTTGATTTTGAAGAGGATACCTTAACATCACATGAGATAAAATGGTTACGTTAAATTTTGGCTAAAATTGATGCTGAATCTCGGGATAAAGCTCAATCCACTAAGTCACTTGCTCCTTCTACGATTAATCCTCCGACGACTCTTCTCGCTGGGTCTGATCCCCCATCATTGGGGTTCAAAACATGGTCTGAGTACTCCTACTGGTACTCGAATGCACAAGAGTATAAATTTGAGCAAATTCCAAGGAAAGAGTAACCCCTAAAACCCTATTCTTGAGTTTACTCTATATTTAATTTGCACGGGTGTTTTGATTTTTTTTTTTTTTTGTGATAATTGATGTTGAATCTTGTGTGATTTGTATGCCCTTCTCTGTTTCGTCTCTTGGCTTTATTTTCCCTTGTATTTTCTTTATTTCTCGGTTTCGTCTCGTGGCTCTGATATCCCCTTGTGTTATCCCTTATGGTTTGTATGCTTCTCTATCTCGTCTCTTGGCTCCGGTTAGGCGGGCTGGTTGACAGCTCCGTGTTTATAGCTCTGGATCTGTGGGTCTAGGTCTATGGTCTAGGTATATGGTTTGGGTCTATGAATGTGGGTCTGGGTATATGACTAAGGGTCTAGGTCTATGGTCTAGGTCTATGGGTTTGGATTTGTGGGTCTAGGTTGATGGCTCTAGGTGTATAACTATGGGTCTTGTGGGTTTGGGTCTATGGCTTTGGGTCTCTATATATGTTTTTTGGGTCTAGGTATATGGTGTGGTTCTGTAAGTCTGTATAGTGTGTATGATTCTATTGCTCTGGGTCTGGGTCTAGTTCAATGGCTCTGGGTATGGTTCAATGGCTTTGGGTCTGGGTCTTCTTGGTCTCTGACTTATGTGTGCTCTGGTATTTCGATTTTGCAGATGTGTCTTAACATTACCAATATAATGCATAACTTACATAAAGATGATTACACTACATGACATGTTTAATTACAATAAAGGATGATTACATGACATATTTAATTACAACAAAAGATAATCACAAGACATGTTGAATTACATAATTAGATGATTACATGACATGAATAATTTCCTTGGTTTGCATTATCTTCATATTGACGCTACTCAGCTTCATTTTTCTTCCTGTGGCTCTTGATCAATCCACGCTTGGCATTCTTCTATGAGCTCCTTTGATATATGAATTGATGTTGGTAACACCCCTTTTCTTTCTAGTGATTGTTTGTTCATATGAGCAATATGATAATTGTTGTGCCCTCTAGCCTTCATTACTTCAATCATGCATTGCTGGGGGGTTAGAAAAATGTGGTTGATTAATTTTGGATCATATTCATTATATGCTTTCTCCACCGCTTATACCAGATTGTCTACACTTTTGGGTGTTGTTTGGTCTTTAAGTGATTATATTGCTTTGAAAAATCCAAAGTCAAGTACATTTAGGTCTGGACTTTGTGTTGGTTGGTTGACTAAATTAATTGTAAACCCATCTTTGGTAGCCTATTGCATAAAATCTAGATCATCTTTGCTTATATGTGGCTTTGCATTATCTTGAACTATCCAAATGTGCTTGCTCTCCCATTGTGGCCATTTGGCCCTAATTGCTGGTAGAATGCAATGAATGAGTTTTGCCTTAATGACTTCTTTTGTAATGCTTGTTGTAGCCTTAGTCTTTAATGTGCCTTCTTGTTTATTTTTACTTGATTATGTGAAGGAAATATCCCTATTTTCCCATCAAAGGCCACATCACCATTTAGGGTAATATGTGGCCTTGCCCTAACTGCTATGATCATTACTTTCTCAATGAATATTTTGTTGTTACATGTCTTGTGTGGCTCTGTCTCTGCGGGTGTGAAGTAGTATCTACTTATGATCTTAGCTTTGTAGAACCACTTTTCATCCACATGAATTACATTGTACATGTTTGAGAATCTTGGATTTGTTGTCATTAATGTTGGTACTATTGCTTATAAACACCACATATCTCTAGCAACCTTGTGTGAATTTGACAGCTCAAGTTTGATGGCATTTGTGTGTTTCCTTATGTCACCTCTTTTGATGAGGTTGTGCATGGTTGATCTATGTATGCACATACTTGTTGTTGTTGCTCTTATTGATGTTCTCTTTCTTATTGGGATTAACTTGATTTCCTCTAGGTTGATTGATATTCTTTTCCTTCCCACTTAACCTATTTTGTGATTATCCACATTGATTACTACATTTCCTCCATTTGTGCTCTCATTATATGCCATATTTTGCTGATTGTCCATCTTGATACTCATAGTTCTTGAGTTAGTTCATTGATATAACATGTTGGTAGCTTTTTGCAATTTTATGTGCTGACTTTGTGATCTTCTTGGCAATATTCTTGCAACTTTTAAGCAACATGGGTTATGTCCTTATTGCTAAGCATACATACCCTCTTATTGGAGCCATTAGCTTATGTTGTTGCTTCTGTTTCTACGTTTAGTTGTGAATCACTGTAGTTGAAGCTATTGGCTCCTGCTTGTCCTCTTAAGTGACTGGAGTTGAAGTCACTAGCTCCTGCTTGTCCCTCTGAGTCTATGTAGTTGAAGCCTCATGATACTGATGTCTATTACGAGTTTCTGCAGTTGAAGCCATTGACTCTTACTTGGTCTTCTAACTGATTATAGTCCTTGTGTGCTTCATGAGCTGGCTGATTCAAGTCAAACATTACCCTTCTTGCTGATATGGAATATGTTGGAAGAATCTTGCATGCTCTGTCAGCTTCACTTGTGCGTGACATGAATGTGCTTGACATGACGCGACTTAGACTTCTCCAACATCTTCTACAGTTGATGATTTGATCATTCCAGAATTAAAATCATAATCTAATGATAAGTGGTCCCTAATCACTCGATGATGAATCTCAAAAACTTGAGAGTGATATGTCTCCTTCCCCTAACCCTACCAGTTGCATGGCTATGGTGGAATTTATTAGAGCAATAAATGAAATTGTGGGAGATATTATGGCTCTGCTGGTCAATTGGAGTATTTTCAAAAGTTGGAGCCAAAAATTTCACTTTTTGGAGTAAAATTCAAGTGATGCGCCGTTTTTCTTCTAAATTTTGTTATGGTTACCTCTCAAATTGTACTATATACTCATATTGAGAAAAGCGTATGTACTTTTTTTGTTCCTTCTTCCAATGTAGTGGGCCATTGTAACTTTTTACTCCTCTTAAAACTTGATGATTTTCTTCATGTAGCATGTAATTTAAGAAAGAGGGAGTATTAAGAAACCCAAAACTTTGGATAGATAGGGGATAAAGGTCTTAACCTTTTCCAGTTTTGCTTTAGGTGATTGGGGCTTTAGTTAATAAACACAATTGGACCTTTATCAAGATTCTAAAAATCCATAATCCATTGGGCCTGAAAGAGGATAAACCCAAATAGGAATAGGAATAGGAATAAAACAGTGAGTGAGTGGGTGAGCCAATGAGATGAGACGCAAAGTAAAATGCGTAAATATTGTTTTAGAAAGAATTGGTATTATCTTTAACCATTCAAAATAAATAAAAAATAAAAAATCTATTAAGTGATCCTACACCGCAAATATTGACAGCGTAGTGATAGCTGGCAACATAACAGGAGCAGGCAACAGCCACAGAGGAGAGAGAAAAACTGAGTTGTTGAGGTGAGGTGGACGCCTGAGTTTATCTGAAATGGCTGCCAACGCTTCTTCCTCCGCCTCTTTCTCCCTCCTCCCTTCACCTTCTCCGTCGTCTCCACCACCTTCTCGCCTATCCCTCCCTTTCTCTCTCAAACTCACCACCTCCACCTCCGCCGTTGTTTCTCGAAGATGTCGAACCTTGATCGTTGCCGCGTCTTCCTCCGCTTCTCTGCCTTCGTTCGAGGATTTCGATTCCGGCGATAGTCCTATGTCTAAGGTATGATTTTTTCTTCTTTTTGATTTCAATTTCGATTGAATTCGGTGGTTTTTGTTTGTTAATTGATGAATTTTGTGATTGTTGAAATCCTAAAGATTTCGGTTTTAGTTTCGGATTGGCATGTGTTAATTTTTGAGATTTGAGGGATTCTGGAAGGCATTTGAGCTTGAATTAGAATCATAGTTGTGTATGATATACGGTATTCTCGTATTTGATCAATCTAAGAATGTAAAATTGTGATAATTTTGTTGCCTTTTGAAGTCTGCTCCTGTATTGATTGAATATGAATTGCTATCAAATTGGTGAATTAATTTCATTTTTATAACCTCATATGTGGATTTACTGGATGAATTGTGAACACGATATTTGTGAGTTTTGATTTGTGAATTGAGTAGGTATGTACAAGTTTTGATTAGATTCTGATCATTTGTTTGGCAATTATGAAAATTTTGGTGTGAGCAGATTATGGAGGTGTATTGTTGAAGGGAATAGTGAGAGAAATGTTGTCGAGTCTCTTAATTATACGAGTTTATGGTGCGAAATCTCACAATTGATGTTTATTTGGATGAGATGCTCTAATTTTGATTATCTATAGCATTGGGACTAATGAGTTGAGATTAAGGCCTTAAGAGTGGTCACCAAACTTTGAACGTAATCAAGTTCTCCGTCTCACCTAGTGATTACCAAATATAATTAGGAGCGGCAATTTGAATTAAACGGCAGTGCGGCATTGCGAATTTGTGATGTTACTAAAGTAAAGGACCTGTCTCCAATTCTAAAAAACGTGAATAGTAAAATTGAGACTACTGATCTATGGCTTGAATATGGAAGCGAGGCACAAACCTGTTGAGGCAAAGTTTTATTTTAGCAAAAACTTGAATTGAAAAAAATAGAAATGGATGCTTAATGTACATTTGCGTATGTTGATTTTCAGACTCCAATACTCTTAGATTTGATACAAGACATCGAACCACTTGATATCAGCCTCATCCAGAAAGATGTTCCTCCTACTACCATTGATGCCATGAAAAGGACTATTTCAGGCATGCTTGGCTTGCTTCCATCTAGTCAATTTCAAATCCTTATTGAGGCTTTGTGGGAACCCCTCTCCAGATTGTTGGTATCTTCAATGATGACAGGGTATGTTGAATTTGCTTTATGTACATTACAACTTCTTTCATTGTGAACTACATGTAATGTTCTCTGATGTAATAAGAGTCTAATAACAGTTGTATGATGTGGTTGTACTATCATCATATCCTTACTTTTTAGTGGTTCTCTCCGGAAATTTCCATACCAGTTTTAGAATGGACATACTTTTTGAATTACAAGGCATCACTTGGTTGTGGTTGATGATGATAGTCATGGTGCCACACATTTTTACTGATATAGTGATATGGTGGTTGTTACTTGTTAACTTCTACAAACTAAAAGTGCCTCACTTACCCATTGCTTTTTAGGGTCTTGCATCTACCTGAATACAAGTTATATTAAGCAGTTTACTGTCACCTTCCTCTGTTAGCTATATCATTACTAATTTTTCCATTCTCTGCATTCTGCGCCAGCTCTTCAGCTTTTTTTTTATTGTTCATTGGAGTTCCATGGTGCTGCTTTGTGACTTGAGAATATTGAAAATTGTGAAGACATAGAGCAAATTTATAGTTTCTGAGTACTGATGTCTGAATTGTTGGTTATCTTGTGTATCCTTTATTTTATTGAATGGTCATGGTGATACTAAACAATTAATAGTGGGGATCTTTGAAAGAATATGGTTCACAAGGAATCAAATCTTTGTGATTCATATGGGGTTAAATAACTATTTAGAGGAAATAGCACTCTAACATTATGGTTATTGTGTTTATCTTGCTACAATGGTTTAGGATGTAATTGTTGCACCCATGTGTATTTCTTACTGGTTGCTTGCTTCCACTAACAAGAAACTCTGTTTTTCTTAAGTTGTTGTGAGTTTGTGACCCTCATAAATATATTTAGAGGAAATAGCGGTGTATTCTTTGTTTATCTTGATTTGTTTGAGACCATGTTATGAATTTCCTTTTAATGTTATTATATCTGGCATACTTTTAACGTTCTGTGCACTGATGTCTTAATTGTTGGTGATCATTGTGTATGCTTTGTTTCTGTGAGCAGTCATGTTGGTACTAAACTGTTAGTAGCAGGGAGATTTGATGAAATATAGTTTAATTACAGGTAGTCAGATTTTTGTGATTCATATAGGTGAAGTTACTATTTAGAGGAAATAGCTCTCTGAACATTATGGTTATTGTGATTGTCTTGTTTACAATATTGGCTGTGATTGTTGCATCCATGTGTATTTCTTAGTGGCCCGCTTGTTCCAATAACAAAGAATCCTGTTCTTCTTAAGGTGCTGTGACAGTGACCCTTAAAAATATATTTACATCTTGATTTGCTCGAGAGCATAATCGCTATGACTTCTCCATTAAGTTTTTTTAATATTTGACATGCTTTGAATCTCACCTGTATTCCATATGAGTATATGGCCTTACTTTTTTTGTGTTTATTGCAGATATACTTTAAGAAATGCTGAATACAGGCTTTGTCTGGAAAAAAACCTTGATATACATGAAGAAAATAATGATAGTCATAAATCAGATTCCTTTAATCTTGGAGTGCAAGAACTGTTACTTGACAGTGTCAGAAGAGTCCATATTGCTGGTGAAAGTGTGGTTTCATCTAGCGGTGAGGAAATTGCTGAAAATCCAGGTGAAGGTTTCAGTAATGAAGATTTTGGTGAAATGACCCCTGAAATTCAGTCCTACATTCGTCACTTGCAGTCTCATTTATCTGCTACCAAGAAGGTATTTATGTGTTACATCGAGGAATTAGTTTCACGATCTGGCATTTGAACTTGAATACCTTCAGTTTCGGTTGTGTAAATAACATAAGAACTATGAAAATGCTAAGTGTTTGAATGTATATGTTCCTATTTTCTCAGTCATTGAAAATAGCGACTACTTGTTGATAATGATAACTCACCTCATAATTTTTATCTTCATGTTGTTACAAAAGGAGCTGAAAGAAATCAAGAGGAAGAATGCAGCTCTTCAGATGCAACAGTTTGTGGGAGAGGAAAAGAATGAGTTGTTGGATTATCTACGTTCCTTACAACCAGAAAAGGTTAAAAACTATTCTGTCAGAGTGTCCGCCGAATACACGTGTTTAGCTTCTTTAGTTTCTATGCAGAAAATTTTGCTTTGTATTCCAGCCCAGTTTTAGACCTGATAGGACTGGTTTTTTCCAATTTTTCACATTTTATTTTTGATCAAATCGCAATATTTTGTTGTATATTTGGGTTGTTTGGATGAGTAGGCGAGGTAGAACTTTTGCAAACACAGGAACTGGCCAAACAAGCTGTCTCAAAAAAAAAAAAAAAAAAATCAACTTGTCTGGACTGAATAACCATCAGGCGTGTACTCTGTACATTCCATTTGAACTTTAATGTGCAGAGTGCTCACCTGATGGTGTTACCATTGACATTATCCTAAACTTTTGCTGTTAACTTTCTCCCTCTAAACTTTCTTGGTGATTGTTGTTTGACTTGTTAAATAGGTAGCGGAGCTGTCTGAACCAACCTCTGCTGAAGTCAAAGAAACAATTCATTCTGTTGTCCATGGTCTCCTTGCAACATTATCTCCAAAGATGCACTCTAAGGTCCCTCCTATGTCAGAAAAAAATGCTTCTGGATCTATAAACGTTGGAAATGAAGACTGTGCAGAACTTATCGAAAACACTTCGCTTAATTTTCAGCCCATAATTTCACTGACAAGGGACTATCTTGCACGACTTTTATTTTGGTGAGTCTTCCCTGCTTATAACCAGTTTAGCATTGGCGTTTATTCATTCCCCCTGCAAATTTTTTTTCTGTTAAGTTGAATAGAGACGAGTTTCTTAGTTTCATACATGTGTGTACTAACTAGTAAGCCCCCACATATGCTGACTTGCTGAGTATATCCAAAAAAATCACTGATGGGATTGGCTATCTTCATAAGGTTTTTCATCTTTGTGTGTGAAAATTTTCTGAAATGGGGGTGAAAAGTTTGAGGAGCCAGTGAAATGAAGAAGATAGATGGTATTCTCCAATAAATAATATCTTTTGAGGCCCTATCAATATATAGAGATTGGTATAATTATCCAGTGTTTTTTGTTTTGATATGAATATTACTGAGATTCACTTACAGTGCTTAATCCTCCTCTCTTTACTTTGCCATATTTCACTATATTATACAACTGCTATTTGCTTGTTATCACCAGAAAAACTAATTTTCTAGGTGTATCTTAGCTGTACTGGAAAATCCTGTGTTCTATTCTCCTATATAACTTGTGATATCTTTCAATGTTGATTCTTGATTGTGCTGTCATGATTGAAACTGTAATTTGTATTTCTGTTTGTTAGGTGCATGCTGTTGGGACACTACCTTAGAGGTCTCGAATATCGAACACAACTGATGGAATTACTTTCACTTTCAACAAACAATGAAGATGATCGTCATGATAAGGAGCAAATTGCCTGAAAACCTGAAAGTTCTTTCTATTGCTATTATCCCAATGACAATAAGGGATAGCATGCCTTAGAATGCGCTATTTATTTATATTTAGCAATCAAGTTGTACATTGTGCAAAAAGGCCGCACAATTACTGTTTCCTCAATGAGGGTTGTATATTGTGTATCATGTATGTAGTTGCTAATGTTTTTTTTTTTTTTTTTTTTCTTGTACCCCCGTCTTTTGAGGCTAGTGTTTTTTGTTTTCCGGCGGCATTCGAAGCTTAGTGTTTACACTTTGATGAGAAATATTTTACAGACCTTTTTCTTGCAATGTAGCAGCTTTTTACCCTGATGAACATTATCAGTTTTTGCATCTCTTGCTGTAAGTACTGATGTATATAAAACAGATCTCAGTATCTCACCAGGCTACCTAGAGGTAATCCACCAAGTTCCATGAAAACTTGCACCCACTGCCTCACAAATCACCCGATCCAACATTATTGATCATGTTGAAATCATCTTTCAGTGCAATTTCCTTCTAATAGCCCTTAACACATGGAAATCATATAAAATTGCATAATAGATCGCTAATTTCCAGTCTTCAACTAGTCAAATAAGAAAAATATGGATGCTAAGCTCTGAAGCTGTTAGTCTACATAATTCCACCAAACAGATTTAGGGGAACACGATTCAACGGAATTGCACGGACATGCATGAAGACACTTGGAGAGAACCAGTTGATAACGGCTGCAATAAAAGGGTAGAGAAACGTACCTTGTACTTGGAAAGCTAGCACACACTGATCTGGAGAAAAAAAAATGTGATGCCACAATCAACTGGGTAGGGATGACATGAGCACACTGACAATTGACAAAGTGATGATCTTCCCAGCTTTTTGGCATTCTTCTCCATTATTTTGATACTTTAAAGAGAACACGAATTCAGCATATAGTTAAATAGTTTGTTCCTATGAATCAGACCAGAGATATTATCAGCTCCAGAAACAATGATATGCTCCTTCCCTTTCTCCTCGCAACACCCGCCATGATATAAATGCAATTTTCTGGACAAAATACTTTACGTGATCAATAAGTAAAAAGATAAGAAAGTTTCAATGGATTCCCCTGATATAACTTGGTAGCCTTCGTCAAGGTTATGTTTATATCTTGAATAATCGTTCTCCTCACGAAAAATTCATCTAGGAATTGATTTCCGACAAGAAGAAATTCTGCAATAATAGAAGAAAAGAGTGTTTATGATGCTATAAGTAATGGTAGAAGTAATTTACATACGATGATCCATTATCAAAACTGAATACAGGAGAATATTATGATGGACCATTCAACTCCGAGAACTTCTTGATTCTCCGAGTGTAGCTCTTGTTACAGTTTTCTTTAACAATGGACAGTAAGATAGACATTTCTTTGCTGATCATACATGAACAACCGGAGTATCACATCTACAAATTAGCAACAAGAATCATCTAGTTTATCAACCACTGTCACGAATAGGGAGACATGGCATTCGCCTTGTTATTGCTTATTGTTCCCTTTGGGATACACTTATAACACCCCCAGGGCAAAACGTGAAACTATTGCCACCCCGAAAATACTCTTTAATATATTTATATTAGGTATAAATTAGGAATTTCTCCTTATAAGAGTAACTGTAGAATAGCATAATTCTCCCCTTGATCGGAGATTTGTCATTAGTTGTGTTTAAATATACAAATACAAGAGAGTCGATGTAACACAAGATATATGGAAAACTTATCCTATGCTAAACTTATCTTTACAACTAATCACTAGATAATTAAAACTATAATCTTATCTTATCTTATCTTATCTATCACACCCTCGCAGTCGAAGCGGGAGGAGGTCGGATGCTTAGACTAGATCTGAAGTCTAGGAACAGTTGTTTCGGTAATCCTTTGGTGAAAATATTTGCGTACTGTGATGAGGAAGGAACATGAAAAACCTTTATCTGACCTAGAGCGACCTTATCTCGCACAAAGTGAATATCTAACTCAATATGTTTGGTACACTGATGATAAATCAGGTTGCATGACAGATATACAGCAGAAACATTGTCACAAAAAACCATAGAAGCTCATTGAAGAGGACAACAAAGCTCAAGAAGAAGATTGCGCAACCAACATAACTTGGCCACAACATTGGCAACCACGCGATATTCAGCCTCAACACTCGAGCGGGAAAAAGTTGCTTGACGTTTGGCAGATCAAGAAACCAGATTGTCTCCAATGTAAACACAATACCCTAGATGTAGAGTGACGAGTGTTCGGAGAACCTGCCAATCAGCATCTGTATAAGACGTGAGGCATGTAGGTGGTGACATATATAAGTGGAGACCATAATCCAACGTGCCTTTGATATACCGAATGATCCGCTTCAGAGCATTAATTTGGGGTTCCCTAAGAGCACGCATAAACAAAGAAACCTGCTGTCTGGTCTGGTGAAAGTAAGATACTGTAGAGCACTAGCTAGGCTTCAATATAAAGTAGGATCAGTCATAAGCTCACCATTAAGAGCCCTAAGTTTAGCCTTAGTATCAACAGGTGTAGCAACTATTTTGCAATTATCCATATTGGCCCTGTGTATAATCTTCAACAAATATTTCACAAATTGTTGATATCAAGCTCTAGGGGCCTATTTAAGACCATATAATGATTTGCAAAGGTAGCATACATATCTGGGAGCGTTCGGATTCACTAACTCGGAGGTTGATGCATATATACTGTCTCCTTTAGGTCTCCATGCAACAAGGCGTTTTTCACATCCAGCTGATGTATGGGCCAATCACGACCCATAGCGATACTTAGTATAGTATGAATCGTAGCTGGTTTTACCATAGGACTGAAGGTCTCATCACAATCAACACCCACTTGTTGAGACTTGCCATTGACCACTAATCTTGCTTTATGTCTCTCCAAATCACCATTTTCTCTGTACTTATGTTTAAACAACCACATACAACGGATAACGTTAACCCCTCAGATCTTGGAACAAGATCCCAAGTACGCTGCTTAATTAGAGCATTGTATTCCTCATTCATGGTTGTATTCCAATTATGATCAAACATGGCTATTTTTAGACTTTTGGGTAAAGGAGATATATCAAGAACTATAACATGGGCATGGTAATTAGGGTTGAGCTTGAAGATGTCACATTTGGAACAAGTGGCCATAGGGTGAGTGGGAGGGGGAGTAGGGCTATAAGGTAAAGATAAGGCTTGAGGGATCGGTTGACGAGGTGAAGAAGCCTTGGGTTGTGGAGAGGGGCTTTGGTCCATAATAGGAACAGGCAGGGTTTGGTGGTAAAATTGGGATTGTACGATGAGAGAGTGTAAGGGGTCACTAGGAGAGGGAGTTAGGAAGTCATAGGTGTCTTTAGGAGATGGAGCAATGGTAGAGAAAGGTAAGTGATCTTCAACAAACTGAACATGACGAAATATGATTATTTTAGAGGAAGGCAAACCATTGCACAAATAACCCCTATGGTTAGTAGGGAAACCGAGAAAGATACTGTACGATGACCGAGGTGCAAGCTTGTGGGGAACAGTGGCACTAAGGTTAGGGTAGCAAAGACACCCAAATATATGAATATGTTCATAGGAGGGCAACCGGTGATACAAGACTTCAGTTGGGGTTTTGTTATTGATAGAGGTAGAGGGTAGAATATTGATGAGATATGTAGCTAGGTGAATTGCATAGTCCCAAAATGAGGAAGGGAGGGAGGCATAGAGAAGCAAGGTGTGGGACATGGTGGTTATGGTGCGGATAATCCTTTCTACTTTACCATTTTGGGCAGACGTGTGCGGGCACGAGAAGCACAAGTTCATGCCATTAGTTACACAAAATGTATGAAAAGAAGAGTTATCAAATTCTCGGCCATTAATTATCGCATTGGATGGATTTAATATCTTTTTTGAACTGGGTTTTAACAAAGGTTTAAAATCGCAAGAATACGTCATACACCTGAGATTTATAATTAAGAGAAAATACCCAAAGGAATTGGGTGGAATCATCAAGAAAAACTAGGAAATATTTATTACCCAATTTTCTAACAATAGGAGAAGTCCATAAATCCTCATGAATAATATCAAATGGAGAAAAAGTAACAGAAGTAGATGGCTTAAAAGGAAGCCGTACATGTTTGCCTAGAGGAAAGGAGTAGCAAATTTGAGAATTGGTTCTACTATTACAAAGAATCCTATTGTTCTTCCTACAATAGTTAATGACTAGGTCGCTAGGGTGTCCAAGTCTATGATGCCAGACTGAAGGAGATATAGTAGCAAGAGTTGTGTGGTTGTTTCTATGATATGGTGAAGGATTGGAAAAAGAGTAGAGGTCCCCCACACTATTGCACCTCATTAGAGTCGCCCCCGAAAAAAGGTCCTTCACAAAAAACCAAGCGGGTGAAATTCAACAACCACTGAGTTGTCACAAGTAAACTTCCTAATAGAGATTAGGTTCTTAATGATATTTTGAGAAAATAAGAAATTATTAAGCAGGAAGGGGGGCTGGGTGAGGGAGTAGAAATATTGCCATAACCATAAATAGGAATATGTTTACCATCACCAACCAAGATAGAATGAGGAGTGCGCAAATTAAACAATTTAGGAATGCTACCAGAATCATGAGTCAGGTGAGACGTCGCTCCCGTGTCCATGTACCGTTCTCCATCATTAGGTTGTAGGCTCATCGAGCTATATGCTTGAACCAGGTCTGTGGGAGACATGGGTCGCCCATGATTATATTGGGCCTGCTGTGGAGGTGTTGAGCGGGGACCCAAAGAGAAGCCGAGGCCCGAGGAGGGGGTTCATGGCCGGGTTGGTGGGAAAAGGGCAAGATGGAGAAGCCTAATGCCACGCTGGGCCAGAGGGCCACTATTGGGCCTGAGTCTTGTTAGTTGGGCCATGGTAGGGGAGTTGAGCTGCATTTAAATAATAATGCATGGAGTGAAATACATTGTTAGAGGATAAATTATCTCATCCCCTACCTCGGCCTCTCTTGTCGTGTTGACCCCGACCTCCGTGACCCCTGACACCATTCTGACAGAGCTCCGGCATGCCTGGGGAAGGAGCAGCAGGCAAAGGTGCTGGAAATGATTGAGCGATCAAAGCATGCGACCTTGATTCATCTTTTTTCCGACGCTGAGTCTCTTCAAACATGAACATAGACCGAGCTTTATTAAAGCTCATGGTTGGATCGGATTGTGATATAATAGCAGCAACAATATCATATTACCTTTAGGGAGACCCGTAATCAACTGTATAGCCATCTTTCGATTAGAGACCGGACAATCGACATTAGCAAGTTGGTCTGCAAGGAGCTTACTATGATTGCAATAATCCGACATATTAGAGAATTGCTCGAGTTTTGAGTCCGCAAATTGTTTCTCTAAATACACTACTCTTGCGTGCTTATTATCATGGAATAACTCTTTAAGCCGTCTCCATAAATCCAAGGCCGAGGCACCGGGTTTCGTTATAGTATGGACTAGTTGTGTTGAGATGGTAGCATAAATCCATTGTTTTACAATGGCATAAACCACAAAATTGAGTATTAGTGTAGCCTGGAAACTCTAACTGCAGCAAGTCATCTGCAACTTACAAGAACAAAACATGATTACCATTTACCAACTCCATATATAATAGATGATCCACTCACCATGTACAACCTCCTTTATTAGATTCTAGAAGTGATGCTTAAAGCTCCAAGAATGAATCAACTTTCAGAATGCACTGTGCAGGCTGGTTTTCAGTCATGCATCTTACAACTTCTACAGTTATGTGAAAATAAAAAAGTTTGTGCTAGATAATAGTAAGTTTTGTAAGAAAATAAACAAGAAAAAATAAAATTAGGTGAAAGCAGAGAGAAGATCAAAAGAGCATAAATTGAAGTATAGTAACATTAGAGTCATCCAAAACTGCGAGTTCTCCTTTCATCTTATAGGCTCAATGGCTCCAATTAGATCAACTTTGAAGTAGTTTTTCTTTGGGTCAACATTGATGTACGAAATTATTCAAACATCCTATTTTATTATTTAATAGTAAGAATTAGCGTGGTGCGAATAAATTCTATATCAAGCATTTTTAGAGCATGATATTTCATTGGACCTTAATACCCTTCTTTTATTCTCAAACAATAATAGGTAGTTACTCCCATTAGTCTCATAATTTCCTCCCTCGCAATCATATTAATTAATTATATTTATAAAGTAATTTAACCCTTTTTATAATAAATATCTTACATAGATAAATTTTAAATGTTATATATCATAATTTTAATTAATCATCATATTTTCTTCTACTTTATTAATTAGTGTCGTTCATTGAAAATGGTAAATAATTTTGATTAATCCTCATATTTTTTAACCTTTTCTATTCGTGTTATAGGTTTGTCTTGAATGCGGTTTTGGTTCAGGTTTATGTTAATATCAATTATCAACCTTTTTTCAAAATAGATAATAAATTTTATTAAATTCATAATTTTACTTACTTACCGTGCATTAAGATGGGCATGTACTAGTTTAGAAATTAAGGAGGAATAATGAGTTGACTAATAATAAATGGCTCTTTGTTTGCAATGTTAATTTTCCCTCTCTTCTATCATATCGGTTTATGTAGATATTTTGTCTCTCAGGATATATTTTGTGCATATATATATTTTGTTGTATTGTACTCCTAATTAAAACTCCTAGGTATGCGTAATTGTGTAAATACTATTTTGAAGAATCCATTTATGATTTATTTACATGACTCAAGTTAGTTTCTCTTTGCTCAAACGTTATGAATAATAGAGAAGTTAGAGAAAGGCAAAGAAAAGAAAATTATTGTTATTCAAAATCAGAAATAATTTACTCAAAGTGTACTCATTTTCTAGTCATTTTTGAACAAATTGGTAAGAAATCAAAAGTAGACACATTTAGAGGTGTATAACATTAACATTAACATTAACATAATCAACTTTCATTCTTTATTATTGACGAAATTAAAAGGGTGTACTAATGAGGTTAATAACAATATGGTCAATATCTTTCCATTATGCATTAATGGAAATGGTAACATTAATTGTGAATAACGTATATTTCTATAGTAATTGATGCAATTTGAATGATATTAATTTGAATCTTTCTTTACTGTTTTTGTACGTTTATCCTTTTTTATCATGAGGGAGGGTTAAATTGGTATAGTTCACTTTGTTGACGAGGGCAATATTGAATTGTATTCCACTTTTAAGGCGTCTTTACTTCAGGAGTTGATTTATAATATAGAGATCTACATTCTTAATACTTTCTGTGTTCTCTTTTAGTTGTCACATTTATTTTTTATATAATTTTTAAAGTACATATTATAACTATAATATTTTTTAATACATAATATAAAAAATATAACATTTGTATAGTAAAAAAAAGTAAATTTTAAGACAAATCTAATAAAATCCCACATAAATATGTTTTAAGTTATATATATTAACGAAAAATCATATCTAAATTTCTCACTTCATAAATAAAATATTTTAAATATGACAAATAAAAAGAAACGGATAGAGTCCTTTTGTTTTTGAAAAAAAAAAATTATTATACTCCCTTTGTACCTTTATGGTTATCCATCCATATGTCCTAAATAAGTTATTCTAAATGTGTGTCCGTTTTGAAATCTTTACTACTAATAGCATAAATTCATTTTGTGAACAAGCAATGTGAATCTTTTTGTTGTTTTATTTAGTAAATTATTCAATCCACTATATTTTGTTCATTAAAATAATAACCTCACTTTTTTGTTTAATAAAATAATAACATGATAATAGTTCTACTATCTTTTGTTCAATAAAATAATAACCCCACTAATTAGAATTTTCAAATATTCTCCTTTATTTTCAAACTAATAGTCCTAGGTGATATAAATAAAGAAATAGAAGGAGTATATTCATCGTGTCAGGGCATTAGCGATAACTTTTGTTAGGGTGGTAGGGGATGGTCTATCCTCGACCATGTTATTTAGTCAGATTTGATAAACTTACTACTCAAAATAAAATGTTGCAAGTGTAATCAAATCTTTGAGAATGATTAGCACAAAAAAAAAAAATCTTAGAGAACGAAAATGATATAGATTTTCGTTGGAATCTCGTATTATCAAATGTCCTAAATCTTTTATGGGAAATCAAGAAGTGTTTGATTGTCATCGAGATGGAAATAAAGCATCGATTGAATAGCTGATCGACAGGTTGTTGTTACAGTATTCTTCCCCCAGCAGTCAAGAATGTTAGCCATACTTGAAGAAAATTAGGTTACGCTGTCGTGTATTTTAATCAGCATAGCACATTAGCAATGCAAGTTTTCTTAGTACATTGCAACCGAATTAATATAATAACGGCATAAATTAACGAAACTAATACACAAAAAATAATTAATCCGTACAAAACTCTTATCGCTTACATTTTAAATGATCGAGACCTATCTGCTAGTCCAGTTAAAATCCACAGGGTGACAAACTATTCTTTTAGAAATTAGAACCAACTTATCTATAAACAAATAAGGAAATTATTACATTGATTTCAGACTGATAAATGGAATAAAATTAAGCGAAGAAAATAGATCAAATGATGCATGCAGATCGATCAATGACCAAATGAACATGTTCAGCTAGCTTAATATGTTAGCTAATACGATGATATATCTAAACTAGGGATATTAAGAAACTTAAGATATTCTTAACCAATGCAAAATACAAAGACTTGTGGCCTTGATTAGCATCATATCACATTAAATTGATCTCCTTTCCTTTGATAATTAAATCCATAAAAACAAGAAAATAAGACAGTTTTGGGAAAATCATAGCAAATCACTGTGTTTCAGAAAGTAATCATTGCCTCTTATATTTTTTGATAATAATGTATTATTGGTGATGTGATCCAATCAAATTGATAAGTTCTTTTTTTTTTTTTTCTTCCCATGTTCTCATCCGAAAATTTTAAAATGATATTCTTATTTGAAATCCTTCTATCTGGTCTAATATTTTGATTGGGTGGAAAAGTTTGACTGAATCACTCTCTCCATGTAATATATAGTTTATTGGTTGATTTTTTAATTATTTAATATCATGGTCTATATAAATTTCTCTACTTATTTTTGATGCTCAACATACTTACATCAATTTTTAATAGAATCTAATCTTATTTTCAAATTAATTTATATTACCTGTATAGAATCTTAATGATATTTAATATTGTCTTTTTTTTTTCTCGGATTCTAAATAATAAGAAAAAAAAAGAAATGTAATAAGTAGAATTTGATCTTCCGGGGTGAGAGATGTTAAAACTAACCCATTTTATTGTTTTACCCGTAAAAAAGTTGTCTCACATTAATATATAAGAGATGGTTTTTCATTTGCAAACTTAAAGAGTTGTTAGTTTGTTACTCGTTATTTTTACCAATTAGTTTTAGTAAGGTACTTCATTGGGTTTTAGTCAGCTTAGTTTTTAACAGATCTTGCAATCAAAAACATTAAACGATTGCATGGATTGGTATCCGAAGTTGAACCAACTTAATAGACAAACATATGCCAAATATTTGATTTTGTAAAATCCCCAACCCCCCTCACTTAAAGTTGGCAAATTCTCATAATTTTTCTTGTCCTAAAATCCCATTATGGGTCAAAGCTTATTGACTATTACATGCAAGCATAGTTACACATGCAAATTAGTTATAAATAGTTTTTTTTATTTCAAATTCTAGAAAATTGTACAAAATTTTTGGCACTTAAAACTCTAATTTTTCTCAACAGTTTTTTGTTAAATTTAAATTTTTAAAATTTTTGCAAGATCTATCTTATAATTTGTTGAACTTAAACTATTTTAACTCATGATTTCTCTTACAACAACTTTATGTATACACTCTCATTTAGGGTTTCAATTAGCTCTTGGTGGTACACTTTCTTGTGTCATTGAATTTGATAAACTTATAGTTAAAAAAAAAAGTAGTAATAATCTAACCTTTGTTCTCATTTTCTACTAATACCTTTTAGTTGTTTCTGATTACTTGCTAAAGAATTGCATCACAAGTGAAGTTTGACTTTGACTAAAAATTAACTCACTCTCTCCACCTCCCTCCCCTCCTCACTCTCCGCCTCCCTTCCTCTCTCTCCATCTCCATTCTCCACACTATTAGTCTATTACTAACCCCTCCCCACATATTATAAGCTTCCCAATCACCAAAGTATGATAGCGTTGCACTGAAACGGGCAAAGAAGTAATCCCTGGACTTTACGACATCCCCCTCGCCATAAATTATAGCATTTAAGGTAGATTTTTCTTGCTTAACCCTGAAATTCGTTGAAATGTGTGGTGAATATGTTAGGGGAAGTTGATTAGGCTTTTAGTAAATATTTAAAATTGGGGATGATTTTTGTGTAATTTTGCATGTGGAGTAATGACTTAAAATTGATTTAGGAATCCATAAAACTTACAAGCCATAACGGACATCCATAGAATTTCACTCCCACAATTAATTTCCTCATTTTTACCTTCTTCACCTCAACATTCCTCCCACAAATGCGAGAAACTCTTGGGTAAATCACCCTTCTTGAATTCGAAGAGGAACCTGATACAATTGATGATTTTCCATGGTTTACCATTATCATTTAGTTGTCCAATTAGTTGTGATGAAAAAAATAAATAAAAGGAAGAAGGTAGAAGAAAAGTTGTTAAGAAAGGAAGAAGGACAAAAAAAGGCGAGTAATGGTTAGCAAAGGGGAGGGGTTTTGAATAGAGGAAAACACGAAAAAGGGAAAAATGGAATTAACCTATTGTTTACCGACTATTCTAACTTTCTATCTAGTATTTTCAAATAGAAGAAAAAGGGGTCAAAAGTTGAATTACTTATAAATAATTCAAACTAGTATATGCACAAGAAGGCTGTAAAAGAATGAATTTAATACATCTTTATTAATTATTTTAGGAAAAAGTTTTATAATTGACGTTCAAATAATATTTAAAACTAAAGTACGTTTTGGACATCGTATTGAAAAAACATAGCAATTAACCAAAAAAATTTAATACAATTATATAGTCATATAGATATCCTTTTATATTATTTAAGAAAAAGTTTAATAATTGACACTTTTCAATTTCTTACTCAAATATCGAAACCCACATCATTGATTTCACAGTATGTCAATCTTCATCACTAATTTTTAAATAGTCAATTAGCCCCATCAAATATAATTCAATCAAACCACTACCAAATGCAATGTCATTATACCTAAACACAATTTCAAAAACACTAAAAATTCCAAAATCAAATAGCACAAATATTAGAACTAATACCCATCATCAAATTAAGCATAAAGAACCTCGTCATATAAATAAATTTTAGAAAACCTACATCATCTTTGGCTATGTTTGAAAGTAGAATAAAAAACCTACATGATTGATGCCATACTTTCTAAAGTACCCAATTCGTCCTATAATAGTTGTCGCATAATGTCAACATAACGAATGATCAAATAGGATCATAACCGTATAATAACCTACATAATGAGGAAAATTCAAGTATAATCCTTTACGAAGACTATTTTTAAGAAAATCTTTGTATAGTCTACATTGTTAGCCATAAATTCATTAAAAATTGAGACATTGGCTCAGTGGCAATAAAATATTTTTAAAACTAACTAGCCTAATAATTTGGTGAGATTGTAAACTATAATCATTAAGTGCAGTTTCGCCTAGTAGTCTTTGAGCTGAGAAACAAACACATAACTTAATACTTTAGGGTAAGAAAGTTGATAAGAAATTACGTGTTGCCAAAGTTCCCCTTACCCTCGCATATGCTAATCAAGTGTCTAAGATGCAGGTCATCGGTAGCGGTTTCTTCCACCAGCTTCTCAACAACAGAGCCTTTCTGCAAAGAATTTATTATTCTAGCAATCATCATATTATGAATTATCTCTTAGTGATGGAATAAATGTTCAGCTAGAATGAGCATACTTCTGGATCATCCAACAACTTAAGGTTACGACTAGACTCGGAATTCAAAAGATCCCTAACATTCTCGTTATAAATTTCTAGCCCAGATATCCTGATTGCGAATTCTCTTTCCGGAGTCTGTAAGATTGATTGGTTTGAGAGCATCATCTGACAATTACAGCAAGAAACATACTAATCATTAATCCTTACATTCATAACGTGGTTGTTAATATCTGTTCAACTTTTTTAGTAATTCCTCGCATATTGTATATGTCTTGCCACTACTTGTCTGTCCATAAGCAAATACAGTTGCTGCAAACAAAATCAAAGTTCGAACTGCAGTCTATAACACAAAAACCATTGACAAAATAAGTAAGGCCTAGGGATTGAACATAGAATGGGACGTCTAGAAGAGTCCTAAAGCAAATTAGAATTTGGTTGCTCAGAGGTTTTCGCCAGCAATCCACGTTAATTTCGAAATGAGGGAAATGGACAAGCTAGCCATGATGTATAGAGTTGTCAAAAGGCTACTGGTAAATGAATTCTCCTCCAAATGCTTCTCTGGCTTTCCCTTGTTTAGGCTATATTTCTAACTAATGCAGTATGTAACTTGATTTGGTTCAACCTCTGCCCGCTTCATATCCTCAAAAACTTTCACTAGTCCTTCTATGTTATGATCATTGGCTTCGATTTTCAAAAGAATGTTGAAAGTTGAGACATGACGGGCAACCTTATCAGCCCTCATTTGAGCAAGAATTTTGAGGATCATTTTTTTAGATTTTTTTTTTTATTTTTAAGCCAATTTTTTTAAAAAAATTGAAAAATAAACTACTGTTCAAACTTTTTAAAAAAATAAGCCGAATTTAGGGTCTTTCTTTAGAATAATTCTGGATTTAGGAGGGTTAATATAGATCGCGGGAAAACGCTGCCTAGGCAACGATTTTAACTGGCTTACTGACCAGATTCCTTGCACATATTTCTGAAAATATTCTAAAAAAAACGTTGTCCAGGGCAGCGTTTTTCTTTTACCTAAAAACGCTGCCCTGGACAGCATTTTCTTATGACCTAGATTAACCTTCCTAAATACAGTCCCATGCAAAATGTCCGCGGATTTTGCATTAGATAAAACGCTGCCTGGGGCAGCGTTTTTAATTCGAAACTAAATCAACTTATTTTTTAAAATAGTTTGAACAGAAGCTTATTTTTCAAATTTTTTTTAAAAAAGCTTAAAAATAAAAAAAAAATCCCATTGCCTGCGCAGACCCGATCGCCGGACTTTCTTCTTCTCTTTTGTGAATAAATTTTGTCATTTTGTAACCTCCGCCATTTAGAATTGACGAGAAAGGCAGTGGATGAGAACGTGATAGTGGCGTTAAAGATCGGTTGCGGGAAGATGCTGATCGATATACTGCTAATGCGTCAAATGGCACACTTAATCAGCATATTCAGCAAGCCCCATCATCAAGCGTGCGTGTTCTTCATTCGCTGAAGAAAGTGAGAATGTGGATGGAGTGTGGACGGGGAATATAATTTTTTTTACATTTTTTAATATCCCGAAACTATAATTATTTTAATTTATTTTCATCCATATATACGATTAATTAGGTAATTGAAGCAAATTTTTTAAATTTTTTTCACCCGAAACAACAAAAATGCTCTATTTGTAATTTAAAGGTCTTCTATCCAATCATGCTCATAAATAAAATATAGGGTATTTTGACTTATTTTTAAAAAACCGACTAAATATTGAATTATTTCACCAATTTTCTAATTTTAATATATAAATAAAGTTGCATGTGCATACACATATTAATTAGTTTGATATTGATGATGATCTGGATTATTGTGTGAACGCCCTTGTATTATAAGTGATGATACATTGTAAATATTTTATAAGGAAAAAAAAAAATCATGAAGTGGTGTTTGATCATTGTCATCGGGATGTAAATAAAGCATCAATTGATTAGGTAATATAGATAGAATCATAGAAACCGGTTGAGCAGGCCATAAAGTATTTTTACCTAGCTACAAATTCCTTAAGGATAATATATACTTAGCTATAGGGATTGGGGAGTAACTTTTGCATAGTTTATGTTGGTAGTAAGTTTGGACCTAATTTTTTTTTTCTTTCCTTATCGAAAAGGAAAAAAATAAGTTAATCATTATTGACTTAAATTGTATTTTTCTTAACTTATTTTTGTTGATCCTATTTCCTTCAAAATAAAAAAATCCATAGAATAATTTTATATTATACATTAATCCCATTATTAAGTAAAAGAATAAATACGTTTTTGTTTTAAGATAGACCGATTAACTTATATTTTTTTTTTTTGTGAGAGATTAACTTATATATTGGCTATAATACATGTAAATTTCATTAAACTAAAAAAACTTTGTATATTGATGTATTCATCCTTCTACCAAAAAATAAAGTAATAGTGCTTAGATAAAATTCTAAGTAGCACACATTATACAAACTACTAGAATCTTAGTTTGAGGGGGAAACTTAAGATTTTAAGCGGTTGGATAACATATTTGGAAAACATAAAGCTGTTAAACAATCACAAAGCAATTTGTTTGAATGAGGTAACTATCACGAAAAGCACAGAGATATGCTAATAAATATATCTCAATGATTTTGTAAATCTTCAATTAATTTTTTCCACAAAAAAAAGAAAAAAAAAAAATCTTCACCCTTTGATATCCTCTTAATATAAAACCCTAGAGCGCCCCCCTCTTAATCACTCCATTAAACCTCGAATATCGCGTCCGTCTCTATTCTCTTTCTGCCTCCCACTTTGATTTCTTGAACAACAATGGACCGTCAATGGCTCCCTCCTTTTCATCCCAACAACTCTCAATCTTCCTCTTCAAATGCCTATTTCCAACCCCAAGCGGCCTTGCATGATCGGTTCTCTCACCTATCCTTGGGACATCTGGATTCTTCTCCACAATTCCCGATCCATCCTGAGGTCTCTGCTTTGGAATTGAATCTACTCCGATCCTTTAGCAACAATAATCTCATCCCTGATTTTTCAGGTCCGTCGTCATACGCTACGAACCAGAACCGTATGAACAACATCCCTGATTTGCGGTTCGGTCCGGGTATCCCTTTGTTGTCTGATTATCAAGAACATATGACAATGATGTATCTAAACCATTACAGATCACTGATGAATGTAAGCAATAATCTTCCGTGGTATCAGTGGAATATCATCAGCGATTCCATAAAAAAGTATAGTAAGTCTAACAACTTGGCTGCGTCGTTATTGCACTGCTTACACTCGAGTGATAATGTGGCTGGCAGCTATCACGGTCGTCAGATGGGTAATGCTTCTAGGAGGGCCACTACTACAACGGGTGACCGAAACCGTAGGTACATAGGCAGCAGCAGCAGCGTAGGAGCCAGAGCTGCCCCAACTAGGCCAGCAAGATGGGATGAAGTAAAAGGGAAGGTTCTTGATTACGTTAATGATAAAGACCTAAGTATGTTGTTGATCAAGAAGTTTGAGGCTGGGCAAATGGAAGGGTTAAACATGATTATCGCCGAGGTTAAAGTGGGTGTTACTAAAGTCTTGTTCAACTCGTATGGTAGTCTATTCTTTCAAAAGCTGCTGCCTTTTCTTTCAAAAAAAGATATTTATGAATTCGTCAAGGTTGTTATGACTAACCAAAAATTGTTCGTCGATATCTGCGTTGATAGTCATGGGTAAGTCGTTAGTCGTTACTCCCCCCTATATTTTGATATTCATTCTTTATGTTTATCTTTTTTTTTTTGATTTATTAGGTTAGTTATGTTTAGGTTATAGAATTTTTATAGGATTATTGCAGATTATTTTTTGATTAAGTTTAGCTAAGGCCGACTTGATATATAATTCGTGATACGGAGTATGTTTAATTTTTTCGGATGTGTTATAGGGATAGGATTACGAATCAAAGCAGTTTAATGTTTATTTTGATTGATTTAACAAAGTTTATATTAGGTCTTGATTGATTACATTAGTCGTGTTAGAGTTAGTGTTAATTTAATTTGTTGGTGTATTGTTGTGTTTATAGGACTAGGGCAATGCAACATTTGGTGAAACATATGGACGAAGACAGTCAAGAACAGAGAGCCATTCTTGTACATGCTCTCAACGGAGTCGTACTAATTCTGATGAAAAACACGTCTGGGTATCATTTCACGCTGGAGATCTTTAAAAAATTTGATAGTTTTACAGAAGTGACACGGGTAATTATTATTATTATTATTATTATTATTATTATTATTATTATTATTTCAATGATATTAATACTTTTTTTTTCTGTAATTACAGCCCATTCTTAGAGAAATATTGCTTCATTGTTATGACTTAGCAAGGGACAAAATAGGGTGTTGTGCACTGCAGCTTATCCTACGACATGGTCATTCCGTGGAACGTGATTCTGTCATTAACAAACTCATACAACATTCCGTGGAGTTATCTGAAAACGATTATGGGTTTGTGTTTCTTCAGATGATCGATCATTCGCATATATTATCTATCAACTTTTGACGTACTTTAATATTCTTATATATTCTCGTTTGTTATTTGATTGGCAGAAACTTCGTTACACAATTCTTGTTAGGGTTGAAAGATGAAGCTCATGTCAAAACACTAGTGATAAGTGAACTGAAGGGACACTTTGTGTATTTATCCATGAACAAGTTTGGCAGTCATGTTGTTGAAAAATGTCTGAGACTAGGCGATGATGAAATTGTCTACCTTATTGTCGACGAAATTTTTGATGATAAAGATTCTAGTATTTTTCTAGATATTATCAACAACCCCTGGGGTAACTTCGTTGCTCAAACTACTTTGGCAGTATTAGAGGTATAGTTTAAAATTACTGCATTTGTATGTGTTTATGCTCGCTAATTTATATCTTGGCAAGTGATACGTGACAGCTTATTTATTTTATACTATCTTACAGGGTATGCCTAGTGAGCATGGATCTAAGCCGTCATTGTACCGGAAGTTAGTAGAACGGATTGAGGATAATTACGCGTTTTTAAATAGCCATATGTATGGAAAACAGGTGTTGGTTTCTTTAGGGTCCAAGAAGAGTCATGCGCTTGGCTGAGGATCGGAGCTAGCTTTCGCTCACTTTGTTCTATCAACTTGAGTCGTGTTTGAATTTTTCGTGATTTATTGTTGTGCTTTTAATCGCTGTCATTGTAGATGGAAGCTAGAATATAAGTATGTAGGTGTTCTTGCTGAAAGAGAGTACTCTAATGTAGTATGTACTAAGCAGTGTTGGAGAAGTGTTGGATGTAATGGCCTAGCTAGCTAGTAGCTATGTTTTGTGTTTTCGTCATAGCTTGTGTGTTTTTATTGTGACATTAAAACTTTATCTCTATTATAGTGTGGTGGCGTTCACTATTATATTGTGACATTATTGTTATTATTATTATATCGCCATTATAGTGTGGTGACGTTCACTATTATTTCGCTATTATTATTGTGACATTAACCCTCGCTATTATAGTGTTGTGACATCAAAGCTTTTTATTTTTAAGCTGCTAATGTTCGCTGTCCAGGGTAGCGTTTTTCTTAACTAAAAAAAACAGGGCCTCAGCAAAATCGCTACCCGAGGCAGCAATTTTGACTGGCTTACTGACCAAATTCTTTGCATAGATTCCTGAAAATATTCTTTAAAAAACGCTACTTAGAGCATCATTTTCCCCTGACCCAAATTAACCCTCCTAAATTCAGTCTTATGCAAAACGCTGCCCAGGCAGCGTTTTTAGTCTGAAACTAAATTAGCTTATTTTTTAAAATAGTTTGAACAGTAACTTACTTTTCAAAAAAAAATTTAAAAAAAGCTTAAAAATAAAAAAATTCCAATATTTTCCCAGGGTTTGAATTGCTTATTTTTTCGTTGTTTGATGATTTCTTTTTAGTCACTAATTATAATCGCAAGTGCACGGCTGTTGCAGTACAATCACGGGTCGTCCTCTAGGAAGCTAATATAGGGTCAATTTAGCTCAATTTTATTAGATTACGCTAGAAATGAGTCATTTAGTGAAACTAATAACTAAGATTGCAAAGATTAAAATGTGATATCGATAAGAGAAAAGTGTAGGACATTAATACATCCCCACTAACATGCATTAACCTTCATCAAATACACCAACATCAATGATCAAATCAAACAACCCTTCAATTATCCAAACCTCAACTTTCACTTCTTGATTAGTCTAATTGTATTAGGTGTAGCCCTCTTAATCTCAGCTCTCGCTTCTTGATTAATTAGCAAATATCATTAAGACAAAGGAAATAATTAATCTCAGCCGTCGCTTATTGACTAATTAAACCAATGAATTTAACCTGATGATTAATTTTAACAACCTAATAAACCAACCTTAATTTGACATTGAATTGATATAAGAATTCACTTAATACATGCTAGGATTCATATATTAACATCCTAGAAAAGAAATTACTCACTAATCATAATTAAAGACATATGAACAATAATGAAATCAAGCATAGATATAAAAATCATAAAACTATAAGTAGATTAAATTAAATAACAAGAGACATGAGTAAATAAGCAACAAAATATAATAAACTAAAGAAAAGAATAGAAGGAACTTACTTGATAATTAAATTGATGATGAACTAAGAATAAAATTTGATTATTCAAGAGAAACAAAGTTTTTAAGGGAGAATTACATAAATTAAACCATAAAACTAAAACCTAGAAAAAAAGAATAAGAGGAAGAAGAAAGGAGAGGAGAGGAGGAAGAAGAGGCAAAAATCTAGAATAAGAATAATCAATGATAGAATAATGAATGATCCAAAACTACTCCTAAAACCCTAACCTAGAAATTAGGAAAACTAATTACTCAAAATCAGAAAAATAAAATAAAAATAAATAGAAAATAGAAAAAGAAACTAATTCTTTTTTTTTTCCTTTCAATTGTGCCGTGAGATAACTCATGTTTCTTTTTTTTTTTTACTTTACTCTTTTTTTTTTAAATAACTTTTGACTAATTCTTCTTTTTCTTTTCTTTGGCCCAATTTTCACCATCAACTCAATACTAGCTCCACCATATTTTTGTTATTGAAATACATTTATACTAAAAAGTCTTAAAAATTAGCAATAATCGATATGATTAAAGCCGAAATATAATTAGAGACTTTTAGCATAAATTCGGTTAAATAAACCCGAAATCACTCGAAACTCACCCAAAAGGAGTTTGAATCAATACCGAAAAGTACAATTAAATGTACTTATCATTGTTGCAAGTATCATAACAATTACTCAATTGAGGATGATTTTAGGTTTCATATACAAACCATGAAAATAAAGCAATAAAACAGAAATTAAGGGGAATCAAACAAAAATAAAGAGAATAGAAATAAAATTAAGAAGATTTTGAAAGAAATGAGAGAAAATTCGAATAAGAATCGGATAAGAAAGAGAGAGGAGGATGAAGAAATCGGATGAGAAAGCGAAAGAAAGATGAAATCGGACGAGTAAGAGAGAGGAAGAAGAAGAAATCAGATGAGAAAGAGAGAAGAAGATGAATAAATAAAATCGATTGACCACTTTAACAGATAAACTGGTCAAGGCCTTTATGAACAATAATGGTCAAATATTGTATTTCTTATTTTAATTTTTCTTTTTTATAATATATTTACACTAGATTTTAGTGTTTTAGTAAATATCAAAATTTTATATGAAGCAAGATTCACATCCAAACAGGTGTAGTAACTACTGGATATGGATACGTATCGGGCAGGATATGGATACAGTTTGGGTATGTATTTAATACGAATCATAAAAGCAGATACGGCTATGCATATCGGGTATGAATAGGCCATACATAAACCGTATCCATGCAATTAAGTCCAGCAACAAAAAAAGCTAAACAGGTTACCCAACCAGGCAGGTTTTTTAAGAAAAAAAAGCCCAAATAAGTATTAGATCTTTACAACCCAAGGCCAAAACAATTATAAAAAGAAAAAAAAAAGCCCCCATTCCCTGACAAACGACATCAAGCAGATAAGCCCCCTATCCTAATGTGTTCTCTTGCTGGGTTGCTTCCAAGCCCTATAATTCTCTATTCTCTCTATGGCTGTAAGTCAGTGTTTACCAATTTTGTTAATCAAGTAGTTCCATTCAATTGTTTAATCCAGAACCTTGATATTCCACAGAGCAATAAGGTCTCTTGCCTTAGCCTCATAAGGTCCTCTATTGAACTTCAAATCTGCAATTTTTTTTTTTTTTTTTGTCAAAATCTTGTATATAACTCCTTAGGAGACTTATAACAGCCTTCTATTCAGTATTTACCAATTTGGCTTGTTATTTTCAATGTTATGCTTTATTTGTTGTTTTTGACATTAATTATATCCTAATAAATTATTTAGGGGTAAGAATGAATATGAGACCTCAAAATTACAATATGAGGCTTTTCGTTGATTCGGGAGTTTAAAAAATAAAAAAATATATTCGGATGAAAATAAATAAATAAATAAATAACTAGCTTCGGGTGAAATAATAAAAAAAAAACTAATACACATTAGGTAATTGTATCAGTGACCCTATTTAAAAATATATTAGATCGTTTTAATAAATTTAAAAATAACTAACCACCTCGATGAAAATGAATGTGAGGCATCCAAATTGCAACTTGAGGTTTTTCATTGTCCCCCCGTGTGGCGACATGGAGGCAAAAAAGGGGATCCTATCAACTTGTTCCGACCTAGGATAATAAGCCCATGAGCTTGGTCTTACTTCACCGACGAGAAACGAAAGAAGACTTCGACCTCCAAGTTTAACTCAAACGTCGCTCGCCTCTTTTTGGGTGTGAAGCAGTGTCAAACCAAAATACCCAACAAGCATTAGCTCTCCCTGAAAAGGAGGTGATCCAGCCGCACCTTCCAGTACGACTACCTTGTTACGACTTCACTCCAGTCACTAGCCCATTTTTTTTATTATTGCATAATCTAGTTTTTTATCGAGTACATCTCTATAAAAAAGTCTCTTGTCTAGAACTGTAATTCTCTTAGCAAATTCATTGCTTAAGCTGTTTTTTTTTCGCATTGAACCCACAAATGCCTATATTTTTCTTTTCAGTTACATCAATATTAGTATAACTTTTGCTTCTAGTTAAATTACTATCATTCGTGATAGTTCTTTTACTGAAACTTTCACTCCTATTTACACTTTCATTAAAAATGTAACTATTAGTGTATTTGTCACTACCACTTAGGATGGAACTGCCACTACGGATTTGAGAATGAAGATAATTGTCAATGTAATTATTAATGTGATTATTCCAACTATCTTTAGTATAATACATGGAACGATCATTATAAGTATTGGCGCTCTTCAATGAAGAGTTCAGATAAGTTGAATTCCAATAATTCGAAAAAGAACTTTGCAGTTCAGGCCACGTGAGACATATTCGACGATGAAGATGGGATCTCCTTTACTCTTACTGTATTTAAACTTTCTACAGCATCGTGATAGTGAAAGTGCATTGGGGTTTATCAGGCCCAATGCTACGAGCTTCCGGAATACCATGGGACCTGCGTAAAGTTGATCATTATGAGTGTTATGACGGATTTGATTGGGAAGTCCAATGGCAAAAAGAAGGATTAGTGACCCAATTAAAAAAATATTAGGTTATTTTAATAATGAAAAAAACTAACCACCTCCCCTCAGTGATCATGATTGTAGCTTTTTGGTGAACAAAATAACTTAAATTAGAAAAACAATAACTAAAATAAAAATAAAAATAAAACCGCATGAAATTTCATGATAACCATTTATGATCTTTTTCAGAAGTCATGGCATGACAATTCTGAATAAATTTTTGAAAAAAAATCAAACTAAAACTACAAATAAATTATCTCGAATTTTTCCACCAAAGTGAATTGGAAACAATGGTTGAGGAAGACACCTAAGTTTCAGTATGTTATTATTGAATTCAATTGTCTAATCTCATATGTATTTAATTTTATTAAATATAGTGTAATTTCAATTCAAAAAAAATTCAGATAAGTAAAACACGACTTTATTAAAGAAAAAATATAGAGAGAATGACATCATAAAAATTGTATTTTTGTACAAATATAATAGAATAAATATATATAAAGTTTAATTATATTTGTAAATTATATTTAGAATACCTATAAGAGTATATAATTATATTAGATTTGTTCCTTAGTTGCAATGTTTTCAAATTTACTTATTGTGGTATGAGATTTTTTAAGACGCAATATAGTTTATAACATTATTTTAATATCAATTATTAAACTTTTTTCTTAAAGAAGTTAATAAAAATGTATTAAATTCATACTTTTATAAGTTTTTCGTGCATTGACACGAACATATATTACTATATTTTAATTTGTAGTATTGAATGATTTCAATTTTCTGAATTTTCGATTTTGATTTTGTCTTTTTTTTGCCTTATTTATATTTGATTTTTTATTGGAGCAAAATAGATTTTAATTTTATCAATTTATCTTTAATCCTTTGCCCAGGCTTAGTTAGAGGCCCTCTGAATCGCAAAAAGGATCCTGCACCCGGGTGCATGATGCACATCGTGCACCCTGTGTAAAACGTAGGACAAAACAACTCAAAACATAGAGTGAGATTGCAGTGGGATCCACGTCAGCATGGGTAGGAGACATGTCAGCATTAGAATTTAGTATTGAGTGGGAAATGCAAAAGTTATACTTGGTAAATGTGAAAAAGAAAAGATTTTTTGCATAAGTCACTGTAGCGCATGTGACAGTCTAATTTTTTTGAATCGTGAATCGTGACAAAAGAGGCTAGAATTAATGCATGGAAAATGACACGTTACACGAATGAACATCATATAGCCATCCACTGAACATTTAGTGGTACATCACTGAACATGTGAGTATTATCCAATGAACATTTCTATACTTGGGTGAATTAGTTTAAAAAGAATTCATTGAAAGTTTTTACAATTAATATTTTATAATGAGACACTGAACATTTAGTTGAACAGAAATGAACATTTATTATTATCCAGCGAACATTTGTTTTACTTGAGAGAAAGAGTTCAAAAAGAATGCATTGGGATGGAGCATTAATTTGTAATGATTATGTGTTGAGATTCCTTTAATTTAATATTTCAATGATTGCTACGTATCAATACCTATTGTAATATATTTAATGATTGTAAAAGTATTTAACAATTGTGATATATTTTTAATATTGTACACACTAAGCTAATGAACGTACTAGTGTAAACGAATGAACATACTAGTGTATACGAATGAACATTTACGGTTTTGTTTGAATGAACATTACATATCAGTACAAAAAACTAAGAGATTGCATTGGGAATGAGCATTTTTTTTGTAATGATGATGCGTGAGTTTTTTTGCAGAGATCTTTTCAACATTTACTTCAATATGTGAGAATTTGCAATGTTACTTTTGACATTGTTAATTTTGTATTTTATTTCTGGTCTTCAAAAGTAAAAGCCTAGCCAACTCATTCCCTGTTCATATTTCAAATAATTGGAAGTTATTTTATTTTAGCTTATTCCACTGAATATTTGTTCATTTTCACTGATCATTAACATAATTCCACTAAACAATTTATTCATTTCACTAAACATTCGCATAATTCCACTGAACATCTCTCTCTTTTCACTGAACATCTACTAAATCTTACTCTATCATGTATCTTATTCCAGTGAACATTTTTCCATTTCCAATGATCATTTACATAATTCCACTGAACATTTCATTCATTTCCCTGACCATTTACTAAATCATTTGTATTTATTAATCAATGATTGTTACGTAATTGTAATATTTAATATTATAAAAGTATTTAATATTGTAATGAATGAACATTTAGAATGAGGACAATGAGCATTTACTTACATTACAATAATCATTTAGTAACATTACTTGAGTAATTCTATTAAAAGTTTTTACAATGAACATTTTATAATGAGACACTGAACATTTAGTATTATCCAATGAACATTTATTTTACTTGAGAGAGAGTTCAAAAAGAATGCATTGGGATGAAACATTAATTAATTTGTAATGATTATATATTGGGATTCCTATAACTTAATATTTCAATGATTGTTACGTATCAGTACATATTGTAATATATTTAATGATTGTAAAAGTATTTAACTATTGTGATATATTTTAATATTGTACACGCTAGGATAATGAACATACTAGTTTAAACGATTGAACATTAGATATTGTTTGAATGAACATTACATGTCAGTACAAAAATCTAAGAGATTGCATTGGAAAGGAGCATTTTTTTTGTAATGATGATGCGTGGTTATTTTTATTTATTTAATATCGAAATGATTACGTCCGACAACAGTACAAAGATCTTTTCAAGATTTACTTCAATATGTGAGATTTTGCAATGTTACTTTTGACATTGTTAATTTTGTATTACTGCAAATGGTCACTGGGTTGGGGTAAATGGTCAGTTATTTGACGTGTAAAAAGTAATCTGAACACTTACGTTTTGTGTTATATTGAGCTGCGTTTTACACATGGTGCACGATGTGCATCGTGCAACCGGGTGCAAGGTCCACAAACCCCCTCCTCCGAGTAGTTGTTAAAAAAAAAGAAGCAAGCAAGCCGAAAGGAGGGCGTCTTTACTCTCCAGTGGTTCATTTCAGTATTCATCTCCAATCCTCCGATCTAATCATCGCCGGCGAATCCACAACCGCTCCAACGACCCGATTTCCGGAAATGGAAAATCCTAACATTCAACAGGTTCGTCAAAATTCCTCCCAATGTCCTTCCAAATTTATCAATTTATCAACAATTTCTTGGTATTTGTGCAGATTTTGGAGAAGCAAGTTTTGAACGTAGCGAAGGCAATGGAGGAGAAGATTGACGACGAAATCGCGGCGCTAGATCGGCTCGAAAGCGACGATATTGAAGTGTTGAGGGAAAAGAGGATTCAGCAGATGAAGAAGATGGCGGAGAAGCGTAGCCGTTGGATCTCTCTCGGACATGGCGAGTACTCTGAGGTTCCATCTGAGAAGGAGTTCTTTTCTGTTGTTAAGGCTAGCGACCGTGTCGTCTGCCACTTTTACCGCGAGAATTGGCCTTGCAAGGTTCGTTTTCGAGAATTTCTCTCTTTTTTTTGAGTTCATTTTTTAGGAATTGGTTTGAGTTGAATAATTTTGTGTAATTTATGTTTTTAGAATATTTGTTGAATCTGTTTGTGTGGGATGATGATGTGGAGGGAGAAAAGCTGGATGCTTTGACTGAATTGAGATGAAAAATCTTGGTTTTTAGAGGTTTAGGGTGTTTTATTTATGTTATTTATTAGCTTAAATTTTTATGATGAGGTAGAGGAAAATTAAAAAAACGGGGTGAAAAATCGCTGTAAGCTTTAAGGTGTTATGGAAGAATTATTTTTAAATGAAAGATTTGGTGAAACTTATGTTGTAGGATTGGTGTAAGATGAGTAATTGTTGAACTTTTTTGTTTGTGATGATGTGGATATAGTAAATTTGGATGCTTTGATTGAATTGAGATGAAAAATCGCGGTTTTTTTAAGATAATCAATTCCTTTTTTGATTGAATCGTTGAGGAGTTATATTCGTGGAACTAATGTAGCTTAAGTTTATAAGAGGTAGGGGGAAAGAATGGGTGAAATTGGCATTGTATGATAGGTTTAAGATGCACATTTGTTGGATTTGTTTGCATATTATGATGTAGAGGGGAAAATATTTGTGAATTTTGATAGTTATGAGATTAAAATTTGGGTTTTTTTGGATTCAGGCTGGTGTGTTTGAGGAAAAAGGGTTAGGGTTAGGGTTGGTGTTGGTGTTGATTTGATTATTTTGTATTCAGTTCATTTTTTGATTATTTGATTTTTGGTGTAATAATTTATGAGTATAGATGACAAATAAGTTGATGCATGTCTTTGATGTTGGTTAAAGTACCGTACTTACAGGCTTACAGCTTGATTATTCCTGGTTTTCTATGAGAATAGTGGAATACTATAAGTGGGAAAAAGGTTGCAGTGATGGTTGAATTTGAATATATGGAGGTTTCTTTGATCTTCATGCTTTTTGGAGACAGGAAAGCAGAGCCAGACTAGAGTTAGAGATACTCTCTTGGTTGGTTATTTTAGGTGGAGAGACAATTGAGCATTCTAGATTTCTAGGGAATTATTAATTTGGATGTCCCTGTGAAGGATATTATACTAGGAATTATACCCAGCATCACATAGGTTAAAGTCTGTCAAAAACATTTCCTCCATGGGTTTCGGCCAGGAAGTTTGTTCTTTTCTCTGTTTTGCTCTAGAAAGGTTTCAGTTTTGTATTTAATGGGGTGTAGATCTCTTGAATGACAAGTAGCACATTAAAGTTTTAAATCGATGAAAGTATTTTTTGTATACTCCTTTAATATTGCTAATATTATTTTGTGCCTGTCTACTTTCCTAAGGTCCTTTATGTTACTGGCATCGTTATTAGTGTTGATGGCTTAGCTTGATTAATTGATTTATCTTGTTCTGTGAATTTAAATGAGTTTTGATCTTGGCCAGCTTTTCAAGGGCCATCTAGTCTCTAACTGCAGCTAGAAGAATTTTCTCCTGTTCCTTGCAAAACACAAGATGTGATATTTTAGATAGAGGTATGTGAGTAACTGTGTATATATCACATTTTTTTAATTCGCTATGGCAGAGCGTAGCAAGAGTTTAGAGACTTCGGAGTTGCATTTTGATGAGTTTGTCCAAGGTTTCTAGAATTGGTGGATTTTTGGACAATCAGAACTTGATGAAACATGTTCCCGTTATTAGTTTCCTCAGTGTAGCAACATGGTTGTATAATAGTAAGGTTGTTGTACATGCGAAGAGCTTGTTTTTTGTTTGTGTTTTGGTGAAATTTGGAGGAACTAGAATAGAATAGCCTCTGTCCCAAACCTTTGGTAGAAGCCTGAAAAGTATATAACCTAGTTCTTCTGTTAGTTCTCTGTGCTTGTGAAGTTTATTTAGATCTAGATTTCCCAAGCATAAAAGTTGTGCAAGTAGTCAGCTTTTATGCAATGGCTATGCTGGAGCATGACTCAGGCATGGGTACATGGGAAGAGCTCAGTTTTGCTGCCTTGTGGTGAATTTTGTAGGGAATGGAAGGGAACAGTAAGAATATTTTTCTCGTGTAAACCTTATTTCAATGGCGAAACTATATAGCAAGAATTATTTTCTGCTATTTAAACCTTATTTCAATGGCGAAACTTTATAGCATGGTTTCTGTTAAGTGTTTTGTACTTGTGATAAGGTACTTCGCACTGAAGACAGGCATACAATTTCTTTGAGGGATTCAGACTTCTTTCAATGACTGCACAATAATCTATATCGCTTAGGGTACCTTGTGCCTTGTGCCTTGATGAGTATAATGTATCTCTACTCTGGATCTTATGATTTGTAATAACTGGGGGAAAAAAGCTCTAGTGATTTTTGTTCACGATGCACATAGGGGATGATGAGAGCCTTTAGCCCTTGAAGTGTTTTATTTGAGGATGTTAAGAAATTATAGCAGATACTGAAAAGGTTTTGTTATCTGCCTGGCAGAATATTTAGGTTGCAGAGAAATGTAATATTACTTCACTCATTATATAATTTATATCTGTCATGTGCAGGTAATGGACAAGCACTTAAGTATTTTGGCGAAGCAGCATATTGAGACACGCTTTGTAAAAATTCATGCTGAGAAAAGTCCATTCTTGGCTGAAAAGCTGAAGATTGTTGTTCTTCCAACCCTTGCTGTTATAAAAAATGCCAAAGTTGAAAACTATCTGGTATGTTTTAGCTTTATCTGAATCCTGCTATCCTTCTGCGCAACCAAATCTTGCAAAATAGTAACTTTGGTAAATTTTAGGTTGGTTTTGATGAGCTTGGTGGCCGAGATGATTTTAGCACAGAGGAACTGGAGGAGATATTGGCTAAATATCAGGCTATCATATTTGAGGGTGAATCATCAGTGAAATCTTCCCGATCTAAGGGCCATACCAGAAGTGTGCGACAAAGTGAAACCCACGATTCGTCAGACTCTGATTAGAGTTATTTTAGCAGCAAGACCTTTGGAGGCTTAGGTCACCTTGTTTATCTTCTTGATTAGACCATTTTGTATTTGGCAGTGAATGCGGTGAACTGGGAACCCAGAGAAAGTAAAGGAGAAGGGGGTAAAGCATAGCAACATGGGATGAGGGGAAAGGAGAAAGAGGCTCAAATTTTTGTGTCTGTTGTTCTTTTGGTTTGTACTATGATCATATATAGTATATTGCTGTCTTAAGCCCAAAACTGAATGGTCTAGGTTTTAATCCTGTTACTTAGCCATATAAGTAGCCCCCATATTATGCTGCTTATTACTCCATTAGTATTTATCTTCAAGTGTTTGATGTTTCCTTTAAATTTGTTTTTTCGTGAAGTCTTTGAATTAAAGATTCTACTATTATTGATTTTCTTAGACTGATATGAATGTAATTATTTTCGCCAAACATCGCTCGACCTAATATACCATATTGCGTTTTAGGTATTGCATTTTGATTCGTGCAGAATATCAACGCTAGATATATTTGTGTATTTTCATACTACAATTCCGCTGCATTTTGATTTGAATATTCAACGAATTTAGTAGCCTTGTAATTGGAAAATTGTGCTATGGTCACATAATTTCTACTGTGACAACTATTTTGGAGACATCCCAAAAAGGTGTACCCTTTTATTAATAGTGGAAGTTCTAACTTCTGAAGTACTGTACAAAACAAAGGAGACTTGCTCAATGCTCATTACTTCTTGGACTTTTTAAATTTTTATGTAGAAATCAAGCATCACATGTCACTGTGCTACCTTCGTAATCTATTAAAGGAGTTCTAAGGACTCTTTGGTGAATGTCATTTTGAAAACACGTTAACCTGGAATAGAAGTATATTGAGACATGCAGCATGCTGGTTTCAGTCATTCCATGACTTTTGGACGGCATAACTTTGATGGTTTCTATAATTAAACTTGGGGAAAGGAATTAAGTCATGGCATCTCCTATATCCTTGCTAAATGTTCCAAAAATTAATTCTAGAAATAATATTCAGCAAAAACTATTTTAAAAAATAAGTTCCATTCAAGTACGGGTCAAAACTGTTGTTCGTATAAGTGGTTTCATCTAAATGAAAGTCGCTTTAGTTAGGAAGAAAATGGGATAGAGAAGTCTGCTACATTGGTAGGTGACTTAGATAACTTAATTTTTGAAAATAGTTTTAGTCGAATCTTATTTTTTGAATTAATTTTCAGAGCATAAAAACTTTAGTAAAATGGAGATAGATAAATCATATTGAATGACAAATCTTTAAATCTTTACAAAATCATTTTTGTTAAATTGAGGGGTGACTTTTGTTCTATATAGGGGGGAAATTTGTTTTATTAAAGGATAATTTTTGTATAATATACCCCAAGTTTTTTTTTAATATATCTCTATCTTTAGGTGATTTTTGTTTATTAAGAGATAACTTTTATTGGCAATATAATAAACTTATTGTATTACATGTGCATACAAAATCTTTTTAACTTAGAAAAATTTCCTTGATTTCATCTTCCAAATGGTTTTGTAAAAACTTACTTCTTTTTTTTTTTTTTGTAAAAACTTACTCTGACTCGACTAAAGCAAAGATTCTACAACAAACTATAGTAGGCTTTTTTTTTTTTTTTTTAAGAAAAAAATAACGAACAAATTATAGTCTTAATTATAATGAGGGAAGCAATGCAACAATTTTTTTTTTAAAATAAAAGGGTACTTAAAATGAATCTTAATCATTCAAGTTATAAGATCTAAAATATGAGATTTCACATAAAATTAAAAATCACTAGAATAATAAAAATGATCACTATATCTAAAAAATTTATTAAATCACTATTTACAAGTGAAATATTATACTGGACAAGGTAAAAAATAAAATAAAAAAGGTACTTAAAATGAGAATGATGAGTAGACATATTGACTCTTCATCTCTTAAATCTAACGAATGATATTTTACGTATACATAGTAGCTTTTTTTTTTTAACTCATAGTGACTAAATAATTTTTTTCATTTATAATGACTCTTTTAATTGAATTTTTTTTATTTTTAAGCTTTTTTTAAAAAAAATTTGAAAAATAATCTACTGTCCAAACTATTTTAAAAAATAAGCCGAATTTAGGGTCGGACTAAAAATGCTGTCTCGGGCAGCGTTTTGCATGGGGCTGAATTTGGATGGAAATTTTGGGTCATATGAAAACGTTGCCCTGGACAGCGTTATAGGTCAGAAAAAAAAGCTGTCCTGGGCAGCGTTTTTCTTAAAAAAAAACTAAAAAAAAAACTGGGCCTTAGTAAAAACGTTGCCCAGGGCAGCGATTTTCTTAAAAAAAAAACTAAAAAAAAATTGGGCCTTAGAAAAAACGCTGCCCCGGGCAGTGTTTTCCCCTGACCCAAAATTCACCCTAAAACACAACCGTATGCAAAACGCTGTCCTGGGTAGCGTTTTTTTTCAAGCTAAAACGCTGCCTTGGGTAGCGTTTTATTTCCGAACCTAAATTGGCTTATTTTTAAAATTATTTTAAACAGTAGCTTATTTTTCGAATTTTTTAATTTTTTTGGCTCAAAAATAAAAAAAAATTCTTTTAATTGTTATAGTGACTCTTTTTATTATTATAATGACTTTTTTTTTATCGTTACAGTAATCATTTTTTACGTGAAATTTCTAGCAATGATATATCATTCATAAGGATAAAATCTGTTCTTATTTTTTTTTATTTTAATCACTCTTCTTATTAAATCCATTTTCTAATCACTCTTCTTATTAGATCCATTTTCTTATCAGTGATGAAATCCGACAATGAAATTTCACAAACATATAGTATATGTAATTAATAAATTATTAAATTTTCATTGGTATCCTAATATTTTTGGTTCTACTACTATGATAAAAAAAGACAGAAAAAGAACATTAAAAAATGCCACGTACGGCAGCCATAAATCCCGAAAAAGTTGACGGATCCTCATCATCATCAATATCATGATCCATAACTTCCTCAACTCTAACCTCACTCACTCAGTCATCTATCCTCATCTTCACCCTCACCTACACATCCTCCTCCTCCTCTAATGGAGGCGCTGTATTCTCCGTCCTCCCAAACCCTAACCCTAATCCCTCGCTTCTCCTCATCTTCTTCATCTGTTTGTCTCTGCGTCTCCAGAATCCACTCTCTTCGGACTAAATTCTTCGGAAATTCCTCAAAATTTCGGCTGAATTCGAAGCGGAAATGGAAGAGGCTTCGGTTACACACCACCCAAGCTCCCATGGCTTCGTTGAATTCACCGCCATTTCCGATTGTTGCTGTTATTGTTGCTGCTATGACGGTTTCCGCTGCTGTCGCAGCTGTGTTCTCGAGTTTTTACTATTCTAAGAAGAAGATTAAGTCCGCTGAGGTTTAATTTGTATTTATTTTGCTTGTTTTGTGGTATTCCCTCCGTTACAGTGTAGCTTGTGGGCCAAGGATGAGGCTTTTATAATAAAAAAAGTGTTGTTAGTGGAGCTTTTTAATATTTTAATGGTGGATGAAATAAGCTTGATGGCAGATTGTAATGTCAAGGGACATTAGTGGAATTTTGTTGAATCACCTCGAATTTCATATTGATGTAGTGTGCCAATGAGTAGTCTTTTAATTCGTTGGTTAAAACGATGCAGTCGGATTGTATTTGTGTGATTATTACTGTCTTATTAGAGTTATCCGTCCTCCGTTTTCCGAAATTTCTTGTATGCACTCGTGTCTAAGGTGCTTCCTCTAACATGCTCTTGTGCGTAGCATGTGAATAGGTAAATATGAGAGGGGGCTATGATTAGGTGCACCCGGGTGCATATTAAATACTATTTTTGCAGTCTTAGCTGGATTTGTTAAACTCTTGAATGTTGTGACTCTTGTGAGAGGCATTTTGGTGATTTTTGTTTAAGAGTATTGGCTAAAATTAACTGAAACCGTGTAATGGACGCATGTCCGAAAACAACTGTGGGAAAAAAATGAAATGTTCAAGTATCGTTGTGCTTTAGACTAAGATCTTTACTGGACCAAGTTTACAGATTGTGACCACAATTCAGGACAGAGGGAAGAAGATAATGAATGAACAGAAGGTAGGCATTGAAAGAGGGGAGGGGTTGTTATCAGAGAGAGATCTTTGATTGTATAGGGTGCAGTAGCCATCAAATAACAGGAAAATTTGCATTGCTCAACTTTCCTTTGTGATCGTGTTTAGGATTGATGTAGTCATGAATTTCGAGTTTGCTTTTCACCTGTTATTGTCCTTTTGGTTATTTTCTGGTGCACCAATGGATGATGGCCGATGCTGTATTAGAGTAGTAGAATCTGAATTGAACTTAGAATGCGGGACTAATCTTGGCTTTGATTACATGAAAATGCTAATAGGGTTGCCTATATGGTAAGCATTTTGTAACATGAGAAAATAAAAGCAGTACGCTATTACTTTCCTAGTGTATCCTATACAGTACTGTAGAGTCTACTCCATACTTAAACCTCTTTTTTATGAATTTTTTCCTATCCTAATCACCCTATGTACCTTGTGTTGGAGTGGGAATGATTACTTCTGATTATTTCTCTCTTGCTTTGACTGTGTAGACTCCATCATCTGAGTCTAACCAGGAAGAAAAAGAGGCTGCACAACGTAACATAGAAAGTTTGAAGGAGATAAAACATCCATCATTGGAATTTGGAGATAGCGTCTCCAAGGATAATGCGGGCAGGATCAATTTGTCATGGAAGACTTCACTGTCAATAGCTGAAGATACACTTGCAGTCGGACAAGTTGCTGAATCCAACTTTCATGAAGCAGGAGCTGTTGCTTCTGCGCTTATAGAGACGAGAGAAGTAGACCTATCTCTTCAACATGCATCTTCTCAACATCTTCAGATAGAAAGTTTAAAGGAACCAAATTACTCATTACCAGAAATCAATCTAAATGATAACGAGGTTGGCTCAAATTTGTCATATCAGGATCGCTCTGCAACACAGGAAGATACACAAGATGCTGAATCAGTAGATTTCCCTGACTCAAGCTTTCATGAACTGGGGGCCATTGCTTCTGCACTTTTAGAGAAGAGTGAAGAAATTGGTTTATCTCTTCCAGAGACATCTCCTGAATACCTTGACACGGAAACTCTCAAGCATAAAACTCACTCGCTATCAGAAGATGGAGCTACTAACCTACAGGATAATGAAGGCTGGATCAAATTGTCATCTCAAGATCCCTCTTTGATACCCTTTAAAACACCTGATGATGAAGAAGCACAATTTCCTGATTCTAACTTCCAGAATTTAGGGGCCAATGCTTCTTTTGTTTTAGAAAAGAATGTAAATACTGATCTATCTCTTGAATTAGATGCTCTGCAACCACCTGTAGACTTCACTGGAGAATCAGACTCTGTAAATCATGGAGTGGGGATATTATCTGTTCATGAAGATATAACAAAGGATGCCGTGTCTGAGCTTGTGAATCCTGCATTCACTGAATACCATCTTGAAGAAGCAAATCGTGACCATGATGAAACTGAACGTCAGGAATCCAGCTATTTTGATAGTACAAAGTCTGGTAGAGATGAGCTGTACTTGTTTTATGAGAATACATTTGCATCAGAAAACCCAGAGCATTTGCTGGGAATCAATGGGTCATCTACTGAAGCATCTCATTTGGCAAAAAACAACCTTCCTGTGACTACCACGAATTCTGCTCTTAAAATGCTGCAAGAGGATAATTTCCAAGCTGCAGGTTATGCTGAATTTATCTCTGCAACATGATTACTTTTCAGCAATCAGTTGTGTATCTGACTTGTTTTTTAGGCATTGGTTTTTCCAGGCACCAGAGGACATGGGCCTGTTGCATCCCAGACAGGAGGCTCTTTTCACGGGGGAAAGGGTTCGCAGAAAGTAAGAAGAAGTCTAAGAAGTGACACAAGGGCACATTCCTTGCTATATGACCACCGAAGTGTTTCTGATCTTCCTGATGTGTGTGCATTGGAAGTTGATAGCGAACACACTATACATAAGCATATGAGTTCTTACAATCGCTTGTTGAGAAGTGGCAGGTAGAGAATTTACTAAATTGTGTAGCTAAGTTTTACAACTTTTATTTATAGTTGGGTGTTAGAGGCAAATGGTTTGCTTACCCTGAACATCATATATATTATTTACCTACTAGAAAAGAGGATTTCATTGGTTTTGACAGTATATGTGCATATATTTTGGTGAGATGGTTAAAATTCAATGCTTCCCACCCATTCTTTGCTGTTGGATTTTTTTGTTGCTTAAGATTATCTACCTTCTACCTCCATCCTTGCTCTCTGTTTTCCTACATAACTCTTTCATTTATCAGGTTAAGAGAATGTGTAGAGTTGCTTGAAGATATGGATAGCCAAGATATATTGGATATGAGTAAAGTAAAGCCACATTTTCCTTTTTCTTTACGCTCTGAAAGATTTTATTTTACAGTCTGGATTAGTCAAAAACTAAAATTTTCTGTTGTTATTCTGATTATTAATGTTTTTGTTTCAGATTTACCATGCTAAATTCTTTGATTTCTGTCGAAGACAAAAGGCTGTTAAAGAAGCTCTCCGTTTTACCAAGCTAATTCCAAATCCTACTCTTAGTACTTTCAATATGCTTATGTCTGTTTGTTCTGCTGCACAAGATTCAGAGGGTATGCTCAAGCATATCATGGCAATTTGTTAAGTTTTTTTTTTTATTAATTTTTTAATTTTTTTGCTCTAATTATGACTGTGCATGTAGGTGCTTTTGATGTTTGGCTTCTGGTTCAGAAGGCTGGATATCAAGCTGATTGTAGACTATACACTACTCTGATATCTACCTGTGCTAAATGTGGAAAAGTTGACACAATGTTTGAAGTGCGTCTTCTTTGTCACTACTGTTTCTCTACAGTTTTCTAGAATGTCAATTAGGTGTAACTTGTTGTGTATGCAATGCCAGCCTTTCTTTTCTCATTTTAAATCTCTTATGATTTACTCCAGACATTGTTTATCAGGTCTTTCATGGAATGGTGAATGCTGGGGTAGAACCAAATCTCCATACATATGGAGCTCTTATTGATGGTTGTGCAAGAGCTGGTCAGGTAGCTAAAGCCTTTGGTGTTTATGGGATTTTAAGGTCTAAGGTATGTTGTTATTGGATATCTGGAGTTAAATATGGTTAATTTCTGGACTACCTGCGCATTGCTTACTTAGTACCTCTAAAAGCCAATTGATAGCATACCTATATGCAGTAGAATGTGAAGCCAGATCGAGTTGTATTCAATGCACTTATCACCGCTTGTGGCCAGTCTGGAGCTGTGGAACGTGCTTTTGATGTACTGGCAGAAATGAGATCTGAACTACAGCCTATTGACCCTGATCACTTTACTATTGGTGCTCTGATAAGAGCCTGCATGAGTGCTGGTCAGGTAAGGGGTCCCTTAACTTTGTTACATTCAAGGTACAGGACTGCTTTATTTGTCCTTTTACTTATTTGCTACTATGCTAATCAATCATTTCAAATCCCTGTCAGGTTGATAAAGTGAAAGGAGTATATGATATGATGGAGCAATTCAGCATCAAAGGGTCTCCTGAGCTTTATACCATTGCTGCTAACAGTTGCAGTCAGACTGGAGATTGGGATTTTGCGTGCAAAGTATATGCTGACATGAAAAGGAAAGGTGTGATCCCTGATGAGGTATGACTAGAAACCTAATGTCTAGAACTTTATATTTGATGTTACAGTTACCTTCTTGCCTAGTTTTTTGAATTTTTTTCTTACTAGCAAATTTCATACTTCATATACTAGAACTCTTAAATTGGCAGTGAGCTTTCATGTTATCTCTTTCGTAGTATCTTTGTGAAATTTTACCTTTCCTGTTATCAGTGCTCTTCTCTCTCGTTCATTGCTCTTTTTAGAACCTACCAGCAATTATGATATCTAAAATGTTAAGTAATTTCCTCTGTCTCAAAATTGTTACTACATTTACTCGATACCCAATTTTAAGGAATGAGAATAAGTAGGTTTAAAATTGTGGATGTGGGGTGTAACTTAAGAGAAATAATTGAGAGATTATGTTTTCCGTGAAAGCTATGTGATAACTAAACTGTGACATCCATCAAGAGGAAAATGCTGCAACTAAATTGGTGTATTGGGTGTATATTATTTTTGGTTATGGCAATTTTTCCATCTCTCTGCCTCCTATCACTATTTTTTTACTTAAAGCATAATATAATCTTAACTTATTAGTTACTGATTTTAGTACTAGACTTGTGCCCAAGACTAAGAGTATACAACTCAAGGTTAAAGAATATAGACTTAAATACAATGGAACGTATCTTATCTTTTTCACATAAGAACATACAAGTTATAATGAAAGATATGTTGTCTAAAACTACCTTGCAAATAATTATTTAGTAGAAGCTTCCTTATAACAAAAAATGTTGTAAAAAGCTACCTTATTTGCGAAATGGTACCCTTTGCTGGATTCTAGAGAGTTTTACTTTTTTTTGGTGTTGGCCTTTTGGATTTTGCCTTTTTTCTTTCCTTTTCCTGTCCATTTTTACCCTAAATTTTCATTATCCCTTTTACTTCTTTCTTTCCTCTCATTTAAGGTGTTTTCCTCTGTCTTAATCCCACCCATATATGAACTAACTTATCAATTTTTTTGATCTAATAAATAACATTCATATTAAATAAGTGAACAAAGATCCAAAATTCATCACGTTCCAACAATTATCAATCTTTTAAGGAAAACTTTAACGTCATATAAAGTCAAATTCGTCAGAATTGGACAAAATGTACGATTTCTCTACAGAGAATCTTTTAAAAGGTAGTTTCTCACAAAATTTTATAAATAAGAAAGTTTTTCACAAAAAAAGTTATTAGGTAGTTTTTGACAATTTTTTCTACAATAGTACATGAAGACAGTTCAAAATATAAGTACTGTTGAAGTATGATACAAGAATATGTAAGTTTATCGAAAAGAACATTCTCCGTGAGCATAATACGCATCACGGTCCTGTGCACTGAATTACATCATATGGGATTCGTGAGTCATTAAAAGAGACAGATTTCGTAAAGAACTATTGACGGTCATCAGCAAACTTCTTACGACCCTTGCTTTGCTTGGGTTTGAAATTTAGTTTTCTTTTTTATATAAATTTGGCAAGTATTGGAATGATGGAGCTTCTATTGTTTTGATGCCTCTTGTGATATCCGTACATTAATGCTTCTATGTTTTATGCAGATGTTTTTCAGTGCATTAATAGATGTTGCTGGACATGCTGGTAACCTTGATGCTGCTTTTGAAGTTCTGCAAGATGCAAGAACTGAAGGAAAAAATCCAGGAATTATCGCATATAGCTCATTGATGGGGGCCTGTAGCAATGTATGCATCCCTTACTATTCTTAAATTCAGTCGTCCTAAGTTGTTTAGTCAGAAATCATGGCCTTCACCCCAAAAATAAAAAAACATCCTTGGATCAACATCAAGTTACATTGTGAGAATCTTGGAGTGGTCTCTGAGTGTTAGAGCACAAGTTGAATTATCTAGGCTGTGATGTGATCTCAATGTATTCTTTTTCTGCTGTCTTTTCTTGTCATAGAGTAAATCTTTAGGTTTCTTTTTTTGTTTTCAAAGTCCCAATTTCTGCTAGCTTGGCTGAAGGAAAGAAACATTTTATGTTAACTTAAAGTTTAAAGTCTTGAAAGCATGAAAGTTAGTTAAAATGCACCTTAAACCTAAAATTGTGAGATTGACTGACCTAAACTTGACCCTATCTACTGAAAGTGGCATAAAATTACACCTTATCTAGAAGCTGTCAGTCCCAAGAAGAACCTGACCATTTGTGGTCCTCCAACACCCACTAAATGTTGGTACAATAAACCGTCAACATCTTGAAAGAAATAGACAAGCCTGACCCAAATCTGTTTGTTTAACATGTCTGCGTACTCCTTATTTTACTTTCAATTTTATTGAATTTCTTTGCAGTTTGCACACTACCTTTGTCTTATACATTTTGGGTTCAGTGATTCCTGTATCCTTCTCAATTATATGAAATGATTGGAGAGAATCCTATCAAAACTCCTATAGGATGAAAAGATCAATTTGTTTTTTGGGCTATTTTCAGTTTTGCAATTATTAGACACTTTCTGTGGGAATCACTTTTCATCCTTTTGCCGTTGTATTTATTTGTCTTATTATTTTGATGCAAATTTTGTCATGGAATGACTGTCAAAAATCTTGTTTCAGACCCAAAATTGGGAGAAGGCACTTGAGCTGTTTGAGCAAATTAAAGCTATGAATTTGAAACCAACAGTTTCAACTGTGAATGCATTGCTTACTGCCCTCTGTAAGTTTTTATTTACTTGAGACTGCTTTCCTGTTGTAAAACAGGGCATCGTCATAGATGCTTACCTGTATATTAATATATATTATCTTTTGTTCTGCTAATCCAATCTTATTTTGCTACTTTCACTAGTCATAACTACCCCCCTTATTTTAGATGAAATAAATATATGACATTGTTATCTCATTAATCCCTTAAAAAATGGAAAAGAATGAAGGCTAGAAATCATAGAACAATATTAAGCGAAAATAGAGTATTTAAATATGAATCTTGTGTTGAGACATCTACAAGGTTTTCTCAGTTGCATATATTCAGATATTCTATGTGAAGAACAATGCTCTATGGCATTTTCCTGGATATGTCCATTTTACGATCATGTCTCCTTTGTTGATTTCTGTCACTGATCCAGTGACTATAAACAGACAGAAATATCTTATGTTTTTGAATGGAACATAGATCCCATGGCTGAAAGTTAACTCTCAAGCAGTTTCTGAACTAGTATTTGAAAAGGCACAAGGTTCAATAGGGTGATAAGTGTCTTAGAGCTTAGACGTGATGTGCATGTCTCATCAAAGAGGCACAATTTCTGAATTATACCCTGTGGATCATAGTGGTATAAACAGGTTGCAGACATGAAAGTGATGCAGTCATGAGGCCTCAGTGCGCTGCATAAAAATTGCAAAATGCAAATGAAACCCAAATGTAACAGTGATGACAACACATACGAAAGCATAGTTAGTGAATCAAATTGGTCTATGCGAATATGGGATATTATATTTTTCATCTCTATGAAGCAAAATGATTTCTAGCAACCATCTTTTAGTTAGTGCTTGCAATTGTTTTATTCAAATACAAATTAATCACTATGGATTTTGAAATTCCCATAAAGGTTAAAGAAAATGTAGAGGGCAAAGCCAGCCAACTGAAGAACTCTAATATGAAATGTCAAATTTGGGAGGATAAAAGCAGCATTAATGTTGTGAGGTTACATGGCCAAAAAAAAAAAAGTTGCGAAGTTTGTTTGTTACTTGTTTTAAACAAATTATCAGGCTTAGGAAGATCATCGTACCTAATTGACTACAAAAATTTCGGTGCAGGTGATGCCGACCAATTGCAGAAGGCTCTGGATGTTCTGACTGAAATGCAGAGACTGGAATTGAGCCCAAATGATATCACTTACTCCATTCTTATAGCAGCAAGTGAAAAGTAATTTCTCTATGTTTCTTATATTCAATTATTTAACCTTAATTCAAGATCAGAAAATCAGCAAGTTACTGATTTCATGAACTGTGTAATTAGTCATAAGATCTCATGATCTTAATTTTTTATTCTAGCCTATGAAAGACTCCTAGATTCATGAAAGGAGGTTTTAATGGTTCCTGTGCTTTGCAGAAAGGATGACTTAGAAGTAGGCCTTGCACTCTTTTCTCAAGCAAAAGCTGATGGGGTCTCTTTCAGCCAGATTATGTGTAAATGCCTTATAAGTAAGTGCAGGTTTTGGAAGATTTATTAATCTGGTCTTTTTTTTTTTTTTTCATTTATAAAGCACCTTGGTCCATTCTCAAGGTATATTCATGCTATATATCAAGTACTAAAATTGCTTTGATTTCTTCTCCTTGACATGTTCAACTAAATCAATATTCTATTTTTGAGAATCCTTATTCTTGTATAGTTTTTAGATATCTGGAAGTATGAAGGATGCATACTTTGTAGTATCTTAATTATGATTTTTATGCTCTTGATTGTTCTGGGTAATTAATTGTTATTTTAGAGCCTCACCATGAGTGCATTGACATCATGACATGCATTCTGCACTCTGCACTGTTACATGAGATAGCATTCCCATGATGGTTGTGTAGTAACATACTGTTGCTGCATGAAGGTTTTTGGACATGTTTTGGTTCAGGTTAAATTCCAGTCATGTTATTTGGAATTGGTCAGGTCAATGTTTAATTTGGCGACTGTTGGGTTGGGTGTTAACTTGTATTAGATACATATTGGTCAGGGTCAATTATGGCTCCTTCGATTTTTTTCTGGTAAAAAGTTTATTTAGATTTCTGTATCTTATTGCTGGTTTTATTGATCGTGTTCAGTTTATTTTGGGTTTCAATGCGATACAGCTTATTGTTTTTTAGCATTATCATTATTCCCATCAAAATTTTGGTTGGCTTTATGATGTCGAAAACAAACTGTAAGGCAAAATTGTTTTGATAATCTGATTCTCATTATATGAATATATTTTGTATAATATATTTATAGTTGGCTTTGTCCTGCTCTGTGACTGAGATATGTCTATGAACAATGTGATAACTTACCATAGGAATTTGATTGCTTGAACTTAATAGTATTGTTATACTTTGAGAGATGGCCCAGGTAGGTACATATTACATTTTTTTTCTTCTACAAACCAATTTGTTATACGAATCTACCAAATTGAAAGTAATTAATTACTTAAGATTGAAACTGTTATGTACATATCAGAATGAATAAATGAAGTAAAAAATCTGAAAATTTAAGAGTCGAGTCATTAATTGGATCAGATCAAGTGTGGGTTTAGGTTCATGACTTCAGGTCATCTGTATTCTAGTGACTAGTCACACTTGGTTTGGGTCACTTTCACTTCGAGTCACGATCTTTTGGGGTTAAAATGAGACTGGTTTGTTTGGCATAACCCTTCTTTGTGTCTGGCTAACTTCTGGTTGGTCTTTAGACCTCTTGGTTCATTTCGGGTTATTTTGGTTCTTGGTCATGGTTCTGTAGTTCTTAGCTAAAATGAGTCTTGGTTTTGGAGATTACTGTCATCCTTTCTGGTTAGTTTTCCAGTGATAAGGATGTAAAGGTAATTAAGAAGCTTCACTTTATAGATATCCTTTATACAATTGTCTTTCTACCTTGAATGTCTATATTTGTTTTTTTGGTAGCTAGCTAATAAAAATGTTCATCATTTAACCAAACATCTAATGTCGGCATTATCATCTTATTGAATATCTATGCTCTTGGTAATGGTTCAGTTTGTGGTTTGGAGAGCATCATAAAATCTTGATCTAATTTTTTTACAGGCCATGCTTATCACCTGTCTCTGACTCTTATCTAATGGGCTTATATGTCTATTTGTACTTAAAATATTTAGTTGCAAAAGTTTCTTTTGATCGGTTTCTGTTGTTTAAATGGATCTTATAGAAATGTGCTATCGGAGATTTGAGAGGGCTTCTGCAATTGGTGAGCCTGTTTTATCATTTAAATCTGGACGGCCGCAAATTGACAGCAAATGGTATCCCATCCATCCTTTAGTTGCTGTTGGACTGTTATCTTGTCATCTTTATTCTTTTGAAACATAGAAATGGCTGGAACAAGTTCCTTTTGCCCAAACGTCTCTTCACTGGAGCACTATATTTCTTTTATTATTTTATTTATCTTTTTTTGTTGGGGGTGGGGGGAAGGGGGGTGGTTGGGTTGAGGGAGGCCTGTATTGGATACCCTAATGGAAATCAAAACTTCAGGATGATTGTTTACTAACCACTTGTTGAAGTTGCAGTTAACATATATTTTAAGAATCTCAACAATTTGTTCTTTCTTTAATAGGACTTACCTTCTTTTGTACTGATTTCATGTTATAAGGTCACTTACATTTTCAGACTGAACAATCAGTTAAGTTTTTGATATAAACTCACTGACACACACTTGGACAGAGAAGCTGCTTTACAGAAACAGGAAAAGTCCCCCAAGCCAAGAAAGGATGTTTAAATAGAAGGATGACAGTGACTGGACTCCTAGGTTTAAAGACTAGGGTTAATTGCTCCTAATTACGAGAATAGAGGAAGGTTCACCTTAGGTTGTCGGTCCTCCCTCGTATCCTCAAGGGAGGCTTTAACTGCATCATCAAACTTGACTTGAATCAGAAATCCACATTTCAACATCAATATATATATACATAGTTCTTCCAACTTAGAATTTTCAAGGTCTAGAAGCACATATAAGCACAAGAATCTGGGCTTGTCCTTTATTAATATTATTCATGTACATATTTATTTATGTATGCTTTTGTATAAACAGGTTTACAACTATTGTGTCTGAGGTGATTTCCCTTTACTCTTCTTGTTTTCTTCAGGGCATCTTTGGCTTTAAAAATTTACCGTGAAATGGTTGGAGCCGGTTTGGTTCCTTCTATGGAAATGCTTTCTCAAGTATTAGGATGCTTGCAGATACCAAAGGATGTATCCTTGAAGAAGAGACTAACTGAGACTTTGGGAATCAATGTTGAAACATCAAAAACAAGAAGCGCAAACCTCTTTCCTTTGATAGATGGTTTTGCTGAATATGATCCTCGTGCCTTTTCAATGTTTGAGGTAAGCTCTATAAATTAATCACCTTTCCATCAGTCTCCCACTGCATCACGTGATTTATACCCTTTCTCACAGATGATGTTTGGGACTGTGGATAGATTTGGATGATGTCATAGACTGAAATAAAATTGTCTCAGCTCTTAAATTTTTTCTTAACTTATATAAGCTCAAAGATTTTTTCTCCACTTTCATACGTTCAAGTACTTATCTTTGCTAATAAATTAAAATCCAATCACTGACTAAAAACAGACATAAAAAAAAATATGGTTTAAGCAATTGCAAATTAATTCTCACGTGAGGCATGTTATTACAATCTTTTGCTACTGGGTTTAGGTGATTATTGTGGTCTTTTCATATTCTATGTATGTGTTCAAAATGTTGGTGATTCAAACGGCTCTCTATCTTAGAATCTTATCTAATTGTAAACATATTGTATATATAATATTAATATGAATTAATCTGTTTGTCTTAATCAATGCTTTCTCTATCTCATTGAAAGATACTTCCTGGACTGGTTTTTTCCTTTTAGGAAGCTGCTTCACTTGGCATTGTACCTGGTGCTTCCTTTAAAGAGAGTGTCATTGTAATTAATGCAGAGAATTTGAGCATTCATATAGCGGAGGTGAGTTTTTTCCTCTTTCTCTTCTTCCTCCTTATTGTTGGTTGCATTTTTGCATCACTATGATCTGTCATTCTGTCATTAACTTTTCCTGACCTCTTGCTAAGTGTCAAGACCAGCATGATCACAAAATGAACTAGCTATGAACTCAGAACTACCATCCATCATGTTAATCAAGGTTCTATAAGTGGGGCATTCAATTTATCTCCTTTTTTCATTATCTTATCCACTTTACTTCATCTTCTTACCCTTTAAGGTTGAAAGCCATGTTTCTTGTCCGAATAAATTTGGCTACACCCAGTTTATAATGTTTTACTTGTCTTTTCATAGACTATGTCTACTTGTCAAGGTGTCAAGCAGCAGGTGTTGAGTCTAATTATTGGAAACACGCATATAACAATAAACTAAGAGCAAAATCAGTGACAAAGAGATTAGTAAGATGCAGATATATAGTATGAAAAAATATGAGCAAGAATCAGTGACAAAGAGATTAGTGAGATGCAGATATATAGTATGAAAACTCCAAAAGGTGTTATTGGGAAAAAGCAATCATATAAGAAATCTTCTCTTTCATCAGATGTTATCTTGGGTGACGTAGAAATCATTGCAATTATTGCTGGACAATGGAAATGCGGATGGTATGCGGCCTAGTATCTTGATCTCAATAAGTTTGAAATCCTTACTATTTGGCTAAAGTTTATGCTATGATCTGTAAGTATTATCAAATCCGTGTATCACTGTATATGAAAGAAGCGGCTACATTGTCCATAGAACATGAACTGAGAAGTATCACCTAGCTAATAAATTGTTTTATTTTAGTGTGGGGAGGGTTTTTTTGAGTTTGATGTTGAGATAAGTGGGCATGCTTGTCCCTCCCTGAGGCCCTAAAATTGTCAGTACATGAAGACAGGTGTGTTCTATATGGGTCTGAGTGCTCAGTTGTCTTTTAGTTAACTTCATATCTTATTCTTAATCATATAAGGAATAGTAGGACACTTGCCTCTTTTTATTTCCACATATTGCGGGAAGAGTTTTTCCATTTTCACTTGTTTACTGTTTATGATTTTTTGGATGCATTTACATTTCACACATGTTATCGTTACCCTGGAGAATCAAAACAGGGAATACTCTGGGCCTGTTGCCTGTATTAGTGTACTTTTTGCATCAATCATTTAATACTGAACAGAATTCACTTGTTTACTGTATATCATCAGGTATATATCTTAACAGTTTTGAAAGGACTTAAGCATCGTCTTGCAGCTGGTATGATTATGTATCTCTTTTTTCTTTTTACTTTTGTACTTCATGGATGCTTGCACTCCATTCCCGTCACTTTGTACTGGTGATTAATGGGATTTCCCTGTTCACGGTATTGCATCTCCATTCTCATCACCTTCATACTGGTTATTAATGGTATTTCCCTGTTCATGTTATTGCATCTCCACTATACAGCTAGTTTTATTCTTCATTAATCGTTATTATCCCTTGTTACCACTTTGCGGTCGTTGATTTGAGTAGTGATGGTATTTAGTGAATGAAGAATGCATTCTTAATAGTGGACTTGCTCTGACATGGACTTTCATATGGAAGATATTACATATAATTAAGACACAAATTAATTGTCACTTTCCTTTATTTTCTCTTTTACCAATATGCAACATCAGGGTTCATGCTTTTCCTAGATGCCTTTATTCTAGTTTTACCTTTCCAAAATCAATTGTCTATATTGTAGAAGTGAGCTTGCTCTTCTATCCCTACAACAACCTTAAACAACAACAAATAAAAAAGAAAAAGAAAAAGAAATGAGCTCAATCAATACAGATCGTAGTTTCCCTCGAAGAGCTAGAATACCATACGAGTTTGTCAACAGCTCTCTGATAAGTTTTTATTCTAGAACAACCATAGACGAGTTTTAATTTGTTGGAGCTGCAATATGCATATTAAATGAACTGAGTGATATTGACCGCGTTTTATTTGAATACTAGGTGCAAAGGTGCCTAGTATTGTTATCTCAGTTCCCGTGGAGACAACAGACATTTCACGCCCTGAAGGAGAAAAAACAATCAATGTCTCTTCAAGGTTAGTCTTGTTTAAGCATCTTAATGTACTTCATATTAGAACAAAGCCATCATGAGAAATAATTATATGGTGGCTCAAGCTTTATGGAGATACGAACCAAATTTTGTTATATATCCATTGTAAGGAAGTTATTTGCATTTTATGGGAGAGATCTTTGGCAATTGTACAAAGGACAAATAAGAATTAATCATTAAAAGGAAAGTGTGAATGTCAGTCTCAAAACATTACTCGGTAGCTCAACTAAGATGTGACTGCTGACTTCTCTGTTATTGGCCGTTAGTGTATTACTTTTTAATTAAGAATTTTTGGCAAAACTTAGCTGACACCAATTGGTTGTGGTTGTGCCCTTTCTTATTGAGCAGGCTTAGTCAAGTAGTTGGAGCTTTATTTCGCAGATTAAGGCTACCTTATCAAGGATCCGAATCAAGCGGCAAAATAAAAATCACTGGGTTTGCTATAAAAAAATGGCTTCAGCCAAAATTTATACCTTCATATACCGGGAATCAAATACAAGTACAGTCACAAGCGCAAACACAACTGGGCTTATCGCAATCAAGATTATCTAAAGGAATCACCCATCAGCAGCGCAAAATTCGTACTGGGAATCTTTCCCTGGATTGATGAAATCTGTAAGTTGAAAGCCACAAAATTATGAGTTGTATATGAAAATTTTCCATATAGTTAAATCAGGTTACATCCTCCAAATTTTGCTATCATAACTGCCTAGTGCTATGATTAAAGAGAAAAAAAAGGTCAGATATTTTTGCTAGTCTCTCTTGCAAAATTTTAAAAACTAAATATGTGATAATTTGGTTGCATATCGGGGCTAAAAAGTCCCCAATGTTGCTCAACGCCAGGATCCTTCAAATCTTCATCAAACAGAGCAAAGATGAATCCTTCTAGTGATGCCTCTGGTCTCTTTGGAGTCCCTCTAAATGTGTTCACATGACGTATGAAATTTTGGTTGTAAGTAGCTGCAAGACCTGGAGTTGTGAAATTGCCATTCCCATCATGGGGCCAACCGGTCTCAGATACTACAATGTTAACATCACTAACACCCTCTTTCTCCATGGCCCAGTAGAAAGCGTCAAGCATGGCATCTAGGAGGTTGTTGTAGCTCAGAGCTCCATCCTTGATAAGTGGTTCACTTGCTCTAAATTGTGCATAATCCAATCTTACATTTTCCGGGTCTGCAGCATAGGGAAAATAAGGGTAGAGATTCACCAATAGTGAAGACTTCTGTGATGATAGAAATTTTGCAATCCCACTGATAAAGGGGCTGGCATTATCAGAAAATGTGGCTGCTGAGGGAGGGAAAGAAGTGCCTAACACTGCTGAATGCACCACAGTTGTTGCTCTTGTACCTATTATTAAAACAAAAACAATGCTTTGTCAAAAACTTCTAAAAGAAACGGAAAAGTGAAACACTGAGGAAAGACATTGAATAGGTGTCCTGGAATATTGTTTTAAGCATAAAACCAGATCTTCACGTTGATTTGTGTCATTACTGGTGTTTTACAATGTGTGAACATAGGCTTTATATGTGATTATGAATTTATGATTGCTGACGAGTCTGCCATTGGAGTTAAATGACAAAGACATACCAAGGTTATAGCTCCTGAGAACATTCTGCAAGTTCTGCATGGCTGGCAGAATAGATTCGCTGAATTCTCCGGGGACGACCTCGTTGCCGACACTGATATATGTTATGTCAACGTCATTGATATAAGGATGAACATTGACCATGAACCATGAATTTGCTGCTCCTTCACTGGATGCAAGAGTTGGTATGTCGTTATTTCTAACACCCAAGGTGAGATCTATTTTGCTCCCTCTCAGAGCTTCCAGCACTTCAGGATATGGCTCAAATATCCTCATCTTCGGGATGTGGAGCCGTTTAAAGAGACTAACAACTTCCTTTGGTGGGGGTAGATTATTTCCAATGAGCCCATAGCAGACACCAGCATTACCCCTGGTTTTCCTCCCATGAACTCCAAAACTTGCCTGCAGAATTAAGGACAGAACCAACAGTGCCCTAAAATCTACCATTACTAACCTGCAGCTTGGACTGATGAGTGATGATGGGTGACAACAAGTAGAGTCGTTCTGCGGGTTTTGATCCTATTATATAGTAGAACTATGTGTAATCGTTCGGAAAATATGCCATATACGAATTTAGTATTGAGGAAAGAAAAATCAAGGAAAACCCAAAAGATTGCTCTCTTTTTTAGGAATTCAAGAAAGTATGATTAGTTTACTCCGGAAAATTTGGGTAGAATTGAGCTAGTATGAAAGGCGTAATGTTTCAGTATTCAGACTGCAGTTTCTTTAAATAAGAGTAAGGCGTATTCAGATATTAAAGGAAACTCAGTTGGTAATGTTCTTGTAAACTAAAGATTTCTCTGGTAAGTACCATAAATATGTTTAGGTATCTTTGCCTTTTTTGTTTTAAGAACTTATTTTTGTCTATATTAAGTTTCTTGGAAAATTGTCTCTTGCTTGTGTGATTATCGCAAAATCAGTAAAAAAAAACACATACCAAAGTGAAAAGGCAAGATTTTATTTGTTTTTCTGAAGTCATGCAAAGGACATGAATCCTTATTTTTCCAAAACATTATTAATGCTTTTAACAATTGTCTCCATGAAATCTTACCTACCAATGTGCAAGTCAAGAACATTATACTATGAAATCTAAAATGGGCATTCTTGTTTGACGGACCAAAGAGAGTTTCTTAATATAAAAGATTCACTATTTTTGGAAAAATTTATTTCACAAAGAATTGATGTGTATTATAAAATAAGGAGATAGATATGAGTGAATACCTTTATATGTGTATATCCTTTCATATAGGAGTATATACAATGATAATAGCTAGGGTTTACGTAGAAAAGGAAAATCTAAAATTTCAATGAAATCTTAGGGTATAGTAGACATCCATATAATAACACGCAATACTCCATCTTAAATATCCATTATCTGAAAAAATGCCTTATTAAAACCTTATAGGGTAAAAAAGAGTACATTTTATAATGCACATTGACGGAAGTTGTCTTATTAAAAACTTATCTAGTAGGAAAAATAACGTAATGGAAAAAAGAGTGTAGCGCGCATTTACTCCCTTGATGATATCCTTGAGACGTTGCAATCTAATACCATAACTCAACTTCATAAATGTAGTAGTTGGAAGTACTTTAATAAACAAGTCTGTTAAATTCTCACTTGAACGATTCTGTTGAACAATTAATTATATCACCATGCTTTTGAAGTTCAAGGGTGAATTAACATTTACTTTATGTAATTATATCAGCATTGTTGCCCTAACAATCTATAATTGTCTGACAATGATAATGCTCAAATATGCAGGTTCAAATTCACTACTTTGACTTAGTTGGCTAAGAATGAGAGAGAGGGTAAGATGTTGATTCCGTGGTAATTCTGGCAAAGAATTGATCGAATTCTAAGATTGTGATTTGTGAGGACTCGGAGATTGCTCTATTAATATAAGACATGGACCTGAAGTTTTAATGGATCAAGGTAAACAGTAAGTTTTTATACTGATGAGTCTTAGAGAAGAGTCTAGTTACTATGATGTTTATGTGTTGGTGGCATTAGTTACATAGTGTGATACGAATTATACAAGTAGAATTTTGAGACACCAAAATAAACCTTTCTATAGCTGTTTTCTATCCTAATTTTCCGAGTGTAGATAATACATGAATTGAGAAGATCATTGTTCCATCACTTATATGCTTACCAAAAAAAAATCTATCCTGGTTTGCAATTGTGTCATTCACATATTTGTACTCAGTTGGAGAGTAAACTTGAGAATTGCTACAGTACTATGAACAACGGCATTACAGAAATATCATAAACTTAGAAGTAAGGTAATTGTAATCTAAAATTTGATTCATTAAAAGAATGTATAAATAACCACCCCTCTGAATGATGCAGATGGGGGAAAAGTACATAGTTGTATCCTGTAATCTGTACAGTGTCGATTTGTCCAGGGTTTCTAAACATCTTGATAAAAAAACCCCTGAAAAATCGGAGTAATCTCTGAAATGTCTATATATACTCTACATATCGTTCTATGGATTGCACTTAAGATCAGAAGTTAGCTCAAAGAATATTTCTTCGGAACATGGAATCATCAGACCACCCATAGGATAATCAAACCCGAACTCTTGTTCAGAGCAATGCAACAAGCATTGGAATGCAGGGTGGCTTAAATAAGAAAGAGGCACCACATATTTCTTCTGCTCACCTTGCTGTCCTACATAAACTGGAATATGCCCCTTTGGAACTACTTGCTGATATTTGGCAAGAATTTGCTTTGCCTTGGAGAGCACAGATGGGAAACGAATAGCCATATCTTTGGAAGGAAGCTGTGAAACTGCGAAAAATAGAGAGATTTATAACTTAAACTTGGGAGAACTTGGTTTTTTGCAAGAGAAGATTTTGAGTGTTATGTAATTCAAGAGCCTCCGCTACTTATACTAAGGCAGATTGCTACACTTTCTTAGAGCTTTAGAGAGCAATATTGTAGTAGGACATGGATGACCCACCTCATCAAGGGGCTCTCACATGGCTTTGTTTCTTAGCTTCTCAATGCATAAACTTCTCTCTCCTTTATCATATGTCCTCTCCCTCAATACTCATTATCGTGTCCCACCTGTTGCCCTTGAGGGAGATGCTCCACCTAATCAGTGTTCTTCTTTATTTATTCCTGGCTCTTCTTTGTTTGTCTGTCAATTGCCATTCCTGTTAATTATAAGCAAAACATGCCCAGGTGAGAGCCATGTCATAAGTCAGTATCAGGACCCTATATGCTAGTACTTGGGCCTTTAATTTGAGAGTGTGATTCAATTTGATTGACTTGTCAAATTTTATCTAACAGTTGTAATGGAGTAGTCCAGACAATATGTGTAGCTTACATTTTTTGTTATCACCTATATGTTGTCGTTGATTTTGATATTCCACTACTTTTATATATACATGCATCCTTGACCCTTACATACTGTCGGAATATGTAGCTTCAGCTTGGATGATTAGACTGATATATTGCATTCTTTAATGTTTAGTTAATAAAAATTTCCTTACACCTGCCAATCAAATTAAGATAATGGTTTTCATATGTCTGGTACGGTTCATATATGATATTTGGTTGCCCATCCGTCATCAAATTACTCATTGACAAGGGAAGTACCCGGAAAAGATCCCTGGTTGACCTGGTAAAATTGTGTTGTTTATTTAGACTGTCATCATTTGAATATGGCTCTGTTGTAGAAGATAGGCCTTTCTGATCAAGTCTATTGTTGAACTTCTGTTTGCAAAGCAGTTCCGCAATCCCCCTACACATGAATAGTTGTGACATTGAATGAGTTCACATACAATTAAGTGTACCTAATAACAACTTGACTGTGCAGGCACATCTCAAACACAAACATCGTTCTATTGTTCTATTGTTCTATTGTTCTATTGTTCTATTGTATTGAAATTATGAAATATCGATTTCAACTTGCAAAAATATTGAATTGTTGATTATTCTAACAATCTAACATACATGGATATATCTAATTCATGGGCTGAAGTCTTAGTAAAACGATGATAGAGTGAGTAGAGTATTATTCAATATGCATAAAGTAATAGTTGTAGTCCCAAGAGTTTTAATTTTTATTACAACTTTGCCGTATATTTGTCTGCAGAATCATCATTTTGGTGTGTGCTGTGTGTGATTTCAGCATCTATTTTTGTGGCCTTAGATAAAATCTCTTTCCCTTTTGTTAGACTTCGGGTTTGTTTACAATGATTATTCTGTGTCCAGCCTAGTTCGATTCTTCATATAACTGAAGTGTAACAGAAAATATTTGGGGACTTTTATGAACCTCAAAACTGAAATCTGAAAACCTAGCCAAGGAAATATATTGAATCAATAAACCATCCTACTAAATGAAGCTGAAGGGGGCAAAAGTTACATTTGTACAATGTTTTCTCTGAGTATCAATTCAAGTGTCGAATCAATTTAGGTTTTGCCAATGCAAGGACCGGTGAAAGCGTCCATGGGATGACTGAACCCAAATTCTTCTTCAGCACACTGTAGCAAGTTTTGGAACACAGGTAGCTTATGTAAGTGATACAGTACATCTCTTTTTATGAGCTTGTTCTCCTAAATAAACTGGGATGTGCCCTTTTAGAACTACTTGCTGATTTTTGGTAATAATTTGATTTGCATTGAATAGTTAAGAAGATAAACAGATTTCCATTTTTGTTAGATAGTGATGCAAGAGGCTACAAGAAAGAAATTACTAGATAAGATGGTTGAAATTTTGAGGGAAGTTGGATTTTGCAAGTTAAATGTTTCGAGTGTGAAGTAGTTGCAAATGCTCAAAAAGCTGTGCTGGTTTTCCATGCGTGTTATTCACATAATTGTACTCAGTTGGAGAGTATCAAAAATCAGATTTTTGATGCAGGAACATACAGAAATATAATAAACTAGAAAACAAAAAAGTAGACAAATGTTATCTATGATTTGATTTATTAAAAGAATGTATGAAGAACCACCCCTCTGATCTGATGAATGAAGCAGACGGGGGAAAAATAACATAGTTCTATTCTGTAATCTGTACATTGTGGTTTTGTCCGGGGTTACCATACCTCTTGATAGATAAAAACCCCGAAAAATTAGTGGTCTGTGAAACATCTACGAAACATTCTATGTTTAGCACTTCAGTTCAGAAGTTAGTTCAAAGAATATTTCTTCGGAGCAAGGAATCGTCAGACCACCCATAGGGTGATTAAACCCAAACTCTTGTTCAGAACAGTATAGCAAGCATTGGAATGCAGGGTGGCTTAAGTAAGAAAGAGGTACCACAAATTTCTTCTGATCCCCTGGCTGTCCTACATAAACTGGAAAGTGCCCCTTAGGAACTACTTGCTGATTTTTGGGAACAATTTGCTTTGCCTTGGATAGTACCGAAGGAAAACGAATAGCCATTTGGATAAAAGCTGTGCAAGAGAAAATTAGAGAGATGTAGTATTAGGCTTTTAAGGGATTGGTATTTGTAAGATTTTGAGTTTGATGCAACTGAAGAAACTTAGGTAGCTACTTATAGTAAGGCAATTTGCTACATTTTCTTAGAGCTTTAGATAGAAATGTAGTAGACAGATTTAGAGGACCCGCATCATCCAGGGCTTTCACATGGCTTTGTTTCATTCCTAACGTTCTCAGTGCAAAATCTTCTCCATACTTTCTCATCTGTCCTATCCGTCTATATTCATTTTCGTGTCCCACCTGTTGCCCTTGAAGGAGATGTTCCTCCTGATCAACACTATCATCTATTAACTCTAGTCTTTTCTTTGTTAATCTATCATGGCCATGCCTATTAATCTTAAGCTAAACATATCCATGTGACTGCCATATACTTACTAAGCATCAGGACCCCAGTTGCTAGTATATGTATTTCTTTCTATTTTTCTAATCAGGGTGTGGTTCATTGTGATCAACTTGTTGCCTCACTTAATCTTATAGTTGTACTCAATTTATCCAGACATTATTTTAGTACATGATTATCATAACCACCTAAATGTTGTCTTTTATAATAATCATATGATCGACTAATTTTTGTATTTGCAACGTTGACCAGGTAAGTGTATTGTTTGGATGGGTAGCTTCTGCTTGGATGACTTGATTGATTTAATGCATTTTTTGATATTATATAGTTGATGAATATGTCTTCACACCTGCCAAACAAATAAAAATATATGATGGTTTATATATTTCTGGTACTTATAATATAATATACAAGTGCCCATTAGTCATCATATAGCTCGTTGACAAGGAAAGTGCCTGGACAAGTCATTGGTTGACCTGGTAATAGTCGATTGTTCGTTTAGATTGTAATAATAGGCCTGGATCACTCTCATGTTGAATGAGTGTACATGCAACTAAGTGTACCTATAGCAACTTTTCTGTATAGACTTATCTCTAAAATGAACATCATTTCGTTGCTGAAAGAGTTATATAATCAATTTCAACATGAAAAAATGAAGTTAAGTCTATCTGTCATGGATAGAAGTGGTACAGGGGGGCTGCAATTGAACTTTAGTGGTAGATACTGCCTCAGTGCTTTGAAAAAAAAGAAGGTTTTTCTTTTTTCTATCCTCATTTTTCAAAAGACAATAGATCCTTCACTACTAAGGAAAGTTCATTCCATTGTGCTGTCATATTATGTTTCTATTTTCATTCGTGTTTTTCACATTATTGTACTCAGTTGGAACTTGGAAGAACCAAAATCTGTCTTCGAGGATATATTAAGAACCACCCCTCTGAATAATACAGATGGGGGGAAAAGTACATTGAATTCTATACAGAGTTAGTTTGTCCAGGGTTGATAGACATCTTAGAGAAAAAAAAAAAGCCTAAAAAAACTAGACTAGCCAATGAAACGTTGATGTGTATTCCGTATATCGCTCCATTAGCACTTCAGCTCAGAAGTTAGTTTAAAGAAAGTCTCTGTTGTGCAAGGAATCGTTAGACAACCCATAGGATGATTAAAACCGAACTCTTCTTCAGCACATTGTAACAAGTGTTGGAATGTAGGATGGCTTAAGTATGAAAGTGGAACCACGTATCTCTTCTTATCAGTTTGCTCTCCCACATAAACTGGGATGTGCCCCTTTGGGACTACTTGCTGATTTCTGACAAGAATCTGCTTGGCATGAGAAAGTACGGAAGGAAATCGAATAGCCATTTCGTTGGAAGGAAGCTGTGCAAGAGAGACAAATTGTGATTTGTGATATAAGAGCTTGAGAGGAATTAAGCTCTTTAAAAGAGTTTTGAGTTTGATGCAATTCCAAAGGCTTTGGTGGCTATTTATACTAAATGTATCGCTGCGGTTTCTTGAATTCTATGGGAGAAAATTTGTGGATGAAAATGGAAGAGAAACCTAATCAAGGCTCTCATATGGTCACATGGAATTGTTTTCTCAATCTCTTGTGTATGTAATCTTGGCTACATACCCATGTGAATTGGCATATAATGAGATAACATCAGGACCCAAATGATTTTTTAAGGTACGATTCATTGCGATCAACTTGTTGCCTCACCTATACATTCCTTTATCTTATAGTTGTACTTAATCATCTGAGACCATATGTTTAATGTATAGGTTATGTTGCCTGTAACCACTTATATAATGACTCAAAAATACGTACTCAAGGAAGCTACTTCGGTGTCAATGTTAGTTGGTCCACTGAATAATGCTTGCTTTGACCATGGACTTGAAAACATACATCAGCTTGGGTATATTGATAAATGTTTTGCATTCTATATCGGTTTGACATAGGCACGCCCAGGAAACCCATCTGAGAAAGGTCCAAACTAGGCTGACTTGTTGACAAATTGGTTGGTTGTGTTCAAACTTGATTATTTGGATAGGGAAGTGATGATAATAGATAATCACACCATAATGTAGAATCAGGAGTAATTGTTAGTTGGACTTGCTTAGTCAAACTAGTGCAATTTTTCTTCCAATTCACATTAATTAACAAATGGAAAGTGTTTTTCCAAGAAATTTAATTGATCATCCTAGCCATCTTTCCGCGTAAACAATAATGAGCATGTATCTGGTGGATGGCGGATGTCTTAAAGATAGTAATGGCTGATGTCATTTTTGTTCAATATGTTCTTTATTTTTTGTGTTTATGAACAAACATGATACTCTTAATTCTGGACTTTAGAATAGCATTTTGTGTCTTTGAAGCCATTTTTCTATCAAGTCTCAACTCACAAGACTTGCTTAATTTGATGTCACTTATTTTCAGTTAAATTTGATTCTCGTGTTAGCAATGTGATGCTCTGATTACACTGATAGACTGAAAATTGGCGAATTCTGATATTTTTCAAGTCTTCTTCATTGGCCATTAACCTAAAGATTCAAAGTTCAAACATCATTGAAAATGTTAAAGCTGGCTTCGCTGCTTGGAATAATGATCATCCCATCCATTGGATTTTGACCTGAAACTCTTGTTCAGCTCGGGTAAGCAAGTCTTGAATCTGAGTTTCGAAAAAAAGGCTAGATAATGAAAGGTATGAAGTGATTAGAAATGTGTTCTGACAATATCAATGCCTCATTAGGAGATCAATGATTTTACAGTAGTACGTACTTATGTTGAAATTTGTTGGACATATAATCAAAGTTATTGTATCTATAATGTTAGTCATATATTGTAAAATGTTCAAGAGTGTCATAAATAATAAATTGCAGAATTACTGTAGGACTATTAATGAGAAAAGCTCTGAAGTCTGACAGAATGACTGAAAACAAGGCGAAATAAATATAATCTGAATCGCTGACTTTATAAAAATTGTATGCCACCCCAATGAATGATGCAGATGGGGGGAAAAGTTACAATTTGTACAATGTTTCTATCGGATAACTGTTAGACTATGAAACAAAAAATAAAAAACTTGCAACAATTAGAGCAGCAAGTGTCAAGTGAAACATTGTTTATGATCTTGTTCTGTTAGCACCCAAGTTCAGATGTAAGGTTAAAGAATGTTTCTTCACTGCAAGGAATAGTGAGAGCTCCCATGGGGTGACTGAAACCGAACTCTTCTTCTGCACACTGTAGTAAGTCTAGAAATACGGGGTGGCTCAAGTAAGAGAGTGGCACCACATATCTTATCTTATCATCTTGCTCTCCCACATACACTGGGACGTGCCCCTTTGGAACTACCTGCTGGCTTTTTGTAAGCATTTGCTTTGCGTTGGAGAGTACTGAAGGGAATCGGATTGGCATTTTAGTAAGGAGATTTTGTAAGAGAGACTATGTAAGAGATATGAAATTGCGAAGGCCTAAGAAGGTATTTATAGTAGAATGAATTGCCGCGTTTCTTTGGAGCTGGTAGTCTGGTAGAGGCAACTAGCTACAGTTGATTGAGAGTCCATCACTGACCCACTTATTGAAGACTAAATCGCACATGGTTATGTTCTCTTAGCTTAGAAATGCAGAGCCAGCCTTTCTTGACGTTCATTGTCTTGGTCCACATGTTGCTTTCAAAGGGGACTCTCCACCTTAACACCGTGAGGGATTCTGTAAGTTTAGTCCTACAAGTACTGGCCCGAATATATTTCCTGGCTCTAATTGGATTCTCAGCCACTGTCAACACTGCAACTGATTAGTGACGTACTTGTCCTGAAAGCATGCACTTGTTATATTTAAGGACCCCGTATGCTAAGAAGTCTTTGAAAGAAAAATATCATTTGATCAAGTGTAGCGATTAAATATAATATAGACAAATTATGGAGATAACTATAATCGGTTATTTTAGGTGATCATAGTGTTTTACTAGAAACCAACTATGATTTGTGAACTAATTTGATTAGTACATGGCTAATAATAGTGCAAAAGAGGATCATACGATTGGATTAAAGTGCAAAAAGAGGTTAAAAAACTAAATAGTCATGCTTATGTGAAGTATTGTCTAATGAATTTATTTTATAACATATGGATATTACTTATAAATAAGCCAAGGCTAAGGAAAAAGTACTACTTCACTTAGCCATATTCTCATAAAGCTTATTCATCTCCTTTTGTCATCACCAAGAAAAGCAATAAGGAAAAAATTTTCTTAATCCGTACTAGCATATGTGGAGATTTAATCGTTGCTTGTGGACCAACAATAGAGAAGCAACATTTGATGTTCTAAAGATTTCCATTTAGAAGTGTGAAGTGCCTCTTTGCTTTGTTGAAATCACGCTTCAAGGATATGGAATTCTATTCCTATAATTCGTATTGAAATGTGTATGAGATCCTGTTGTAGATGCAAGAAATTGTTTCTTGAAATTCCACTTTATGTATCTACATTCCTACAGTCTTCAAATGCAGCAATGTAGTTGCACTCACCATTTTACTCCCTCCATCTCCCAAAGATTTCCCTAAGTACAAAAAGTAACTTTTTTAAGACAATGGAAAATCATTGGGGGACTACTCTAACGGAAAGTCTTTAAGTGAATGGGGCAATCTTTGGAGGACAACCCAAAATGAAAATGGGGCGATTTTTGGAGAACGGAAATGCAATGTGGCTTAAGCAAGAAAGTGACACAACATATCTCTTCTTATCAGCTTCCTTTCCTACATAACTGGTACTTACCCTTTTGGAACATAAACTAGTACTTTGCCTTTTCAAAACCTTATTGAGAATGTTGATGTACTATAATCTATTTGTTCCCTGACTACTATTAGTTTCTGTCATTGCTCATGCTTGCAACATGTACGTTAACTTTGAGGACTAGCTGATGTAATCCTATCTATTTGTTCTGTGACTCCTATTAGTTTTTTGTCATTGTTAATGATTGCGACTTGTATGTTAGGCAACATACCCTTGTGAATGGCATATTGGCATTTTCCATTGTAAGTCATGATATGATGCATGTAGACATATAATGCATATGATGATACGATGAATGGCATAGTCTTTCTTGGATGGATACTTACAAGATAGGGGGTTGAATTGGAAGTATAATTTATAGCCTTAATCGCGTAATTTAAATCAGGAACATAGAGAATGAAAGGAACACAAAAAAATTTAGCGTGAAAAACTTTGTGCCCATCATTAAGGAAAACCACGACCCATCTCTGGGATTTTGAAACTCTTCCACTAATGGAAAAAACCTAATACAACCTATTATGTGCACTCACTTCTTTTTTTTCACTCGTGTTCCACTTATAACACTACGCTCCTTAGCACTCACTGCCTTCCTTCTCTTTTACCTTCCCTAGACTTAACTCTAAGTCCTTACAAATACACTCAACCCCTTACCTTAGTACTACTCAGTACTAAACTCTCAAAGAATACAACTCAAGATGATGTACAAGAGGATTACAAATTTGATACAAAGCTTTAGCATAAGTTAAAGAACATTGACTTAAGGTTTAGTGAAAACGTTGAAAACTTGGTCAGGTTGACAAATTAAGTGATGAACAAAGTCTTTTATACTAGATAATGAAGCTTGCTTGCTGTCACAAAAAGAAGCTTATGATAATACTCAAGTACTCATTGCAACCTTGTACAACTTGCGTGTAACATCAACAAGTGTCAAAACATATTTTCACAAAGGCATGCTTGCACTATAATATTGTTGTGGGAAATAGAATAGCAAGCCATCACTTTTCAGTAAAATTTGATTCATTGTAAAAACAATATTTTAAAGTGGATTTTCTGATCAAAGTAGAGTTATTTGATGACTCATTTTGTCCATAAGCTTAAAACAGTTTTCTAATGATGATTCCTAAATGACTAGTGGTTATTAACCAATTGCCTTTTTGGATTAACTTATGCCTTGATTGTATCAAATGTTGTGGACTCACTTGTACTTACACAAAGACCAAAGAACACTTATTCTAAGACATTACACATACTTCCACTCAAAAGCTTTAACCGAGAATTCTCACTCAGGAACTCTGTACCTCTGCAGTTGGAACTCAGTTTTGCAGAGACTGGAACTTGGGCCTCTAAGTTCCAATGATAGCTTTTCTTCAAATTTGCTTTACTTCATAAAATTTTTTACACTTGACATCTTTATGTCTAAGAATGATTTCTTCTTGGACATTCATGCTCCTACTCTAAAACTTGTCTTTGGGCCTTCACACAACTTAGAATAACAAATACATCAAACTTGTTTGTAATGTCATCACCAAAATATTAGGTGGTACAACAATATGTTATGTCTACATAATGATATGATACCCTCTTTTTACTATATGATATGTCTATATGATGATATAGACATATCTTATGCCAAAAGAGTGTATCATATCATCGTATAGGCATATCAGGCTACCTTAATTCAAGAAGAGAATTTTGAATAAAGCTCCGTCTTAAACTGTCATAGGCCTTTTCAAAGTCTATCTTGATAGCCATATAGCCTACTCTCCCTTTCTTGGAAAGCATCTCCTAAACAATAATAACATTGTCTGTAATCTGGTGGCAAGGGACAAATTACATTGTGTAGGGGCAATCAGTTTCGGGAGCAAAGGCTTTAATCGGTGATACACTCTTTTTAGCTCTTGTTCATATGTAAACGACATATTGGCCTTTTCCTCATGATATGATACACTCTTTTTAGTTCTTATTCATGAATGATAGGATACATTTGATTAAAATCATTATTTTGAACGTCAATTGAAATATCATAAACGTCCTTTTTAAAAGATTTTGCATTATTACAATGCCACAAGGTAGGGGTTTTTTTTTGTGTGTGTGGGGGGGTATTGTTTTTGAGGTAATAGTTGAGAATAACATGGGAAAATTATAAGTTTACCATAAGTCGTGAGTCAATCTTTTGATATATTAAAAAAGATTGTGGCATATATTCCGTATTAGATACGGATCGGATCACACAAGGGAGTAGAGGTGGCAATGATTTGGGTTGGGTTGGGTTCGGGTTCAACCCATTTGGGTTCGGGTTAAAATATGTCAACTCAAATCCAACCCGTTTATTAAATGAGTTAAAAATTTCAACCTAACCCAACCCGCTATGGATTCGGGTTGACCCAACCTAACATGTTTAGTAAGTTAAAGTTATTTGAGTTTTTTATTTTTCAAGTTATAAGCTATACAAAATAAAATCTCAAATCTTAACATAGTCTTAATACAACTAAATTGAAAGGTTTGACAATATGTTAAGAAGAGGTAGAGAGTAATGAGAAGTGAGGAAGAGGTAGAGAGCACAAAGAAGTGAAGAAGAAGGCATGACGAGATGACAAAATGAAAAATTGAAGACTAAGAGTGAAGAGGCAGAGCGGCAGAATGCAAATAGAAAATAGAAACCAGGGTTGGCTGGTGGTAATTATGACTTGAGTTTATGACAACCCGCATTAATTAAACCCGACCAATATTTAAAAATCAAACCCAATAATAAACAGGTCGGGTCAGGTTGAAATCGGGTTGAAAATTTCAACCCGACCCAACCTGTTTATTAATCAGGTTGGGTTAGGTTGACCCATTTATTTAATCGGGTTGATAATTTCAACCCAATCCTTTATAAAGAGGTTGGGTTCGGATCGGGTTGGGTCAGTTTTTGCTACCCGTACGAGGGAGTAATTGATCCCTTTGTTGCTAACTTTAACCAGTGTCACATAAGAGGCTACGAGTCATTAACTAATTTTAACATACAACAATGCATGTACAACGCGAAAAAAAAATGTTAATCTAATTGTTGAACTTTGACCGTGTGCTTAGTTCAGGCTTATCTAAATGAATGGTTTATGTAATCACATATTCACATTTGATTTCACAAACTTGTTGTAATGATTATCTCATAGGAGTAAAAGAAATAACTTTCGCTAAAAATTATAATAGATGAACCCAAATGTTGATGTAGATTTGCGCATACTTAACATACTCCAAATTCCAAAAACAAAAGATTAGAATACATGACTCAGTAATCATCAACCCACTCAATACACAGAGAGTATGGTAAAAAACTATACACAAGTTTATTTCATGTTGTGCAGCTCACTTAAGCATGCACAAAGCAGAAATGAACAAGAAGGTTGGAAAAAAAAACACCAAAATGCAGACAGAGTCAGGCATAGAGTTTACAGCAAAACTTGTAAAATTTCTCTTGTAGATCATGCAGATTTCATTGGCGGACTAGTAACTGAATCGCGCTGTAAGATCGTTGAAGATCTGCTCGCTGCATGGAATGGTAAGACCGCCCATGGGATGGTTAAACTCGAACTCTTCTTCAGCACTGCGAAGTAAGTCTTGGAACGAAGGGTGGCAAAGGAAAGACAGGGGCACTACATGTCTCTTCTTTCCATCATCTCCTACGTACACAGCAATGTGGCCTTTTGGAACTGACTTTTGTTGATTTCTGTTGAGGGATGAATGAAGTTTAAGGATTTGTTTAGTGTTTGAGATTACAGAATGGAATCTAAAACCCATGCTTCTTTTCGACTTCTCGTGTATAATGTAACAATATTTGAGTAAAGTTTGATTAAAATGAAAGTTTGTTGAAGGGATATTTATAATAACATGTAATGCAATACCATTGGTCTAGCCAACAGGAAAACTGGGAATTAAGCAAATAAATCAAACAAACCTAGATAAACCAAAGTTCACATGGCTTTCAGTGCAATTGGAACCCATATAACTAGCAAAAAGTGGCCTACATCGTGTTTTTGCTGAATAAATTAATGATTGTTCAACATCATGAAATGCTGAGTTTTTCCTTCAGTATAGAGTTGCAGTTGTCAGTTATTTGATGTGCTAAACTACTGAGAGTATATTTTAAATGACTAAAATATTCAGGCCTCCAAAACAAATGCGCATAATGGACCCATTTGTTTGGCAAGTTGCAGGGGACTTTTCTTATCTTTTCTATGGAATAATTTTCTTCTCTTGGCCGGTGCTTGCTGTCGTTTCATTGTTTATAATTACCACAGTAAGCAAAATGGTCTTGTAAGATGAACAGCTGATAAAGCTTTAGCGGTGGTGTTTAAAATCCGAGAACGAATCCCATACATAACTCTATGTCAATGTTTAATGTAGCTTTTTGGACATGATAGTGAATGATATAAAATACCAACTCTTGTTGGACTTCTGTGTGTGTGGCAACATTTTCATTTTTTCAGTTTAGTTAGTGGTTTTGTAAAGGTCCAGCAACTTTCTACTAAGTAATGGAATTTATAGATAAAAGCACCTCAAACACGGTAATGTACGACAGCACAGGTGAAATATAGGACAAGTGCATTGTACTCTGGCTGTCCTGTCAGGGCTATTACTAAAATGTAAATAGTACGGAGTACTTCAAAAACTTTTATTTTCAGGCATTGAATTACAGATTTCTGGGAGGGCATTAGTAATGGAACCAATGATTCGGCTGCTGCAAGGAATCAGTACAGATCTATCCATGCCCGTGTCCTGTGGAAAGTATTTTTCCACTGAATAGGTGCTTTGGACTTCAAAGATAACCGGATAGTTTTACTCAAGCAAAAGCCTTGGTGCGGCTCTGGAATCTAGACAGTCATAGGAACACTTGGAAGTTACAAAACTCACTTTATACTGTTAATTATAGGACATCTTTTAACAATGTTTTAATCAGAAGTAAGAAACACCCAACAAATGGGAAAATCAACAAACAAATCAATACATCAAATCATGCACCATAGAGTACCACACAACACTTGGAGAACTTCAAGAAAATTCTGTCAGATATGAGTAATTTGAACCTGTTGAGGAAGCTCTTCAGGAATCTTAGTCAATCGTTCACAACTTTTTACTACCAAGTAGTTCAGATTCGACAAGGCGCCTTGTTCAACGTTCCACTCCTGGAAACTTTTCAAGCCTTGAAGCCTCAAATAAGTAAGTTGAGGAAAACCTGAAGCAGAGCAAATCATCTTTTGACCCACATAAGCTTGGTGGTCAAGGCAAAGGCTTGTTAAATTTGGAAGCTTTTCTAGTTCCGGCATTGGGTCGTGCCTAATCCCACAAAAATCTAGGACCAACTTCTTCAAATTTGGTGGAAATTGGAGTTCATTTATCGGTACTGATACCTCTCCTTTCAACTCGAGTTTGATCAAGTTATCAAAACTTATGAGGGGGTTAACTTGTTCTCGGCCGATTATGGCTCTAAAGACAGTTAGACTAAACACAACCTTGGGCGATTTCTGAATGAATCCAATGTGCTCATTCTCAAGCATATATCTAACCGAGGCTTTTTTTAGATTTTTCATTGCAAGTACATCTTCGAGTAGGAAGCTGTTCACATTTTTCAGTGTGATTAAGTTCTTCAAGTTGTCCAATCTTAACTTTTCAGAATCTTTAATGGTGAAGTAACAAGGAAGGTAAAGATTTCTTAACCTTTCAAGACACCATAGCACATTTGGTATCTCTAACCTAACCTTTGCTCTCAAATCAAGTGTTTCGAGGCCCCTTAAACAGCCTATCGTTGGTGGTAGTTTTGTAAGAAGCATATCCTTCAAGCATAAGTACCTCAAATAGATGAAGTCCCCGATTTCTTTAGGCAAAGACTTAGAACTTACTACGACTCCTTCAAGATCTAGGACGCGAAGCAATTGAGACTCTCGACACAGAGCTCTAACAGATGCATGGCTAACCTCTGGCCCCTCCTTTGGACAAGAAAACAGCATAAGAGACCTAAGAATTGGATTTTTTTGAGGAAGTATAACCTGATCCTTACCTCCTTGTCCCAAGTATATAGCCAATCGTCGTGCTTTCGCATTTAGTACTACATCTTCTTTGGAATCAAATTCCATTGTGCTAAAAAAGTTTTCATCTTTAGACACTTTTAAGCATAAATTTCTCATCATGTCATGTAGCTTAAAAGATTTGATACTACCATCTGATGATTTCCTTTTAGATACTTGAACCATACCTCTTTGCACCAATTCACTTAAGCAATTCTCAGCAAAATCATCCAAAGCTTCTCCCCTGCAAACTTCGCCATTAGCTGATACCGCTATACCTTCAGCTACCCACATGTGGCACAATTTCTTAGTAGGTATTTCAAAATCTTCTGGAAAGCTCCCTAGATGAAGGAAGCAATTCTTTAGGTAATATGGTAAGGCATAATAGCATATTTCCACGACTCTTTGATATGATTGTTGTTGGTTTTTCGCATTCTGGTGAGAACGCAGGAGCCCAAGGACTTCCCACTCTACTGGTGTTTTCTTGGTCACCAACAGACCTCCTAGAGCAATAATTGCCAGTGGAATCCCTTGGCAAAATTTCAACATTTCCTTTGCCATTTCCATCATCTTTGGATTACCTGCATTGCAGTGCATGCTTATAAACTTTTGAATTTTTGTAATACTTCATTGATAACTCTTCTTTCTATAATGCAACAAATGCTATAAAACTGGAAGAAACAAGGGAAAAGAAACACAAACCCATCCAACTAACTATATAGAGATTTTATATAACAATAGAACACATTGAACCATCCTTTCCACGGAAGTAAATGCCATAAATCTATGCCTACTAGAGTATTAGGCAAGAGAATAGCAAGTCCAAAACCAGATAAGCTGTTAATTAGTTCATAATATGATTTTTAACCATGCATCTGTATCTATGTTTTGGGTTTAGAGGAAGTAAACCAGATTAAACAGAAAATAACTGTATAAATGTATATGAAGGAGACCATTTGTACCATTTTCTCTAAAAATTTGTGCTGGAATACGACCCAACTTCGATTGAAGAAGCTCCCAACTTTCACTTAAACATCTGGTCTCATGAATTATTGCTCCCATATGCATTTTCTCAGCCTCATACCTATCTTCTGTTATGAACAAAAATTTGCTTTTCGAATTGTCGTCGTCTCCTGGAAATGCTGCTTTAACAGCATCCCAAATCTCACAACTCCATACATTATCTAAGACCACCAAACACTTCTTTTCTAGCAAAACTTCAAAAAGCTTATTGATCAACTCTTGATCACTCATCAAGCCAATCTCATCACTCGAGTTTGTTGCAAGAGAATTTAATATCCCTCTTAGAAGACTGGAAATCTTGGTATTCCGGGGCACATAAACCCAAGAAAAACTGGTGAAGTATTTCCTAATTACATGATCAAAGTACACGTTTCTTGCCAAAGTAGTCTTCCCTACACCACTTTTTCCCCATATGCCAACAACTCTGTTTTCCCCTGCCTCACCTACCAAATAATCCACAATCTTCTTCACTTGATCGTTCAAGACAGTATATTTTTCTCTCTTGGTAGCATCTAGTGAATTCACTGTATATATCGATGACTCAGAGTCCGATCTTGTGATCTTGATACCATAAGCTTGAAGCCTTGAAGTCAACGTTGCGACTTTAGCTCTTAAGGCCTCAATATCGTTACTAGCATCATGGATTGCCTTAGCCTCGCCAAGAAGCCATAAATACCTTTCAAGCCTACTCCTGATCACGAACGTTTTTCCTGCATATTCTTGCTTTTGGTGGCTTATAAGTTTGAAAAGGAAATTTTCAACAACTTCCTCAGCCTCAAGAGCGATTTCTTGTATTTGTATGACCCACCGGCCGATTCTTGGATCAACATGTCGACTTGCATCCGCTTCCCTTAGGAAGCAATGCATCCAATCGAGCTCATCTCTAAGGTGCTCCACCTTTTCCTTTATCGGTCGTAGATTTTCTTCTTCATCTACAAGCAGATTTCCTAGCCGTTGCACAGCTGATTGAACAGAAGACTCAGCCATCGATGCAGGGGGAAGCTTATTTTCTGGCTAAGGCTTTCATGAGCATTTTTCTTCATAGATATGTGATTAAGTTATGATGATTTTTCTACCTTCATATTTGACAAATTCAATTAGCTCTAAGCTGGAAGCCGGCGTTCGCTGATTTATCTACTCCTAGTTGTTACTACTAATTAGCTGACTAATCTTTCTTAGTTGACATGCCAAGAACTTAATGTCAAATGACAAACTAAACCGTTCATCTAGTAAGGCAGCGCCATTAAATTATGCAAGTTGACGAATCAATATTCTATCGGTGCTGTAATCCCTCGCTAAAATAAGGCCATACTTTTAGAGCCAGTAGAGACGTAGACAAGAAGAATAGGCCTATAATTAAAGCCCAAATCTGAAAATATGGGGGCATTTATATTGCCAATAGTTTCAGGAGTCTGTCCAGCCCAATGTCATATGAAGTTGTGATGGGCATGGCCCACGTTGATATATTATCTTGCTAAATGCTAAGAGTATTAATACTGTAGGATTAGCAGTCGTTTACCACCTCCATATAAATAGCAAATAGGATAGTGCATCCGGGTGTACGATGCGCATCGTGCACCCTGTGCAAAACGCAAGAGAAATAACATAAAACACATATGGCTTTTGCTGGAGTTGAATGATAGTGGAAAACAGGTCAGCAAGTGTGGTAGGGTGGTAACGTGCATTGTTGATAAAGTTGGTAAGCGTGAAAAGGCGTACTTGGTAAACGTGAAAAGTAAAGATTTTTTACAGGAGTCACTGTAGTAGATACTATAGCGCATGGACATACTACTTTTTTGCATTGGGAATCATGAAACGAGGCCAAAATTAATGACACAATTTTACGAATGAATATTACGTAGTTATCTAATGAACATGTAGTTGTTCATCACTTAACATTAGGGAATTAGCAATGAATATTTCTTTACTTGGGTGAATTAGTTCAATATAATTCATTGAAAGTTTAAAAAATGAACATTTTACAACGAGTTACTGAACATTTGGTTGAGAGGAAATGAACATTTATTATTATGCAGTGAACATTTGTTTTACTTCACAGAAAGAGTTAAAAAAAATCATTAATTTGTAATGATTATGTATTGGGATTTGGTTAATTTAAATATTTCAATTATTGTTACGTATGAGGATCTATTGTAATATATTTAGTGATTGTAAAAGTATTTACAAATTGTGATATATTTTAATATTGTCTACGCTATGTCAATGAACATACTATTCTAAACGAATGAACATGCTAGTGTTAGCGAATGAATATACTAGTATAAACCAATGAACATACTAGTGTTACGTTTGAATGAACATTTCATTCCAGTCCAAAAATCTAAGAGATTGCATTGTAAACCAATGAACATACTCTTGTAAACCAATGAACATACTAGTGTAAACGAATGAACATTTACGTTTTTTGTTTGAATGAACATTTCATTCCAGTCCAAAAACCTAAGAAATTGCATTTGTAAACCAATGAACATACTCTTGTAAACCAATGAACATACTAGTGTAAACGAATGAACATTTACATTTTTTGTTTGAATGAACATTACATATCAGCACAAAAATCTAAGAGATTGCATTGGGAAGATGCATTTTTTGTAATGATGATGCTTGCGTTTTCTTGGCAGATATCTTTTGAATATTTACTTCAATATTTGAGATTTTGCAATGTTACTTTTGGCATTGTAAATTTTGTATTTTATTTATTTCTGGTCTACAAAAGTAGAAGCCTTCCAACTCATTCCTTTTTTATTTTTATCTTGTGAATGAACTACAATGGCTTCGATTCCCTTGGGTGAAGACATTGATGATATAAGCGTTGGTTCTGTTGATGAATCTCGAAGTGCTAATATTGAATGAAGTGGAGGTATATTTTAGCATATTTATGCATAATGTTCATTTATAATACAAATTATCATATATTTTATCGATGTTTTGAATTCCGTTTTGATATTTTAGAAATGATTTGTATTCTTTTGAGGTTTTTGTTGATTTAATTATGCATATTGTGGATTTTAGAAATTAATTAGCATATTTATGCATATTGTTGATTTTTTAGAAATTAATTAGCATATTTATGCATATTGTTGATTTTTTAGAAATTAATTAGCATATTTATGCATATTGTTGATTTTTTGAAATTAATTAGCATATACTATGCATATTGTTGAATTTCAGTTTATTTGAATTTTGTATTAAATTAGCTTAGTTAATGTTGATTTAATTAGCAATATTAAGTTTATTGATTTTTGTATTTAATTTTGGTAAGAGTCAGAAACACTGAACAGTAGGTTGATAAACACTAACCATCAAAGCAAATGCGTTGAACAATACACTTGGGGGAAGGAAACTTATGTTAATAAGCACTGAATTATGCAAGATTTGACTGAACATCAACTTTTATGCACTGAAAAATTGTACTAGATAGGCTGAACATGAACACATTTGTACCCCTTGATAAAAGGTATTGAACATTTAGTTTATAAAAGCACTAAAGATTAGGTTCATAATCACTAAACATATAGTTTAAAAAAGCACTGAACATTTAAGATGCTGGAGGGCACTGAACATTAGGTCATTATCACTGACTATTAAGGAAGCGGGCACTGAACATTTAGGGTAAATCAATGAACATTAGGTTTAATGTTTGTTGTTTGTAGTTAATATTAGGTTCAATGTTTGTGTTTTTGCAAAGGTTTTTGTAGAGTCCACATAGTCTGAGCTTATGTACAAAGAAGTAAAATCTGATGAAGAAGCGTATGAATTATATAACAATTATTCGTTCAAGCATGGGTTTGGCACGAGTAAAGGAAAGATGGAGATGAGGGCCGCTAAAAAAGCTACACGACTGCAGATATTTGTATGCTCTCAAGCTGGGTTTAAGAAAAGTAGGGACTTATCGGTTTATCATAAAAGGGATGTTAGAACTGGGTGCAAAGCATTTATTTTGTTTGATGTTGATAAGGATTCGGGTTTATTTATAGTAACAAAGCATTACATGGTTCATGATCACAGTAGGGTCCCCGTGTCACAACGACATTTAATAAGATCCCACAGGAAGGTTTCGAATAATCAAATTGCAATGCTGAGCAATTTCGCCGAGAGTGGAATACCTATTGCTGATGCTGTCCGTGTTTTGAGGAACGAGGCAGGAGGTGAAACTAATCTTGGATTTCTTGCTAGGGATGCTTATGATGCGTTGAAAGGGCAGAAAAAGGAGAAATATGATGGGTGTGATGCAAAGGGATTAAGGAGTAGAAACGAGGTTGACTTTTTCTATGATTTTGACGTGGATGAGGAAGGTCATCTTGAGTCTTTCTTTTTTAGGGATGGTCATATGAAAGTAGACTACGACGTATTTAGCGATTTATTACTTCATGACATGACTTACCGTACGAATAAATATGATATGATTTGTGGCCCTTTTGTTGGAATGAACCATCAAAACAAGAATGTGATATTTGGCATTGGATTCATACTGAATGAGAAGTGGGAGTCTTTTGAGTGGTTATTTAACACATTTTTGAGATCCATGGGTGGGAAGCATCCGATTATTATTATGACGGATCAAGCACAATCAATGGCTAGAGCGATAAAGATTGTGTTCCCAAACACCCGTCATCGTTTATTAACGTGGCATATCGGGGATAATGCTAAAAAGAATATTAAGGGATTGAGGTCTATGGAGGGTTTCAATGATATATTCAACATTGTTTTAAAATACACTGATACGGTAGCTGAATTTGAGCACTACTGGTCAAGGTAGTATGTATATCATAAGCAAGGTTTACATTATGTTCATTGTTAATTAGTATTTTGATCATTAATACTGAGTACAGTGTGTATTGGAAATTATAATATGTATCTTAGAAAGTTCCTGTTGAATGAGTTTTAGTATGTTCAGGAGGAGTTTTCAGTGAACATATCCTAAATTCCACTTAACATCTACTCAATCTCACTGAACATCTACTTAAACTCAGTAAACAAGTCCTTCATTCTAATGAACATCTATTTAGTACATCTCACTGACCATTCAGCTTAATCCACTACATTTAAATTATTCCACTGATCGTTTTTTCATTTCTACTGATCATTTACTTAATTCCATTGAACATTTAGTCATGTTCATTGACCATTCGCATAATTCCATAGAATTATTCCTTCATTTAACCGAACATTCGCATAATTGACCTGAACATTTCAATGACCATTTACGCCATTTCACTGAACATCTAATAAAAATCCAATGAACATATATTTTATTGAACTGCATATTTAATAAACTTCACTAACAATCTAGATAACTCCACTGCGCATTTAGTTAATTTCACTGAACATGTCTCCCATTTCCACTGAACATTTTTACTGAATACCTTATTTATTATATTCCAATGACCATGCATCCTATCATCACTGAACATGTTTTTGATTTGGCTGAATTACCTGTAATTCTAATGTACATAGTGTCCATTGTTGAACATTAACTTTGAAGTCAATGAACATACTAAACTGAACATACTTGTTTTGCTAAGGCAGTGAATATTAAGTTCAGTGGTACTAATCAATAAGTCGTACGGGAATGAACATGAGGGATATATGCATTGAACATTAACTCCAAAATCAATGAACATTACGGTGCTAACTGTAACTATGGTTAATATCGCAGGATTATTTTGATGTCCCTGTAGGTGATACTCTTGTTCATCCAGTTACTGCTATCCAAGAACTTCAAAGGTTCTAGCACGATGAATATTTTGATGTCAATATCACTCCCTTTTAGTGTGTTCATTCCAAGTTAAACAATTCGTACTTTTGGATAACTAGTATGTTCACTAGGGATATAGTACATGTTCATTATGGATACGTAGTATGTTCATTATGGATACGTAGTATGTTCATTATGGATAACTATTATGTTCACTAGAGATATTTTACATGTTCATTATGGATACGTAGTATGTTCATTATGGATATGTAATATGTTCATTTGAACTTTATGGATATGTTCATTATGGATAACTATATGTTCACTAGGGATATTTTACATGTTCATTATGGATACATAGTATGTTCATTATGGATATGTAATATGTTCATTTGAACTTTATGGATATGTAATATGTAATATGCGAAAAGAAAATGAGTTTTACTGAACATTTTTTATATAGACTCTGAATATAAAACACAAAGGGAATGAACATTAGATACGTAAGTACTGAACTTAAAAAAAATGAGTACATTCAAAGACATAACCAACCGTAATGTAAAATGTGCAATAACATACATCTAGAAAATTTAAAACAATATACTTTTACAATAAAGAATCATCAAAATGTTCTTTTCAATGCCAAGTAGAACATCACCCTTTTTCTTGTTCAGATCATCCACAAGGATCTCATATGTGTAGCGCAAACGTAAACCTTTAAGTACTTGGAACTGCACGTTAATAATTGATAAGGATTGATAAGTAAGGATTTGGACAAATGATAAATTAGAAAGTATCAAATTCAAAACAAATACTCACGTCAGTAGGACTTAGTCCACATTCCCACTTGGACTTCCCTTCATAGGTTTCCATGTGTCGCATCACATATATGCTGTAGTCAACCTCATTTTCATTCGATCTCCACGGCATCTCAAGGTTCCTTACCTTAAAAGCGTTGAAATTTTTCTTACTGCCATTGTTTCTCATATAGGTTGCCACATCATTCAACTGTTTCTCATTGGAGATATGTAAATGTTTCGTGAAATGTAGTACATATTGAGTGGTAATATGTAAATGTTCAGTGAAAATGAAGTAAATGTTCGAAACTAAATATATGTTCAGTGAAGATAAGAAAATGTTCAGTGAAATATAGGAAATGTGCAGTGGTAATATCTACATGTTTCAGTGAAAATGAAGTAAATGTTCGAAATTAAGTATATGTTTAGTGAAATGTAGGGAATGTGCAGTGGTGAACTGTAAATGTTTAGTGAAATGAAGTTAATGTTCAGTACAGTTTAGGATATGTTCAGTGTAGTGGGAGATAACTAACCAGTTTACCGGGATGATCATGGTATTTGTTTTCGAACAAAACCCCATCTGGAAGAATCCTGTTGTCAAGAAGGTCTAGGAACTTGTTCTTGACGTTCACGCAGTACAAGTAGAAGTGACCCAACGCGTACACTGGGAAGAAGATCTAAAACATTCATTGAATTATATTAATGGTTATATAATTATCCATATTTAATTTGCACATTTTCTATAATTATCCACATAATGAATGAATATACCTGGTCGAAGGTCTTGAGGGGGGGTAACTTGCTATCAGCCAAATAATACTCAATGCTCTCTATGAACTGCGCCATTCTAAATTCCTCATTCACAGCTTGACTTATTTCATTGTAGGCATCGCTCATACACATGACATTTGGTTCACAAAAGGAGGATATGTTAGGGTCAAGTTTATATTATGCGAAATATAGATAAATGCGGTAGCTTACAAACGGATTATTCGGGAAGAAAATCCTCTTCTCCTTTCTCGCTGTGTTGCGAGTGTTGAGTATTGCAGCCCATGTATCTATAATCTCCGTATAGATGTTCGCATCATTGGCCATCGACTTGAATTGATCCCGGGAGATAAATGTTTGTCCATCATCAAATAGTAACTCCCTAGGGTACATGTAATGAATTGGCCAGTGAGAACTGTATAATATGTGTCCACAGTAATGCAATGAGTAGTTTAGGATCTTACTCGGGATTGAGATCTTCTACGTATGCGTAGTCACATAGTACTTGTACTTCATCGTCGTCGCGATCAATCAAATTTGAATATTGCAGTACGAATGGGGATGAGAGCGCTGTAGGTTTTCTCCTTTGCCTTTTCCTACAAGTGCAATGGATATCAATTGGAGATAGACTGAGCATAACGCAAAAGCGCTTTGAAAACATTACGCAGTATGAACAAGAGCACTGAACATTTTACGCATAGTTACTGAACAAATAGCACATTGCATTGAACATTTACGCATTTGTACTGAACATTTACAACATTTCCACTGACCAATTACTATATATTCACTAAACATTTACTTATCTTCACTAAACAATTACCTATTCTAACATCTTTAGGTAATTTCACTAAAGATTTAGTATAATTCAATTAACATATTCTTATTTCCACTGAACATATCCTTACTTCCATAGAACACTTGCTACATTTTACTAGAACATTTACATATTTATTCTCTGAACACTTATTACATTGTCAATAAACAGGTATAAATTCACACTGAACATTTACTACCTTCCACTGAACATATACTTAATTTCACTGAACTTACACTTAATTTCGACTGAACATTTACTATATTTCACTGAACATTTAACTATCTTCATTGAACATTTACCTATCTTTACTGAACATTTACATATATTTTACTGAACATTTACTATATTTCACTGAACATTTACTATATTTCACTGAACATATAGTTATTTCCGCTGGACAATATTTCCACTAAACTTATACTTCTTTCCATTAAACGTTTCCTAAAATTCACACTGAACATTTACTACCTTCCACTGAACATATACTTATTTCCATAGAACACTTACTACATTTTACTAGAACAATTACATATCTATTCTCTGAACATTTATTACATTGTCAATGAACAAGTACAAATTCACACTAAACATTTACTACCTTCCACTAAACATATACTTAATTTCACTGACCATTCACTTAATTTCGATTAAACATTTACTATATTTCACTGAACATTTACTTATCTTCACTGAACATTTACCTATATTTCACTGAACATTTACTATATATCACTGAATATTTACTATATTTCACTGAACATATAGTTATTTCCACTGGACAATATTTTCACTGAACATATACTTATTTCCATTGAACATTTTGTAAAATTCACACTGAACATTTAATACCTTCCACTGAACATATACTTAATTTCAATTAAACATATAGTTATTTACACTGAACATTTACTATCTTCCACTGAACATTTAATATATTACGATGAACATTTAATACATTTAACATATCATTACTTCACTGAACATTTACTGAAAATAAATAGTACCTTTCTTCAACAGCAGATTCTACAATTTGTGCTTCTTCTTCTTGGGATTCTTCTTGGACATCATGAACTTCTTCTTCTTGGGGTTCTTCTTGGGGTTCTACTCGGGCTTGTTCTTCAAATTCTTCTTCAACATTTTCACTGATATCGTCATAACAGATATTAGTTTATGTTCTAAAAAATACTACATTATGATAAGACGATATTTTACCTTTCATTAAGGTCTTGAATTAAGATTTCCTGATCATGGTGATCAGTTTCTTCAACATCAAATTGTGATGCATTGGCTTCATCACTGAAATTCATATTATTATGCATGTTTATAATCATACTGAACATTGTGTATATAACTAATGAACATGAAGATAAAAATACTGAACAATTCATTGTACTTTGGGGGGACTACACATGCTTCATCCCAAATAGCCTTCCTCCCAACTTCATCAACCGATTCCCCAAACCAACACGCACCGTATATGTCATCATCCTGGCTAACGGGGAGGACATCAACTCTCCTCTGGCTCATGTGATGTAGGTCTGATGGAAGAATTATTCGAGAGCATCTAGACCACATCGATGCAACATCAAGGAGGGTGTTATCATTTAAAAGACCTCCAGGGTAAAACTTCTCCTCGACTTTCAAGACCTCGGTGAGATTCACAAAATCAGCTGCCAACTTCTCCGTCAGCGATCTCACCAGATTGTTGTATTCCTGAATATAGAACCAAACAGAAGATCACATAAAAGATGAACATTATGCTAGAAATCAATGAACAAGAAGAAGACAACAATGCACATTTAGCAAAGGGTCACTGAACATTTTCTTGATATTCACTGCACATTTATTAAAATGAATAATGAACATTTACCACAAATGCAATGAACATGCAGCTATCAACAAATAAACATTTTTTTAACAAGTACTATCTTATTCTAGGGAATTTATACCTCAAAGGTGGTGGGTTGGGGTTGTTGGTGTTGTTGCTCTGCTTGTTGTTGTTGTTGTTGTTGTTGTTGTTGTTATTATTGTTGTTCATGTTGTTGTTGGTGGTGGTGGTGCTCTTCTTGTTGTTGTTGGTGGTGGTGGTGCTCTTGCTCTTATTGTTGTTGTTGTTGTTGCTCTTGTTACTGTTGTATTTGTTGTTATTGGTGGTGATCACCATCTAGCAGGTGGATAGGTATAGGTGCGTGTGGAGATTGTGGCACCTCCATTCTGGTAAGCACACTGCCCTTACCAAAGCCATACCTCAGCTCGATGGCAATTTTTTCCTTCACCAAAGGAGCTTTCCAGACCTTCGTCAATGGAAAAGCCCTTGGTATACAGTTACCAAACCTTTGAAGACGATCAAAGTAGAATATCTGAAATTGAAGAATAATTGAAAGGAGTAAGTACACTATGAATGATCATTGAAAGGAATAGGTTAGTGAGAATGTATTTTTGGTTTAGTAGTTTACCGTCAAGAAGGGGAGGGGACCATTAAAAAACTTTGAAGGTTTACTCTTCCAAGTCATTGAAGCCTTAGCCAAGCTTCTTAACGTATAGTTGCTCCAATTGAACTCGCCTATGCGGTTCGTGTCGTAAGAAGTGGTGAGAAACCTCACAAAGACTTGTTGGGAATTTGAGCTGGACTTCATGCAGGTGTTAACTACAAGCACCAAAAAGCTCCTTTTCCAATTGTCGTCGAGAGGGACATTATCCATCATCAACCTCTTCTCGACATCCTTCAAAGAGGGCAATTTCCCTCCATAGTAAGCTTTAAACTCAAGCATGAGTTGGGATAGCCTCTCATCGTGGTAGGTAGCTTCCACGACTTTTCCCCCCATCCTCGGAGCCCGTACACCAAGTGTACGTCTGTATCTTTGATGTTAACTAACCTGTTACGGTCCAGTAGAACGCAGGTCCCGTCCGAATCAAAGTTTCGAACAAGGTCAGCTGAGAATTTAGGGTTGTTGGTAGGCAAATCAAGGTGTAGTAATCCGGCAAACCCCATGCTTCTTATTGCCTCTAACTTGTCATTTTTGTTGGCAAGGGCCTTGATAACGTTCTGGAGTAGGATGAGTGTCTGCCATATGTTCAGTCGTACCGCTTCCTCTTTTGCCTCTGTGGTAGTTGGAGCATCCACTGAGGATTCCAGTGTAGAAGGTTTCGATTTCCCACTGTACACACAAATAAAAATGCAATGTACATTGTATTAGAAAGCGATGAACATTAAGTACAGAAGAACTGAACATTATTTGTAAATATAGTAGATCAGTAAGTGTAAATAACATTAACATTCATAAGAAAACATTAACATTTACCTTTTCCTTTTTTTTGTCATTTTGCAGTTGGTTCTTGCACCTGCTTAGTTCCAACCTCATCCGTCTGGGGTGGAATTTCTGGTGCACTGCAAACAAAGAGTTGGTCTGTTAGATTAAGTCGGAATATGCTAGATGGTCAGCAAAATAAAGGGAATGGTCAGTGGAATTTGCTAAATGGTCAGTGAAATGAAGGGAATGTTTAGTGGAAATATGAGATTGATCAGTGAAATGAATGCGATGTTCAGTGGTTTAGGCTAAATGGTCAGTGAAACAAAGGGATTGTTCATTAGAATTATGCGAATGATCAGTGGAATTATTTGAATGGTCAGCGGGAAATGAACAAATGGTCAGTCAAATAAGCTAAATGGTATGTGAAGTGAGATGGAATAGTCAGTGTAAATAAGCTAAATAGTTATTTAAAATTGATTCTAACCTTTTCTTTTTTTTTGCTTTTTGGAGTTTGTGCCTTCTCCCTTTTAGTTCCAACCTCTTCAGTCTGGGCTGGCATTTGTTTCGCTCTGCAAATAAAGAATGGTCATTGAGATTTAGTACATGATCAGCTCAGATGGATAGATGTTCAGTGATAATTAGCTAAATGGTCAGTGACTTGCCGCTAAGAATGTTTAGTAGGAATATGCAAATGATCATTGAAAATGAATGCAATGTCCAGTGGAATAAGCTAAATGGTTAGTGGCAAATGATCAATCACATGAATGAGATTGATTTGAATGGGTCAGCGAAACTAAAAAAAATGGTCAGTCGAATAATCTAAATGGTCAGGCAATTGAGATTGGAATTGTCAGTGTAAATAAACTAAATAGTTATTTAAATATGCATTGATTCTAACCTCTTCTTTGTTTGTGGCTGCTCCCTTTCAGTTCCAACCTCGTCAGTCCAAATGGATAGATGTTCAGTAGTAGTGGGCTAAATGGTCAGTGACTTGCCGCTAGGAATGTTCAGTGGGAATATGCAAATGGTCATTAAAAAAGATTGCGATGTTCAGTGGAACGCACCCCGGGTGGTGCGGCTGAGCCAGAGTGGGCTCAACAGTCGGCCTATGTTTTCGAGCGCACGCATAAAAGCATGATTAGTTCCACCAACCCTAGTACAAGAGGACTGGGTTGGGCCAACCTAAATGGTCATGGGAAATGATCAATTGCAAAAATGACGTGCCCACGAGATTGATTTGAATGGTAAGGGAAAATAAACAGAATGGTCAGTCTAATTAGCTAATTGGTCAGTGAAGTGGGATGGTCTGTTCAGTTGAAATAAGCTAAATGGGATTTTGAACTGAATGATAAATGGTATTGTGTAAGTTGGCATTTGATGCAACTGAAAGGAACACCGTTCAATTATTCATTTAATGGTATTAATTCTAACCTTTTCTTCCCCTTGGAGTGCTTCTCCGTAGGAATTTCAACCACAATGGGCTTTGGTATTTCCACGGCGAGTGGGGTTGGCATTTCCACCGTTAGTGGGATTGGTATCGACTGCTCACTGCATAGAATAAAACAATCAATGAACATTTATAAATTTTCACTGAACATCTACACCATTACAATGAACATATATTAGGTTTCTTTCAACATTTACATATGTCTCTTACCATCTACGGTTATTTTCGAGTGACCATCTACTCGATTTTTACAATGAACATCCAATAATATATGTTGAACATCTACTGAACATCTACTGACCATATACGTTATATCCACTGACCATCTAGCAAATACGACTGAACAAATGCACTAAACATTTTAAAGTGCACTGAACATTTAATCAAATCTTATCAAATCCAATGAACATAATACCACTGAATAATTTACCCATTTTAGTGACCATTTGCTTAATTCTACCGAACATCTCCCTTTCCTCACTGAATATGTACTAATTCTCACTGACAATTTACAAAATTTCACTATATCATGTACCTTATACCACTGAACATTTCTCCATTTTTAATGACAATTTACATGATTACAATGAACATTTAACAAATACGAGTGATCATTTGATAAAATCAATGAACAATTATTTAAATCAAATTCAATGAATATTAAATCAAATCCAATGGACATTATATCAAATCCACTGAACAATAACACTCTTAGCAAATACACTGTCCATTTCATTTACTGCACATGTCCATTATTCCAGTGAACATTCACATCCAATAAAATCTAATTCACCATTTAGATTATAGTATTGACTATTTGTCATTTTTTACTGACCATACATATAATACCACTGAACAATTAACCCATTTCATTGAACATTTGCATAATTCCACTGAACATCTCCCTTTTCTCACTGAATATCTACTAAATATCAATGACCATTTACGAAACCTTACTATATCATGGACCTTATTCCACTGAACATTTCTACATTTCTAATGACCATTTACATGGTTCAATTGATCATTACATTCATTTCCCTGAGCATTTAATAAATCATTTATTAATCATTTAGCCAATTCTACTGCACATTTTCATTCCATTCTACTGTATTTTAGCCATTTGCAATGATTATCTAATTACAGTCAATGATCATTACCTTTATTTTAAATGACCATGATTTAATATTCACTGAACATTTAGTTAAATATACTGACCATGTATGTTATTCCAATGACCATTTGATATATTTCGCTGACCATTTAATATTCACTGAACAACGTTTCTGACTCCACTGAACATGTAATATACTCCACTGAACATGTAACATACTCCACTGAATATTATGGTAATTTCACTGAAAATAGAATCAGGTCCACTGACCAAATCCATAATCTCAATGACCAACAAGTTAATTTGCACTGAACATTTGGTCAGTTTCAATGAACATATAATTCAAACTACTGAACATGTTCAATGTGTAACTTAATACACTCAACTGCATTTCCAGTGAACATTTACTCATTTCCACTGACTATGTACAGATATTGAATGCACATCTGGTCAATTACACTGACCATTTACCTAATTTCATACAAAGTTTACCATCTATACAAATACAATCTATAAAAATACATGAACATTAAAAAGGAATACATTGTATACAAAAAAAAAATTAAATTGCAAAATTTGTTAATCTATGTTCTCGGCTTGCTCTGATATCTCTTCAAGCAACGCCGGATCTACAACAGGTTCATACATGAATGTCTTCTTCTTTGTTTTCTGGGCTTGGACAATGTTAATTAAGGGCTCTTCCTCATTTAGGTCACCAACAAACCTTCAAAGTGTCCAAAAAATTAGATATTCAATCCTCTAAAAATGAAAGAAAACGCCAAAATAATTTACAGCACTTACTTGTTCTTGGCACGAGACATGGTTAAGGGTTTAGAGGGTGAGAGTAGAAATTTATGAATGTTCGAAGAGAGTCTTAAAGATTTGCGCAGAGAAGAGTGGAAATGGGATGCCTTGGGTCAGTTTGTAAGGAGAGAGAGAGAACAGTATGAGGGAAGATGAAAATGAAATGGAAGTTGAAAGGTTGAAGTGAAGTGATGGATGGAGGAAATGATGACAGTTTTATGGGGAATGAGCACCTGCCGTAATCCGGGAAACTAGACACGTTTTCTAATGTCAGGATATGACGATTTATGGGGGAAAAAATTTAAACCACAAATGTTCAGCGAAATTAGGTGAATGGTCATTGGACTTGCTGACGTGTAAAAGTAGCCCCCTCCACTTGCGTCCCAGTTGCGTTTTGTAGTGTTTTGGCCTGCGTTTTACACAGGGTGCACAATGCGCATCGTGCACCCTGGTGTAACGTCCACCTTCTACATATACATACTGATCACTAAATCTCTTTCAAAATAAACGTAACGCTTTAACTTTCTCGTTTGTCAATGTATTCATTAGACCATTAATGTATTCAATTATCCCATGATTGATGATTAAAAAAAATTAGATTTTAAAAATACACAATAAAACCAATCCAAAAACATATTATTTAATAATATTTTTATATTAAATATTTATAAATGATCCTAAATTATGACTTAGGTACAGCAACGGCTATCTTAGCGGGTATGCTAATACGGATGATGGGAAGATAACAGCAAACTCTGGTCGTGAAGGAGGGGGTAATGTAGATTTTGAGATATGCCTCAGATTAGAAACAATGCAAGCTCTTGTGTCTGATGAGATATTTATGAGTTTTACCCAGTAAATAGACCAAGTTTTTGCGATCCAAATACTAGTTTTACTATTGTTTCGCCTAGGATAAGTTATTGATGTGATATGTGCGAATGTTAGCAGTACATGTTGTGTACAGCAAATTTTCTGATTTCCAATATGGTGGTATCAAAGCGGGTATAATCTAGTGGGTTAAACTCGTTACAAACTCTCTGCAATTCATAAAGAAATCATCGAATTTCTTCGGCATCTTTTCAAGATTCATAAATGGCACCAGCGTTAGAGTCTGACCTCACAACGAACCCAGAATACCGTGTATTTCTTGAGCAGCAGTGATGTTACAACGCAAAAGTTGGTATCCGTAGCATTTGATGGAACAGGCTACAATGATTGGAGGTGTTCTATGTTGATATTATCATCAGCCAAGAACGAAACGCGCTTCGTTGATGGAACTCTTACAGCACCTGCGCTTAATACAAAAGAACACAGAATTTGGATGAGATGCAGCAACCTGGTGATATCCTGGTTTTTGGCTTCACTCGAACCGTCTATTGCAAGAAGCTTCCTATATTTCCAGACTGCACGAGAAATATGGAAAGATTTAGAAGAACGGTTCAATCAGTCTTCAGGTCCTCAGCTTTTTTCAGTTCAACTGTCAGAAATTCATCAGAATGACAATGAAAACATCTCTGAATTTTTTACTCGAATAAAGCTTCTTTGGGACCAACTTGATGGGTTGGATCCATTGCCAGCGTGCGTGTAATGGTTGCAATTGTTGCCTTACTAAACAGTTACTCAAGTCTCAACAGACACAAAGGCTTATACACTTTCTTATGAAAGCTAGTGATAAGTATGAGAATACAAAGAGTATCATATTGATGATGAACCCTTCGCCCACAGTCTCTGAGGCATATGGATTACTACAAGAAGAAAAACACCGAGAGTTAAGTACAATAAGATCACAAACTTCTACGGAAAGTTTGGCATTTGCTGCAAGAAGTCAGAATGATGCAAGAATGTTCAAGAATCACAATGTGACATCCAGTAGATCACTCAATTCATATAACAAGACTCATAGTGGCCAGAAAAGGAATCATTTGTACTGTGACCACTGTAAGATGACAAACCATACTATAGATAAATGCTGGAAATTACACGGGTATCCTAACGATTTCAATAACAAGAAGAGGCTTGCTGCTGCTGCTGTACATTAGGAAGATTTTGATGATAATGAGGAACTCATTGATACGTCCTTGACTCCTGAACAATACAATATTCTGATGAACATCATGTCTAAAAAATCTTCTGACACTGACCAAAACCATTAAGAAGTAGCTGAATACATTGGCTTGACTGCACAGCTTCCATTGCAAGGTAAATCATTATCAGTTCCAATTTCTCAAGATAGATGGTTACTGGACAGCAGAGCTACAGATCATATGTGCTCCAACTTAAAATTGTTTAGTTCGCATAAACTTGTTGATAGCGCACAAAATATGATAACAATCCCAGATGGCTCCAAGGTACCAGTCAAGAATATTAGTATAATCAAGTTAAATCCAGATATTGAACTCAAGAATGTTCTTCATGTTCCCAGATTCAGTTTCAACTTAATTTCTATCTCTAAGATTTGCAAAGACACATGAGTTTCTCTGATATTCATTAAATATTATTGTTACATCCAGGCCCCTTTTAAGAACAAACCCACAATACTTGGCAAATTGAACAACGGGCTCTACAGTCTGATTCCTCATACTTCTGGCAGATCAACAATTTCAGTAGCTTACAATGCAATGAGCACATGTCTTTCAGCAATACAAGAAGCTAAGCGTTGGCATTTAAGGCATGGACATCTTCCCTTCAACAAGATTCAAAAAGTTTACAAGTTTATTTCAGTAAAAGAGTGCATAAATGACAGTTTTTGTCAAATCTGCTCCATAGAAAAACAAACTAGACTTTCATTTTCATCTAGTAGTATAAAGTCTACTAAATCTTTTGAGTTCCTTCATATAGATGTGTGGGGGCCCTACAAAATTCCGAACTACAACGGTTGTAAATACTTCCTTACCATCGTAATGATTACACCAGAATGACTTGGACGCATCTCATGAGAAATAAAAGTGACTCTTCTTCTATTCTTGCTCAGATGATCAAATATGTCCATAATCATTTTCAACTCAAAGTCTTGTTTGTTAGAACTGATAATGCACTAGACTTGTGTGAAGGAAAAATGAAACAACTCTTTGAAGATCAAGGGATAATACATCAAAGATCTTGTGTTAATACTCCACAGCAAAATGGAGTTGTGGAAAGAAAGCATAGACATCTTCTTGATACAGCAAGAACACTGTTTTTTCAAAGCAAAGTGCCTTCTAATTTTTGGGGAGATTGTATCTTGACAGCAACATACTTAATTAATAGAATGCCACTCAAGTCTATTGAGTTCAAGACTCCCTACGAAAAACTATTTCAAAAGCAGCCAAATCTGGATCATTTGAGGATATTTGGATGCCTATGTTATGTTTCTACACCAAAAAATTCAAGAACAAAGTTCTGTCCAAGGTCGTCACCTTGTGTTTTTCTTGGCAACCCATCTACACGTAAGGCATATAAACTTCTTGAGCTGTCTTCCAACAAAGTCTTAATCTCAAGGGATGTTCATTTCTTCGAAAAACACTTCCCATTTCACTTATCAGATTCTCCTCAAAAACAATACTCTCAACAATTTTTCTTGCCCCTTGTTACTGACTTGTCTGAAGAAATACACCATACTTCCAGAATTGAAAATACTTCTGATGAAGCAATCAGCGAGCATTCTGCGCAATCTACTCCTTATTTGTCCTTAACTCATGACACGAACAGTCCCTCAATCACAATCCAAGCTACATCAGAGAATGTCACATCTCCAGTCAGAAGATCAAGCAGGATATATAAGCCATCTGCACATTTACAACACTATGTATGTAATTCTGCCAAAAGTAGACTGACTAAACATTGGTGTAATTTAGTTTCTTACTCCCAATATACTGAAGAAAATAAAGTATGTATTGCAGCTCATACAACACATGACGAGCCAGTGACATGTTGAAGTAGTAAGGGAACCAGCCTGGATTGAGGCAACGAGCAAAGAAATAGAGGCTTTACATAAAACAGGTACATGGGACATTGCACCTCTTCCAAAAGGAAAAAAAACCCATAGGTAGCAAGTGGGTTTATAAGATAAAAAAGAGAAAGGATGGCAGCATTGAAAGGTTCAAAGCTAGGCTAGTTGCTAAGGTGTTTAATCAGAAGTACGACATAGATTTCAAAGAAACCTTCTCACCTGTTGTAAAAATGCCTAGTATTAGATGTCTACTTGCTCTAGCTGCTAGTAAAAGATGGTCTCTATTTCAGCTTGACGTCAATAATGCTTTTTTGCATGGAACACTAGATGAAGAAGTATACATGAGACCACCTGAAGGATATGATGCGCCCCCTGGACATGTGTGCAAATTAAAGAAATCCTTGTATGGCCTAAAGCAAGCCTCAAGGCAATGGTTTGCTAGGCTAGTTGAAGAGCTTAATTCCCAAGGATTTAAGCAATCTAAGAATGATAACTCACTGTTTCTCAAGCACGAAGATAATCACATTACTATTGCTGCTGTCTACGTAGATGATATTATTCTTATAGGCTCTTATGTCCAGGCAATTGAGTCCTTAAAGCTACATCTTCACGAGACATTTAGCTTAGCATTAAGGACATTGGTGAGTCATCATTTTTTTGGGCATAGAAATTAGAAGAACACAGCAAGGAATCATTATGTCTCAAAGCAAATTTACACGAGAATTGTTACATGAATGTGAGTTTGATATGTCCAAGCCGGCTTCTACTCCTCTTCCAGCATCTTTAAAACTTCATGATGATGATTTTGGTCTGTTTGAAAAACCACTTCAGTATAGAAGCCTAGTTGGGAAATTAAATTTCTTAACTCACACAAGGCCTGATCTTGCATTTGCGGTACAAATCCTGAGACAATTCATGCATGCACCTAATGACTCACATGTCAAGGCATTGATCCACACAATGCGGTATGTAAAGCACACAGCTGGACAAGGGATATTCCTAAAAGCTATAGACACTCTTACTTTACAAGCCTTTAGTGACTCTGACTGGGCATCATGTCCTACAACTAGAAAATCAGTTACTGGCTGTATCCTACTGCTTGGAAACTCACCTATAAGCTGGAAATCGAAAAGGCCACGCACAATCTCGAGGTCATCCTCAGAAGCAGAGTACGGATTTCCAGCTTAAAGCCAGTTACACTCGTTGTGATAACCAATCTGCTTTACACGTTGCAAAAAAAACAGTTTTCCACGAGAGAACTAAACATATCGAACTTGACTGTCACTTCACAAGAGATAAAGTTCTAGAGGGCATGCTGCAACTCAGTTATCTTCCAACCCAGCATCAAATAGCAGACATTCTGACAAAAATCATACCAACTGCTCAGCATGAAACCTTACTTCACAAACTTGGAATGGTTCATACTTCACAACTGCCAAGTTTGAGGGGGGGTATCGGTCCTGATCAACCCAGCCAACCGAAGACAGAAGCAAGCTGATGAAGATAATTAGTCAAGGTTGTTACTTAAAGTTTGTTATTTAGACTTCCGTAATTCTCGGAAGTTAGTTAGTTGCTGAGCTGTACATCTATATGATATGTATATAAATACACGAGCATGTATCAGAAATTTATTCATACATTGTAATGATACATCAATAAAGCATTATACAAAATCTATTCTCCATCTACCTATTTCATCTTCTCTGTTCATCAAACAAATCCATTTGATCAGCAAATTTTCTGATTTCCAATAACCTAGTTACTGGAATCACATATGCATTATCAATCAATATTTTATCTACACTGCTTATTCAATGTTCAGTCTTTCCACTTTTATATCTTTATTATATTTGATTGTAAGAGTTACGCAAGCATTTTCCACTAGTAATAAAATAGTGAAAAGCTTGTCCAAAATCTAGATAAATGGTTATGTGGGTGGTGCATTTACTGCTTGATTCTGTTTGATCGAAAGGTTGTGTGATATTTTTCATTCTTTAAGACCTCAAATGTCCAAAAGAATGGAAATTCGCGTCAAAAGATAAGAAAATGTCCCCTTAAAATTATCAATCAGGCACACAGCACACTCAGTAGTATAAAGTTTTGGCCTGTATGTCAAAAAATAAAAAATAAAAAAGTTTTGGCCTGTGCAGTATTACACGAAGTACTAGGCATTATATTTTGAAATTACTTCTTAGACTGGCAGATCGTCTTGATAATGAAGCAGCCCGCAAGTACGGAGTAATAATTAATACATCCTACAGTAATATAATTAAGGATGGCAATTGCGAGTAACTGATTCCCCCAACTTGTTTTTTTTTATAACCAAAACCCTATTTTTATCATTCTTGGACATTTTCATCTTGTTAACATACATCAACGTCAAGATGAACGCTCATGAAGAGAAAAGCCAAATTAAACTCATTTCAGAATGTTTTGTTAGACCAAAAGCAGAAGTTGAAGCTTCAAATCAACCTCACATTTTAGGCCCAATAGACCTAGCCTTTTTATCCTTGCACCAAATACAGAAAGGTCTCCTCTTTCCTACTAAACCCGAAAACATACAGCTTCATCTTTTGGACAAGCTCAAACACTCACTGTCTATTGCCCTTGTTCATTTCTACCCTTTAGCAGGTCAGTTTACGACCCGAAAATTCCAAGATGAGCATGCCATTTGGGTGTACGTGGATTGTAACAAGGGCCCTGGAGCCCGCCTCATCCACGCTTCCGCAGACGACCTTAAGTTTCCTGATCTGGTCTCATCGGTAGATGTCAATCTTATTACCCGCTCATTTTTTGACATGGGTGAGGAAGTGGTTAATCATGATGGCCATACAAGACCTCTTTTATCAATTCAAGTAACTGAGCTTCTTGATGGGGTCTTCATTGGGTTTACTATGAATCATTCCGTAGGTGATGGGGTTTCCTTCTGGCATTTCATTTCTTCCTTGTCTGAAATATTCCTTCAATTGGATGACAATAAAAATGCCATTATTTCCATTTCTCACATGCCCATATTCAAGCCGATTTTTCCAGAAGGATACGGCCCTATTTTAAAGTTGCCTTTTCTTGAGCCTGATGAGTTCGTAACCCGTAGTTTCAACGTCGGTCCATTAAGGGAGAGAGTATTTCACTTCTCGCCCGCTTCTATGTCCAAGCTCAAGGCTAGGGCTAATGAAGAGTCCACACTAGCGCACCACAATATCTCTTCATTCCAAGCCTTGGCCGCGTTGCTGTGGATCGCAATCACACGTGCTAGGAAATTAGAGCGCGATCAAGAGACTGCGTGCGGATTGATCTCAAACTTGCGAACCAGAATCGACCCACCATTATCCGGAGACTACTTTGGAGGGTACGTCAAAAGAGTCCAAGGTTCATGCAGTGTGGGGGAGCTTATGGACAACGGTCTAGGTTGGGCTGCAACGTTGGTCCATGAACAAGTAATGGGTCTAGATGATAAAGATGCACGCAGCTTTATTAAGAAGCTTGCGGAGGCGCCTTTTGTGGTTCAACCTAATGCGGCAAATGTGTTTTATAAGCCTAATAGCGTATTGATTGGCGGATCAGCGAGATTTGATATCTATGGGCCTGAATTTGGACTTGGGAAAGCGGTAGCTGTTTTAGCCGGGTATGCTAACAAAGAAGATGGGAAGATTACTGCAAATCCAGGACGTGAAGGGGGTGCTTGTGTTGATGTAGAAGTGTGTCTTAGACCAGAAACCTTGAGTGCTCTTGAGATGGATGAGGAGTTCACAAGATTTGTCTCCTCTGTTTGAATTAAAAATTCATGCTCAGCAGTACCTCAGTAAGGCTAGTCTGCATTGTCTAACATATAGTGGTATTAATATCTCTAAAACTATTTTTGAGGTTAAGAAATTTCGCATGTGTTTTTTCGGATAAGGTAATACTTTTTCCTAATTTTTTATGGTTTTTATGGCATGATTAAGCTAAAAAAATTATGAAAACTCGATTTTATAAAATTTATATAAAAAGTTATAAGTTTAATGCTCAAAATTCGATATTATAAATATTATATGAAAAGTTATAAAAACTGGATATTGTAAAAATTTATATGAAAAATTATGAAAACTCGCTTAATTAGGGTTTTTATTAAATGTATAACTCTTTAAATATTATATAAATGTATAATTTTCTTTTCCAAATAACTCTAAAAAAATCTGCAAAGAGTGTTCCATATTTATTTGACAAAATTATACATTTTAATTAGTCATATTCTACGTTTACAACTTTGTATAGAAGGGATACCATACCAATCTACCATATTCCGTATAATTTGCACATTATAATGGAAACTTATGATTTATGTTAATTAGAGGTAAAACCAGGAGCAAATTTTTAAGATGCTTTTATAAATTGCAAAGATGGATTTTATTTATCTAGTTCAACATGAATCAAACCTAGCTCCTTTTCTAGTCAGTCAAATGACTCATCAGTCGGTAAAAAAAATTTTGGACATATTTTTAGTATTATTATTTGTTTGTTTGGTAAAAAAAATTTATTATATGTTTGATTATCGATTGTAAATAGGGGTGACAAACGGATCAGGTCGGGTTTTTGTTCAAGTCACCTACTTTTGGGTCAGTTATCCCCCAACCCGAACCTGATCCATTTAAGTTTTCGAGTTGAAAACCCCAACCTGATCCTAACCCATTTAATTTCGGGTCGGGTTCGTGTTAAACCATTTAAGTTTTTGTGTCGAAAATCTCAACCCTAACTCTCTATTTTCGGGTCGGTTTCAGGTCGAGTTGTGTCAATCAGTTTTTTCCACCACTGAGATGTGGTTATTCATTAGAGTGGGTAAAGAAAAAAGAAGACTTTTAGGTTTGAAATGAAACGGCTGATAAATTGACAGTTTAATTGTATTTTAGGGTTTTAATTTGGTCTGAGTGACTGGCCAAGTAATTTTTTTTAATCTACTTAATATAGTTTGGCTATAAGGTCAGGTTCGGGTTGACCCGACCTGGTTTTGATCCAAACATAATTTCAAGTTACGTGAGTCATTTTCGGGTTGGAATTTTCAACCTTAACCTAACCCATTAAATTTCGTGTCAGGTTCGTGTCAACCCAGTTAAATTTTCAATGCGAAAATCTCAACACAAATTAACTATTTTCGGGTAAAGTTCAAGTCGGAATTTCGGATCGGGTTAGTTTTTACCACCCGTAATCGGGACTCGCCGGTGAAAATCCTAAATCCGTCGTGTAGGTGTATATGTGTATTGATTATTACATCGATTTGCATGAATAGCGAGGATGACTACATTTTGTTATTTCATCGAATTACCGTTTCCACATGAAACTCCCACGGTCCCACACTCCCACCTACCAATTTTATTTATTATTTTGACGGGAATTTTGGACCTAAGAAAAAGATACGGGACGATATATTTTTTCCATGTACAAGAAAAAAATTGAAAATTTTCATACGTATAAACGATGATGAGGTGCACTATTACAACTAGTGAGAGGATTACATAGTTTATTATTTTATCAGTAATAATTAAAAGTTTTACAACCTCCTGTTGTATTGTAAACAACATATTTTTTGTGCGCTTTAAAGAAATTTTGTTCATTGGCTGCTCCACCTCTTTTTTATTTTTGGCACTAAGCCACTAATGCTTCAGCTCCCATCCCGAGATCCCCACTAAACCTATCACTCATTTAAAATACATTATCCCTCTAGTCTTCAATTATTGATCATTCTATTCATAATATAGGCTTCAAGCTTCCACAAAACCTGCTACTTGCACGTCTTGAAGCTAGATTTCATTCCATTATGGCCGCAATCAAACTCATCTCAGAGTGCTTCGTTAAACCAAAGTATGAAACTGAAGCAGCAAAAAAACCTTATCATTTGTCACCAATTGAGATAATCTTGTTGCCCATTGCTCCCATACAAAAAGGTCTCCTTTTTACACTTGACAAACCAGCTTGTGCTAATGTTTATGGTCGTACCAAAACCATATCCAGTTTCTTAGAGAAGCTCAAACAATCGCTCTATATTTCCCTTGTTCATTTCTACCCACTGGCTGGACGTATGGTCACACAAAAATACCCCGATGAGCAGGCTTGTACAATCTTTGTCGATTGTAACAAGGGCCCTGGAGCAAGACTCATTCATGCTGTCGGACTAGAAGTTACTGTTTCTGATATTACATCTTCCACTTATGTTCCACCAGTTGTTCAATCTTTCTTTGATCTTGGTGAAAAATTGGTTAATTTTGATGGTCATACCAGGGCTTTGTTATGTGTCCAAGTAACGGAACTCCAAGATGGTGTGTTTCTAGGGTTCACTATGAACCATTGTGTAGTGGACGGTACAACTTTTATCCATTTTGTAAGCACGTTGTCCGAAATTTTTAGATCCATAGAGGATATTAGTGAGAGTGTGAGCACTAGCCCAAAAATCTCACGTACGCCCATCTTTAATATTAGACCATGGATAAAGAATAGTGGTAATGAGGGTGCTGAAGTCCTTAAGTTGCCTCACCTTGAGCCCGAAAAGCTCATAGACCGTGGGTCTGAGCCTGACCCACTAAGGGAGCGGATATTCCACTTCTCGGCAGAGTCTTTGGCGGCTCTCAAGGCGAAGGCTAACCAAGAATGTGGTACCCAAATTGTGATATCCTCATTTCAAGCCCTAAGTGCTCTTTTGTGGATATCCATAACACGAGCTCGAAACTTATCATCGGATCAGTCAACCTCTTGTTCCATTTTAATGAATACAAGGAAGAGATTTGTCCCACCTTTATCAGAGGATAGCTTTGGAAACTTTATTTGGGGTACAATGGAAAGTAAATGCAGTGTGGAGGAGTTATTGGGTCATGGTTTAGGCTGGGCTGCTGCAAAAGTACACAAATCCATTCTAGCCTTGGATGAATTACTAGTACTTGAAGTGTATAAATACTTTTCTCATAATCCAAGGGTAATATGGAGTGAAGAGGCTTCAAAGTTTTTTGGCCCAGCCAGAGTAACTATAGGAGGATCTGCAAGGTTCGATATGTATGGACCTGAATTTGGATTCGGTCGAGCAGTGGCAGTTCGCATGGGCTATGCAAATAAGGAGGATGGAAAGGTGACTGCAAACCCGGGTTGTGAAGGACAAGGGAGTGTTGATTTGGAAGTTTGCCTTGCACCTCACTCTATGGCTGCCCTTGAAGCTGATCTGAATTTCATGACTTATGTGACATTACACTGACAAGCTTTATTGTGCTCTTATAGGACCATAGTATTGTTTTCAATCTATTTCTTTTATCATTTTCCATTTAGAGATCTAAGGCCTTTACTAGTAAATTGAAATGTAAATGACTTTTTTAAGCTTTTTAAAAAATATATTTTCAAAAATAAGTTCTGAACTAAAATATTATCAAAAATAAGTTTCTCAATGTTAATAGGCAGTGATTTTGGATCAGCTTGAATTGGATTAACTCAAATACAAGCTACATGTTTTTAAAAATTCGAACAAAAATTATTATCACAAGCAACGATTTTGTTTTATTTGGTAAAAACGTATAAAATACTTAGAGTCAGCCTTGAGAAGTTTATTTTTAAAAAACATAATTTGGTTTAGAGCCTATTTTTTTCTAAAAAAAATCACTTATAAAAATTCTTCATTAACTTGCGCATATATTTAATTAATTTGTGTGTTTGAAGGGAAAGGATAAAAGACGGTAGAAGAAGAGATGAAACAACGCAAGGGAATTGACTGAGCTTGCATTTTCTTCCAAAAAAATTGTCCTACCGAAGATCAAATACTCCGTACTAAAAGACATGATAGAGGAACTTTTGAATTTTTTGGACAAAACAAGAATGGCACAAATGGTCTTCTGAAACTGAAAGAAGACATGTCAGATCTGGAACTCAGGATATTATGATTCTGATATTTTGTCCAATGAAAAAAATATATATATGGTTCAAATAATTTTGTCATGTGTTCATTTTTACTTTTTGGTAAGGATAATCTTGCAATTATTGAGCATAAAACACTCGTATTTCTCTTCTTTGATTTTTTTACGTTGATGACGTAATTGCAAACGCAACTTAAAGATGTTGCCAATTTGCCAACTCTACACTTCTTTCACGTTAGCTATTGCCATTTGCCACCACCCATCAGAGATGTTCTCACTGATTGTCGGGAAACGTCTCGTTCAGGAAATATTCTCGTTCTGATTAACTCTTTGAAGCGGCTAAGGCATATACTTTAGGAAATCCATGTCATTATGGATACACTAGTTGACATAGCCAGTCTTAAAGAGTGCTTAATTGGACTTGGTATTGAAATTTGGTGGATGGATGGCTAGATCGCAAATTAGATGGTGCATCCGGGTATAGGGATGTCAATTCAATTCGATTTCGAACCGAGTCCGATCCGATCCGAAGAAAAAAGTTCGATCCAAACCCATTTAAAAAAACTCCGACTCCAAATCCGATAAAAAAAACTCTGACTCCGAATAGGAGATGGATCGGATTCGGATATTGTATTACATCCAATCTGATTGTGATCCGAGTCCGATAATCCGATCCGAATGAGTATTATTAAGGCTAATATTAAAAAAAAAAGACCAAATATAATAATCCAAAATTAAAAAATTAAACAAAAAATAAATAAACTTGTGTTGTAAATTTACTTTATATGTTATAAAGATATTATAGTATTAGTAATGAAATTAACAAAAAAATAGTTAAGAAAATATTAAATTTTGGATCGAATTCGATAGTCTGACGGATCGGATTTGGAGGTTTGACGGATCAGATCGTATTCGAAGGTCCGACGAATCAGATAGTATTCGGAGGTCCGACGGATTCGGATTCAGAGTCGGAGTTAGTGGATTCGGATCCAAAATTAAAGTCCACAAACTTGTCGGATCGGATTTGGATTTTGTTGGATCCGCTCCGACTCCGATCCATTGCCATTCCTACCCGGGTACACCATGTTCATGGTACACCCACTCCAAAAAAATGTACATTACATATATAGAAAATGTGTATTATATATCTAAATAATGTACATAGTACACATGTCAATTATGTAAAATGTATATATTTTACATTTAACATAAATGACATGTGTACTATGTACATTTTCCATGTACGTAATGTACATTTTTTGAAGTGAGTGTACCATATTCATGGTGCACCCAGGTGTACTGTCCATCCATTATGGTTGAATGGTGGAAAGATCTTAATCTTATATGGCTCATTTATTGACCAAGTTTACGTTTACCTAATATTAGGTTATCAGTGTCCCATTTCATTGAAGTTTACCGTTTACGTGCCATGTGTAATAGTGTAAACCAACCAAAGAACCCCAATTTTAATTTATATACAAGCGCTACAAGGCTACAACAAAAGAAATTTATGACTTTTTTTATTCAACCTAATGCGGCAAATGTGTTTTATAAGCCTAATAGCGTATTAATTGGCGGATCAGCGAGATTTGATATGTATGGGCCTGAATTTGGACTTGGTAAAGCGGTTGCTGATTTAGCCGGGTACACTAACAAAGAAGACGGGCAGATTACTGCAAATTCGGGAAACGAAGGAGGTGGTAGTGTTGATATAGAAGTGTGTCTTAGACCAGAAACCTTGAGTGCTCTTTGAGATGGATGAGGAGTTCACAAGATTTGTCTCCTCTGTTTGAATTAAAAATTCATGCTTAACAGTCCTCAGTAATGCTAGTCTTACCTTCAGTTTCTAATAACATAGAGTGGTGGTATTAATATCTCTAAAACTAATTTTTTAGGTTAAGAACTTTCGCAAAAGTTTTTTCGGAACAAAGGTACTACTCATTCCCTAATTTTTTTTATTCTATTTGATTTTTTTATAGTTTTACATTAAATTATGAAAACTCAAAAATATAGTTTTTTTTACAGTAACACAAAAAAATTATAAAAACTCGATATTTTAAAAATTTACATTAAATTCTATTCATTAAGATAATATTTAAATATAAATTTTTTATAATGTAATGAAAATTAATGGTAAAATTTTTTAAATTTGACTACATAAATAGAAATGTAAATAAAATAAAAAAGACGGATGGAGACCTAACGTTTTTGGAAAAAAGTTGTGTTATTCCAATAATTGATTAGGAAATAATGCTTTGCTTTACTTTAATATAAAAGAAATTAAACAAGGAGTTCGATAGCATAAATGTTGATTTTCATGTGTTAAAGTCGTACAAGCTTTTTAAGAGAAGTGGAAAATAAGGTAAAAAGTGAAAGGACAGAAGATTTGAAGAATGCAGCATTGTGATTCTCTTTTGAATCAAAGTCGGACAGTAATTCCAAAAATATCGCTTTCATCGGTGGCCCGTAATAATTAATGGGATCATATCATATACTACGTAGTTAAAACTTCAATGTATACACGTTTACATGTTGAATTGAATGTGACAAACTGACAAATACTCGAGTACATGACCCTATCTCTGGAGTCTTCAACTACTGATCATTCAATTCGTAGGATTCAACAATATATAGAACACCTTCCCTCTCAAAGTCTTCCATTACTGATCATTCAGTTCATAATATAGGCTTCAACAATATCTACCACCTTCCGAAGCAAAACCCTCCCAAAACCTGCTACTTTCACTTATTGGTGCTCGATTTCATTCCATTATGGCCGAAATCAAACTCATCTCAGAGTGCTTCGTTAAACCAAAGCATGAAATTGAAGTAGCAAAAACACCTTATCATTTGTCACCAATTGAGATAATGATGTTATCCATTGCTCCTATACAAAAAGGTCTCCTTTTTACACTTGACAAACCAGCTTGTGCTAATGTTTATGGTCGTACTAAAACCATATCCAGTTTCTTAGAGAAGCTCAAACAATCGCTCTCTATTTCCCTTGTTCATTTCTACCCACTGGCTGGACGTATGGTCACACAAAAATACCCCGACGAGCAGGCTTGTACAATCTTTGTCGATTGTAACAAGGGCCCTGGAGCAAGACTCATTCATGCTGTCGGACTAGAAGTTACTGTTTCTGATATTACATCTTCCACTTATGTGCCACCAGTTGTTCAATCTTTCTTTGATCTTGGTGAAAAATTGGTTAATTTTGATGGTCATACCAGGGCTTTGTTATGTGTCCAAGTAACGGAACTCCAAGATGGTGTGTTTCTAGGGTTCACTATGAACCATTGTGTAGTGGACGGTACAACTTTTATCCATTTTGTAAGCACGTTGTCCGAAATTTTTAGATCCATAGAGGATATTAGTGAGAGTGTGAGCACTAGCCCAAAAATCTCACGTACGCCCATCTTTAATATTAGACCATGGATAGAGAATAGTGGTAATGAGGGTGCTGAAGTCCTTAAGTTGCGTCACCTTGAGCCGGAGAAGCTCATAGACCGTGGGTCTGAGCCTGACCCACTAAGGGAGCGGATATTCCACTTCTCGGCAGAGTCTTTGGCGGCGCTTAAGTCGAAGGCTAACCAAGAATGTGGTACCCAAATTGTGATATCCTCCTTTCAAGCCCTAAGTGCTCTTTTGTGGATATCCATTGCAAGAGCTCGAAAATTATCATCGGATCAGCTAACCACTTGTTCCATGTTAATCAATACAAGGAAGAGATTTGTCCCACCTTTATCAGAGGATAGCTTTGGAAACTTTATTTGGGGTACAATGGAAAGTAAATGCACTGTGGAGGAGTTATTGGGTCATGGTTTAGGCTGGACTGCTGCAAAACTGCACAAATCCATTCTAGCCATGGATGAAACAAAAGTACTTGAAGCGTATAAATACTTTTCTCATAATGCAAGGATAATGGGGAGGGAAGAGGTTTCAAAGTTTTTAGGCCCAGCCAGAGTAACCATAGGAGGATCTGCAAGGTTCGATATGTATGGACCTGAATTTGGATTCGGTCGAGCAGTGGCAGTTCGCATGGGCTATGCAAATAAGGAGGATGGAAAGGTGACAGCAAACCCGGGTTGTGAAGGACAAGGGAGTGTTGATTTGGAAATTTGCCTTGCAGCTCACTCTATGGCTGCCCTTGAAGCTGATCTGAATTTCATGACTTATGTGACATTACACTGACAAGCTTTATTGTGCTGTTAGGATCTTATATTATTGTTTTCAATCTTTTTTATTTTATTTTGTTGGTATGATTTTCCATTTAGAGATCTAAGCCCTTAATTAATAAATTGAAATGTTTGGTTTCATTAACCGTGCGTATAATTTGTATGTTCGAAATGGCAAGGATAAAAGATGGGAGAAATGGAGATGAAACAACATACAAACGCAAGGGAATGACTTCCATAACATTTTGTACGACCTCAATTTGGGATAGGTCGTGCTTTGGCTGTTCGTATGGGATTAGCTAATAAAGATGATGGAAAGGTGAATGCAAATTAAACCCTGGGTATGAAGGAATAGGGAGTGTGGATTTGGAAATTCGCCTAAGACCTCCACGTTATGGCTGCTCTTGAAACTGATTCAGAGTTTACGAGTCTTGTGTCATTGGAATAACAAGCTACTTTGGTGCTATCATTGGAGTTGGGAAGATTTTACTAAGAGAAAGAGAAATTTGAATGCTTCTCCGAATGTATGGACACCTGTACTTTACAACCGTTTCCCTCTGTTTCACTTTTTATTTCTTTATATGTTCACACTCAATTTGGAAGAAATTTTATGATTTTCCAGAGTGATAACAGAATTGAAATAGTCATGGGCTATTTTCTTTGCTCAAAAAGTGTTTCGTATTTAAAATGACAGGGTTGAAAGAAAAGATTGACATAATTTAGAAATAGCAAGGACTCTTTAGGCTTTATGTCGTGACTGACTAGTAGTGTACTCAGTTCGGACTCGCTAAGGATATGCTTGGCTCATTTCTAGTATGAAGCTCGACAAACTTTTGAGATCGGGCTCAAACTCAATAATTGAATAGGATCTCAACTAGAAACTAGACTCGGGCAACATTTTAATAAAAAATAAAATTTTAAAAATTATATATATATATATATATAATTTAAAATTTTTAAAAATATGTATACATTAAATTTTATCGAGGTTATTAATGAGCTTTCAAGTCAAGTCAAGCCTTACTCAACTTAGTTCGGTTAAATCTCGAGTCGATCACTCTATTTGACTAAGTTTTGATGAGGTTATTGATTTGTTAAGCACCGTTATGTCCAGCTATTTGACAGAGCATGTAATCTAGGCCTTACCGTTAAATAATCAACCACGTCTCGTCATGTACTTAATAGCCCACGCTATTTGAATTAGGCTGAATCAGCTAAAAATTAGTCCCCTCAAAGGACGAAGGATGGGGCAAATCAATTAGTACCCCACTATGCTAATTTTGCACGGATATAATTTACTACGTATTGTTTGATTTCTTTCTCTCTTTTTTTTGACAATGTTGTTTGATTTCTATAGTGTTCTGTTTTTATTTGTTCTCTAATCATAGTCATTTATTGACCAAGATTACTTAAGACGTGGCATTAAAATCTGGTCGATGGCTCGATGCGAGAAAGATCTTAAGCTTATATGGCTCATTTATTGACCAAGTTTACGTTTATCCTAATATTAGGAATAGGTGCCGTCCATGGTGTGGGGCTAGCGGGGCACACGCTCAGGGCTTCCGATAGAAAAAGACCCAATTTTTTTAATGTTAAGATAAAAATAAAGGGATATAAATATACTGTGCAAATTTTATTGTATTAACTGGAGTAGCTCATTAATAAATGGTCTCATTTGTGAAATTTTTAATATAATTTGGCATGGATTTGATTCTCATTATGACAATTTTATCCAAATGTATATTTCTTAATTGTTCGTTTATTTCCTTTTTTCTTAATCTCATGCTATATATATATATATATATATATATATATATATATATATATATATATATATATATATATATATATATATATATATATATATATATATATATATATATATATATATATATATATAGGGGCGGGTTCTGGTGAGAACCCCTCCTTATATAAGAACCATGCATATATAAGAACTCATCTATAACCGTTAATTAAGTGTACTTTGATGGTTGTGATTAATTCTTTAATAATGGCAAAATTGTAAATATAGAAAAATTTGAAATTAATTGGCAGTTGAGAAAATTCCGCACCCCGTAATTAGTGGGTAGTTTCCAAAAACTTATTTTTATACTATTAATGAATCAGGTTTTCAATGTCAACTTGCACAATTTTTTAATAGTTTCCAAATTATTTCTATTAATTTATATTTGATTTTCACTATTTTTTTAGTAGTAATTTGAACATCAATATTTAAATTTGGAATATCAATATTAGACCTTAAAATAATAGCATAAACATTTAAAACATATGTGTTAAGATTTAGAACATCGCTACTCAATTTTAGAACATCAGTATTACATTTTACAATAATAGATGAAAATTTTAAACATATGTGTTAACCTTTATAACATCAATATTAAATTATAGTGCATCAGTATTAGACCATAGAACAATAAAATAAACATTTAGAACATATGTGTTCAGATTTAGAACACCAATACTCAATTTTAGAACATCAATATTAGACCTTAGAATAATAGAATAAACATTTAAAACATATGTGTTAAACTTTTGAACACAAGTACTCAAATTTAGAACATCAGTATTACACATTATTACATATTACAACAATAGATGAAATTTTTAAACATATGTGTAACCTTTAGAACATTAATATTAAATTATAGTACATTAATATTAGACCTTAGAACAATAGAATAAATCTTTAGAACATATGTGTTAAGATTTAAAACAACAGTACTCAACTTTAGAACATCAATATCAGGCCTTAGAATAATAGAATAAACATTTAAAATATATGTGTTAAGCTTTAGAACACAAGTACTCAAATTTAGAACATCAGTATTACACATTAAAACACTAGTACTAACTTTAGAACATCAATATCAGACTTTAGAATAATAGAATAAACATTTAAAACATATGTATTAAACTTTAAAACATCAATATTCAAATTTAGAACATCAGTATTCCACATTAGAACAATAGAATAAAATTTTAAAACATAGGTGTTAAGTTTTAGACCATTAGTATTGCGTTTTAGAACATCAGTAAACAATGAAATGAATATTAACACTAGTATTCTAAAAAGTTAGACTATTGTTCTAATTCTAGTGTTCTAATACCTATTGTTCTATATTGTAATTCTAGTGTTCTGTATTCTAAAATTGTCATTGTTCTATATTGTTTTGAAATTTAATTCTATTGTTCTGAAATTTAATTTTATTATTCTAAACTTTTGCAATGTTTTGAATATTAACTTTATTGTTCTAATTAATAATTCTCTTATTCTAATGTTAAATTTTAATGTTCAACTCTATTATTCCATTATCTATTGTTCTAAAATGACACTATAGTTCTAAATAGTAGGGCTATTGCTCGAAGGTTATTATCACTTGTTCTAAACTTTTATTTAATTATTCTAAACTTTTGCTACGTAGTCCTAAATATTAATTGTATTGTTCTAAATATTAATTGTATTGTTCTACGTTATTATCTATTGTTCTAACTTTATTTCTTTTGTTTTAAACTCTTGTTACGTTGTTCTAAATATTAATTGTATGGTTCTATATACTCATTGTTCTATATTGTAATTCTAATGTTCAAAAAATGTATACTAGTGTTCTACAAATCTATACTAATGTTCTGAAATACATACTATTGCTCGTATTGTACTTTATTGTCTTATAGGCTGAATCTAATGTTCAAACAATCTATACTAATGTTCTAAATATAATTATAGTATACTTATAATTCTAAAATAACTATTTTTTATATTGTAACTCTAGTGTTCTTAAAATATATACTAATGTTCTAAAATAACTATTATTCTACATTGTAATTCTAGTGTTCTTAACATGAAAAATATTGTTCTAAAGATTTATATGAATGTTCTACAATTATATAATTTTGCTCGTATAATACCTATTGTTCTATATTTTAATTCTAATGTTCTAAAAAACTATACTAATATTCTACAAAACTATACTAATATTATAAAATACATAATATTGCTTGTATTGTACTTTATTGTCTTATAGCCTAAATCTAATGTTCAAATAATCTATACTAATGTTCTAAATATAATTATAATATACTTATAATTATAAAATAACTATTTTTATATTGTAATTCTAGTGTTCTTAAAATGTATACTATTGTTCTAAAATAACTATTATTCTACATTGTAATTCTAGTGTTCTTAAAATAAAAAATATTGTTCTAAATATTTATATTAATGTTCTAAAAATTCTATAATTTTACTCATATAATACCTATTGTTCTATATTCTAATTCTAATGCTCTAAAAAACTATACTAATGTTCTATGCATACTATTGTTCTATAATTACAATTCTAAAATTGTCATTGTTCTATATTCTAATTCTAGTGTTCTAAAAATGTTCTAGTGTTCTATAATTACAATTCTAGTGTTATAATTACAACCATCACAGTACACTTAATCATGCACTATATAAATAATGAATCAATTACGAAAAAAAAAATGAATCATTTACCATATTTTCCAATGCAAAAACAGCAAACCTATACTTTGAATATGATATATAGAGACACTACTGATTTTAAAACCTATATTGACATTTTTAAATGGATAAAAATAGGAAACTGATTATGGAATAAAACTGATTTTTCAATTATGCAAATTTTAGTGAAAACTGCCCATTAATCACGGAAACTTCCTTAACTAACAAATCCGACTTTATTCTATTTACTAATTTGCCATTAATGTTGATTGAATCATAACCATCAATCTCAACTAAATCAATGGTATTAGATGAGTTCTTATATAACAAAGGTTCTTATATAAGTAAGGGGTTCTCACATGATCCCATTTATATATATATATATATATATATATATATATATATATATATATATATATATATATATATATATATATATATATGTAAAAGTTAAAATAAGAAGAGTACTTAAAATGAAAAGGATAAGAAGACATCTTGACTCTTCGTCTCCTAAATCCAACGGATGATATTTTATGTACTCATAGTGACCAAATAATTTTTTCCTCTTATAATGACTCTTTTTATTATTATAGTTACTCTTTTTTATTATTATAGAGTCTATTTTTTATTGTTATAGTAACCTTTTTTTTTTTGCATGAAATCTCTAGCGTTAGATCTTACCATTTGAATGGCTAAGATCTCTTCTTATTCTTCTTATTTTAAGCACCCTTCTCATTGGATCCCTCCCCTATATATATATATTTCACATGAATGCAAAATTAAGTAACAACTTATTAAAACTAAATACGACATACAAAATATTATTGTTGTTGAACTTATCTAAGTATTATCATTTAACTAAAATAGCTACTTACGTCATCAATAAAAACTGTACAAATTTCAACCAATTATTTTGTATATTAATTGTAAACAGTTATCATTGTTCCTCATTTTGTTAATGTAATGACATTTTATTAATTCGTTATATTTAGAATGTGTACTAATGTTTTCCATTTTGACTATATTTATTAATTTGTGAAGAGAACTATTCATAATATTATGAAGAGAAATGATCATAATAATAAGATAACTTAGTAAATACAAATGTTTATGAAGTAATTTGCTCATAATATTGTTTAAATTAAAAATTTTATTAAAAATTTTTATTTTTTTAACACTATTGATGATTTATGTGATTATATATAATTTTAATTAAATTTTTTAACAGTTTATTTATTTTGTGAAACCATTACTTATTTTTTTATTTGTAAACAAGCAAATAAAATTATACGAAGTATATTATTAAATTTTAGGGCCTAAATTTCTTATTTCGCTCTAGGCCTCTACAATATTGGCCTGATTAGAAAATCAGTGTCCCATCTCATAAAAGTTCATGTGCCATGTGTAAACCAACCAAAGAACTCCAACTATATATACAAGCCCAACAAGGCTACAACAAAAAGAAAATCATTGCCCTACTCAATTACACCATTATTCTATTTTTTTAACATCCACTATTTAAATGTTGAAGCTTATAAGGTTATGATTTAGCCCCTGTTTAGATTATAGGAATGGACTGGAATGAAATCAGAAATGATATTTGGGAGGAATGAAATCAGTTTTAAAGAATTATTTGGTTAAGTATATGAATGGATTTTAAACTCTTTCCCGTTGTTTGGGTTAACACATAAATGAGATTCAATTTCTTACCTATTGTTTGGTTCAAACAAGAATGGAATAAGAAAACTGTAATCTTAATATTAATAATAATTTTTTTTTTACTTTTATATATTCATGATATTGAAATAACTATTCTAATGCATATTATAAAAAATTACTAACGATAATAATATAATACTAAAATTTATAAATATATCAATAGCAGTGATAATAGTTGAATTAAAATGATAATATCATTAATAACAATAACAATAATAAAGATTACGTTAATAATAATATAATATTAATAATTATTATTATTCTAACTATTATAATAAGGTGACATCCAAAAGTTTTTCAAAAGTCAAGCATCGCGATTTGTCAAGAGGTTAAGAAGAAACTCTTTCTTCCATTCGTCATCTAGACACTGGTAAAAAAGACCAAGCTTGCTAGAAAGCACAAATAATAGCTTCGAATTTGGTGAGTCTAGGTATACATGCAACCTTGGCCAACAAATTATCGAATTGATTATCTTGTGCTTGTTCATGATGCCAAATGAGAATCCATTTTTCCTATAACTCCAACTACATCCTTTATAGTTGAAGTTATAGGATCATCATCCTCCACCCTTTTTCTCTTTTGTCTTACCTTTTTGGAAACAATGGGAGTTTGTTGGGTTGTTTTGTTAACAGAGTCATCTTCGCCTAAGTAAATGGGGACATCGTCGTTCTCATCGTCCAAGTTGATGGAATATTGATTTTGTCCTTCTACCGCGTCCTCAAATGTTTCGACATCAACTCCTTTGGCGCTATCATTTCCATAATATAAGCTCCAATTATTCGAAAAAAGGAAAAGGAACTTTACAGAAGCCTTTTGCAAGTTTGTGACAATTAAAAAAAAACCCACAATGAAATAAAAAATATAATATATGAAGCAAAATCAATATTTAATAGTAAAACATGTTTACCTTACAAAAATCATCATAGCTTTGTCGTTCACATGCAATCGTACAAGTTTCACTATCCCAACTAAATCAAGATGTACTGTAAACCATTTTCGATATGACATTGAATTTGTCTCAGAACCACTTACTTTCGATTCAATATGCGGGGTTGCATTCAAGCCACAAGTAGGTCGTTTTTCATGTAACATGTTCTCTAGCTTGGCTAAATAACCACTTTTAAAGCTCCTGTTTGTTTTTCATGTCAAATCAAGACTATTAATAATGGGATTTGATACACTTTCAAAGATTATTATCAAACAGAAGGATGAGCAAAACCAAATTTTTACCTCAAAATATTAATAATGGGTTTTGATACACTTATATTGGATGTGTGTTGGTAGTTTTCCAAAATAGTTATATTTGCTTCAAATATGTTTGTATTGATTTCTTATCCTAAAATAATGTGTATTATCAATTACCATTCTTATTATTAATCACTTTTTTAGCCTAAACTTGATTATAATCACCACATTTACACCTACTTCAGGCTTTGTAATTATGGTGTTTACATATAGTATATAATGCTTCTCTTTGAGGATATGTCATATGATTTCTTAGTAAAATGAAGCCATCATAGTGCATAGAAAGTAACACGGAATCGATGTTTCCCGAGAATATTGCTATCATGTGCGAATTCAATTATTTCATATAATAAAAGATCTTATTAGGTAAAGATTAATTAAATGATGAGTGGGGAGGCCATGCAAATGCACATAAGACACTAACTCCCACATGAATACAACAGAGTGTCATCATAACTTGGGGGAGGATGTGTACATTAGGTGTCATAACAAAAGGTTGTACATTAGGTGTCATAACAAGAGGCATTAACTACAATAACAACATCCCATCAATTGAAGTGGGTGAACACAATGTAGTTATAAGGTATTTGTAAGTTGAATCTCAACTTTCAAGCACTAACCAGTCACTAGTGGTACTCGAATCACTCACCAACAAGTCCTAGATGTCACTGACTCTGTGCATCTCTCTTTCTCCGTTCAACAGATAACAACACCCTTACACCCACCCACCTAGCCACCTGAAACATCTAGTAGACTGCTCACTACACCCTAGTTGGTAATGAGTTTAAAACCCATTCCATCCATTCCAATTTTGCACACCAAATGGACCCTTAATACCTTCCTAATTTTTTACTCTATTTAACTTTATATAGGTTTTAAGATACTTCCTCCATTTCTTTTTGTTCTTCTCGTTTGAAATCTATAGATTTTAGAGCCAAACTTTGACCACGAATTCTTCCTAATGTATAAGAAAAAACATAGTCATGTAGGGTCTTAAAAGATTCTTCTCAATATATATTTTTTCAAATATCAACTTTTTTGAATTTTTGCAAATATCAACTTTTTTGAATTTTTGCAAATACACAATTAACAATATTTAAAATTTAAGTTTGCTTTAAGATCTGTGCAAAAAAAATGGGAAGAATAAAAAGAAACGGAGGGAGTATAACTTAAAACGTTTTTATCTCCATTGTTGCCTCTACACATGTCGTCTCTATTGTTAATTTAATGAATAGTTGCTATTAATACTTGAAAATATGCCTACAACGAACAATATTGTATCCATTCTCAATAAGGACAATGTTTAGAGAGAAAAGAACACCACATCTATCTACTGGTGGTCTGGTGTATATAATGGTATTTTTATTGTTGAGAGAATTTTCAAAATGTTGTAAGTTTTGTTATTTTGAGAAAACACCAATTGACGTAATTTTGGACAGATTTCTCTTTTCAAGTCCCTTATCAAGGATTAAAATCATGTTGTCAAATTTTATCCCTACAATGTTGTAGAATTTTGGTACATATTTGAATGGTAAAGAAATTTAAAATTTTGGTGGAAAAACAAAATTTTCGAAACTTCTTCCTCGCTTGCATCCTCGTCAAAATTGAATGGGTATAGTTTTCATGTCTCCGCAATCTCTCTCTACTTGCATTTTCCTAATAATATAAGATTAAGTATTACTCACCTAACCCCAGTAATTGGACCCTTCACCCGAGTGCACAGTGAGCATCGTGCACCTGGTACAAAACGCACTGACATTACACATAAAACACAGGCAAATTGACACGTTAGCATAGACAATAAACATCAACGTGTAAGGCAATGAACATTAGCAGTTTCAAAAATTTCCCCCACTAAGTGCAATGATTACTGTTCGATTTCCCATGCAACACGTTCCCCAGTACTCAATAATAATTTTTATTTTTTGCCTTTGAAGTATATGTTCAGTGCCTTTGAATGTAATGTTTGTTGCCTTTGAACGTAATGTTTAGTGCCTTTGATAATGATGTGTATTACATGTGAACGTAAATTTCATTGCCTTTGAACATGTTGTTTATTGTCTTTGAATGTGATGTTCATTGCATGTGAACGTAAATTTCATTGTCTTTAAACGTGATGTCTATTGCCTTTGAACGTGATATTCAATGTTCATTTTAATAAATATGTGTACAGTGCGTGTACATTCCCAATGCAAAAGTTCAGATTTAAAAATAATATTACAAAGTTATCTATACATTTCTTTTCCCAATGCGCATATTACGAAGCACTAAACATGACTATTTCGATTTCCCATGCAACATGTTCCCTAATACTCAGTAATACATTTTTTGCCTTTGAAGTGTATGTTCAGTGCCTTTAAACGTAATTGTCATTGCCTTTGAACATAATGTTCAGTGCCTTTGAACATAACATTCATTGCATGTGAACGTAAATTCCATTGCCTTTGAAAGTGATGTTAATTGCTTTTGAACATAATGTTCATTGCCTTTGAACGTAATGTTCAATGTTCATTTTAATAAATATGTATCTAGCTTGATTTAACATGTTTATTGTTATAATATACGATGTTCAGTGAAGTAATATATAATGTTCAGTATTATGATATATAATGTTCATTTTCATAGTTTGTGTACAGTACGTGACATATTCCCAATGCAAAAAGATCATATTTTTAATGAACCTTGGGACCTGTACTACTCCCACTTTGCAAAAATATTTTTGCTTTTCCCTATTATGAAGTTACTTACATGGAGAAAAATGAACATCGCATATCCCTATGTTAGTTGTCTGCTAAAAGAATGTTTATTCATTTTCATTTTCTGTTACATTGCTGCGTTTTATATTAAATGTGTGCGTTTTGGCCTGGGTGCACGATGCTCATTGTGCACCCAGGTCCATAGTCTTATTTGCAACCTAACCCTACTCCCTTTTTATTTTGGTTGGTGTTTAAAAAAGTAAATATTTGGAATTAGGACAATAAGTAGGGGACAAAGAGAATACTACCTTAAAAATGATCAACTCCAAAAAGTTACTTTTACCAATTTTAAATTATCTTAAAATCAATATTTCAACCTAAAGTTGAATAATTAACAATATATTTTTTAGAAATATAAAAAAATCAAAATGTATAATAATTATTCAACAATTTAAGATATGTTCTAATACAACTTTGTTAGAAAAATGCAGATAAACTCTTTCACAAATATCTTTGGGTCCCTCGTGCTCCAAACAACCCTTTCCCCTTCCTTTTTATTAATGCAAAAGATAAAATCAAAATTTTTTTTGCAAGAAATTTATGGACTCTTATCTCATTTGCTACAGAGGGGAGAGGTATATAAAGCATAATTAATAGGGCCGTATTTATCATGGTTGTAGGATTTGACAGTAAAATTGAACGGTTTTATGTAACAGCAGTATTATAAATGGGGAAAATTTTATCATCAAGTGGGAAAAATTTATTTTCCTCATTTAGATGGGTCTCACATGTAATTTTTTTTTTCTGATGTGTAAAGCTGGCCAATTAAATTATGGGATGTGTCAAATATTGACCAATCAGAAAATTTTGTTTAATTACAATGATTATATTTCCAACGGCTATTTTTTAGAAATATACTTTATAAAAAAATTGCACCAACAGTCATAAAATTTTGTGATCTATAAATAGACATTTATATTTATATAGTTTTGCACAATTTTAAATTAATTTTGTGATCTATAAATAAACATCCACATTTGATTAATTAATTATTTTAAATTAATTAATGTTAATTATCAATTTAAAAATCTTAATTATGTTAATTGACGTCGTTAATATTTATAATTGTAGTGTTCATATAATCACTTAACCAATGATCAATATAATTGATATTTTTAAGTGAGAGATTGAAATAATGATAAGATATGATAAAAAAAATTAGAGAGATAATAAGTGGGTATAGAGAGTGATGAAGAGTTTTTTTTTACTCATTGGTGGAAGGAATATTGGAAAAAAATTTCATCCATTAGGAAAAATGATATGGAAGAAGGAAAAGTAATTAGAAAAAAGGGATAAGAAATTTTTTTACCCATTGATGACAGTGGTCTAAAATTACAAGTTGCAACATATGTAAAAAATTTAAATATAAATAATCATTATGTTAAAAGAAATAATATATTCAAGTGAAGTCTTATTAAATATATTTTAATATAAATTTTTTAAATATTGAGTTTTTATAATTATTTATCTTACAAATTTAGTGATTTTTAAGCTATATTTTAAAAAGTGCAAAAAATCAAATGAAAAAAATTAGAAAAATATAGTGTTTTAGGGGGGTGAAGGGTGGTTGTGGTGGCATAATTATCATGGTTGTTGAAATTGACGATAGAATGATTTTATGTAAAATTGCAACTTGCAACCAATATCTACTCCATTCATTCCTTTGATTTTGCATCAATTTTTTTTTTGAGTCTAAGTTTAAATTAACTATAAAAATTTATTATATTATAAAAAATAATATATTTAACTAGAAACTTATTAGATATATTTTAATATAACTTTTTAGAAAATTAAATTTTTATAATTTTTTTATCTTGAGATAAATATATTTGAAGTAATATTTTTAACAACTGAAAAAGTGAAAATGAATCTGAAATCGTCGGTGCATTGTCTTCTAGGCTATGGATGGAAAACAAACACGTATCCTTACAAATTTGTCCCTACAAAAATAAAGGATGGGACGAATCCCACCAAATACGTTAATATGTACGAGCTGAGTACACTCTAAATTACTCATTTTCTCACAGGAAAATAAGACAAAGGGATTTTTGTTTGGAGTTCGCGGGTTTTTATCTTTAAGGGGTAGATTGGAGAGTGTTCCCGTTGTTGTAACTTAATAATGTCCAACTCTCAGCAACAACAGCAAGAACCACCCGTCAAACTTGTTTCAGAATGCTTTGTAAAACCAAAAATTGTAACAGAATCCTCAAAACAGGCTTACCACTTGGGACCTGTTGATCATTTTATGTTAACACTTGATCCCATACAGAAAGGTCTCCTCTTTGCGCTCAAAAACTCCCCACTTTTTTCATCACCCCAATCCCAAGACACTCAAACCTTTCGAACCAAAGTCCTGTGTCACTTGCTAGAGAAGCTCAAACAATCGCTCTCTATAGCCCTCGTCTACTTCTACCCATTAGCAGGTCGTCTTACTACACTGAAATACCCCGACGAGAACGCTTGTTCGATCTTTGTGGATTGTCGCAAGGGCCCTGGAGCTAGATTCATCCATGCCACCGTCAACGACCTCACTATCTCGGATATACTTTCTTCAGGTGATGTTACCGTTGCCCATTCCTTCTTCGACCTAGGTGAAAAATATGTAAACTATGATTGTCATACTAGGGCCTTACTATCGGTCCAGGTAACGGAACTACTAGATGGTGTGTTCATTGGGTTTAGCTTGAGCCACTGTATAGTAGATGGCACTTCTTTTATTCATTTTGTAAACATGCTTTCTGAAATATTTAGATCAGATGGTGAGTATGCCAATATCCCAAAAATTTCACGTGTACCAATACTTAATTATAGACCTTGGGATGTCCCGGTCCTTAAAATTCCGTATCTTGAAGTAGAAGAGTTTGTAAATCGTGGGTATGACACTGGGCCGCTGAGGGAGAGAATGTTCCACTTTACGGCGGATGCAGTGGCGAGGCTCAAGGCCAAGGCCAACCAAGAATGTGGTACCGGAAATGTTATATCGTCTTTTCAAGCCTTGACCGCGCTTGTGTGGAGGTCCATCACCAGGGTCCGAGATTTACCGCGAGATCAACAAACATGTTGCTCCTTGGCTATGGGTGCTAGAAGCCGGCTCAACCCACCTATTTCGGATGACTACTTTGGGAATTTTATTCGTAAAACCCAATGGTCTTGCAAGGTTGAGGAGCTGTTGGGTAATAGTTTGGGTTGGGTTGCAATGAATTTGCGTAAAACCATAATGGCCAACGATGGAAAAACGATCCTAGGTTTCTACAAAGAGTTTGCTAAATCCCCTAGGCTGGTTCAACGTGGTCTGGACCCGAACCCTATTGGAAGGTACGGGGTGATAGTGGGAGGGTCGGCAAGGTTTGATATATATGGGCCTCAGTTTGGGTTGGGTCTAGCTTTGGCTACACGTATGGGTTACGGAAATAAAGATGATGGGAAGATAACTGCCAACCCAGGGTGTGCTGGCGGAGGAAGTGTAGATTTAGAAATCTGCCTTAGGCCACATATTATGGTCTTACTTGAAACAGATCAGGAGTTCATGAGTTTTGTGTCATCGACTTAAATTTATTTTGCCTTAGATGTGTAACTCTTTTTTGATTTATAAAATTCTCTTATATATGTTTTGAAATCTTCCTTTTAAATTTTAAGGAAAAATGAAATCAAATGTATTCATCTACATTGTAAGAGAATTTGAATTCAAGATTTATGGTGAATCACCTGTGTTACTTAACCATTACGCCGTTACATTATATGCGTAGTGTATGTCTTACAAAATGTATTTATCTAAATTTGGAGGTCTTTAATTTTTTTTTATTTTTTTTAAAAAAATGACCGAATTGAGCTGCCCAACTTGCCCGACACTAATCTTATGTACTAGCAAAAATCAAACTTCCAAAGTCAGTACATAGAAAATTAATGAGCCCTGAGGGAGAGAGCTAGTAAGGGTAAGTCTAGTATTGCCACTAGCGACGAGAAACAATATAATCCATCTGTAATATTGCGTGTTTTTATTCATAGTAGGCTTGCAGCTATACTTGGGATGAGCCTGTATGACGGGAAGTAGAGAGTAGATCGCCAAGTCTGGATTGCTATAATAGTGATGTGGAACAGATGAAAGAAGTGAGCACACAAACAATTGTGCTGAGTCATGGAAAGTGAGAATTTGCCAATTTGCCATCTAGAAGACAGATAATATAATGTAATCAAACCTGAATTGAATTTCCTTTACTACGTCGATATAAAATGTCGCACCAAAAAATAAAATCCGAACAAAAACTAACAAGTATATACTTGGAAGCATGCAGTCATGGGATATAATGTGTTTTCGTTATGGCAGAGACTACATTTTCTCTGGAAATTTCTTATAATAGTATTCATGTGAAATCCCAGTGACATATGAAGGGAATACCAAGGGATTGTTTGGATTGATGTGAGAGTGGGTCATCTCCAAGATATCTTCAACTTTTGCCCTTTTGCTGTTAGGGTTTGATAGGGTGAGTATTTGTCTATCCACTCAAATCATAACGAGAATATAATGAATCACTGAGGGATTACTTTTCTATAACATGGATGGTAAACAAGCTAATTATGTTTATGACTTTAGCTTTGTGGAATAGTAAGAATGACTCAGTGCTACGATTTATGGCAAGACGTTACTTTCTATCCTTTTCGATAATTGAGTTGTATATTCAAGATCAGCAGTTTTTGCGGCAAGTCGGATGTTTGTATCCTATTGAATTAGCTTCTTGCCCTTCAAAAAGTGGATTAAGAGGTACTTGAAATTGCAAATTTAGTTTGACGAATAATTTCACAAATTTGAGAGAAGTAAGGTTGACAAGGCTCGTGACAAACCCCTATGGCCGAAACTGTAATAAGTGATATATAATTTGATATACATTAGCCTAATAAAAAAACTTTCAGCCAAAGTTTGATAATACGAGTACAATTTTTTTCTCCACTAAAAAAATATGTATGTGATTTTTTTGGTTTTAATAAAAAGGAAGAAAATCATGTCACTTCTTACCATCGTGTTATAATTTATCAAGAATAAGAAAATTTTCTATATATACAATCATTAAAAAAGGAGTCGGAATCATATCACTTGAGCAATTTAGAGAATCTATAATTAATTAGTGGAAAATTCTTGTTCTAGAAACTAAATCCACGAGCTACCTTTAACAAGTAAACACTGTGCAACGTGCTCCAGTATGGCCATCCTTGAAAATAAATTTTCGAAATGCGGTGCAATATTCTATCGAGCACTGAGGCGGACAGCTATTTCTCCAATTTTAACTTGATGACATAAGCACAAACGAACGCAACTCAGGATACAGCCATGCTGCACATGCATCTACACATTTCATCGCCAGCGCCCCAGTAATAAAGCAAGCAAAAGGGAACCACAACTTCTCGTACTTGACATCTAGGGCTGTCAAATCGGGTCGTGAGTCAGTTTTTATTGGGTCATGTCATGTCATAATTGGGTCAATTTTGCCTATCAGGCCGGGTCATTATTAGGTCGGGCTAAATCGGTTATTTGCTTTGTCGGGTTCGGGTTGGGTTATATTCAGTTCAAGTCAATATCGGTTCGGGTCGAGGTCGGTTCTAGTGCAATCGGGTCAGTTCCTGAACGGGTTATTTCGGATTCAGGTCAAGGTCGGTTATGGTAAAATCGGGTCGGTTCCTGAACAGGTTATAGCGGGTTATTTCGGTTTGGGTCAAGGTCGGTTCTGGTAAAATCAGATCGGTTCATGAATAGGGTATAACGGGTTATTTCGGATTAAGGTCGGTTATGATAAAATCAGACAATGATGATGGTTAATTCATAAATTGGACAATGATGATGTCGATAAGTCATTTAAAAACAAAATATTTATGAGGTAATGATTATTAAATGTGTATTATCCTATCAAACTAGTATATGATATGTATCTTTACTGTATTAATGTACGATATGTATCATTTTATTATGAATATTATGTATATCAATTATCTATATTAATGCATATATATCATATAAATATATAATCTATTTGATGATTGAATTATTCTTTTAAATACGAACAAGTATCGAATATCTGATATAGACATATCTATCAAACAAACTCAAATTAAGATAATTAACTAAGTATGATAGATTTAATTGAATCAAATCAATAGTGAATATTGGTATAAATAGAAGAATTTTATGAAAACTATATTTTAGTTTTTTATTTAATGATATTTAAAGATTATGTTGTAGGAAAATGATTGTCATTTTGGAAAGAGAAGGACGTTAATGAGATTTATGAAACAATCAAACTCCAAAATGAAAGACTCTAATCTCACTTTTTTATAGGCATAGACAAGATGGTTTTGCTTTTATTTGAATATTCAGTAAATCTTTTAAAAAATTTATTTTTATAAATGTACTTATTAAATAATTAAATTAATAAAAATGTTTGGTTTCAAAGTTATTAGATATTAGGTATAAAATAGGTCAGTCAAGATTATATCATATTCACGTATATTCAGATTATTAACACAATCAGTGAATTCGAGTAACGAATTGTTATAAATCGGGTTATATCGGTTATGTGTCGGTTTCAATCGGTTTCGAGTTCTTTTCGGGTCGGGTCCGTAACGGGTCGGGTTCTTAACGGGTTGGATCTGTAACGGGTCGGATCCCTGATGGGTCGGACACAAATCGGGTTCATGTATTTGAATATCAGGTCAAATCGGTTTGGGGTTAACTTTAGGTCGGGTTAGGTTGGTTTTGGGTCTCACTTTTCGGATCATAATCAGGTCGGGTCCGGGTACATTTTGGGTAACTTATCGGATCGGATAAAGCTGTATCCAGCGCCATAATATAGCCATTTTCCATCCTCCTCTTAAACATTATAAAATATCAAATATTATTGCATACGGCAAATTGATTGGCCATCCTTGCTCCTTCACGTTGTTTCATGGATTTGAAATCAATAAAAAATGATAATTTATTACAATCTTTGCAGTAGACTTTGCATTTTCTTCTGCGAATAATCTTCAGGACTAGCGTAGCAAAGAGCCAATATAAATATAGTGAACGATAGTTTTGAGTACCTTATCAAACAATCACTCACAAATACTACTACTATGTATTTAACTAGGAAATTAAAGCTGTAGGCAAAATGGCCATGATTACACAGAAACAGCAAGAAACAGCCATCAAACTCCAATCCGAATGCTTTGTGAAACCAAAGATTGAAGTTGAAGCTGCAAAAAAACTCTACCCATTATCTCCTGCCGATCTACTACTCTTATCCATCGATCCTATACAAAAAGGTCTCCTTTTCTCACTGGATAACTCCCCGCCTTTATCATCGTTGGAACCCAATGATGTTGCCGCAAGTCGACCCAAGATAGTGTCTCAATTATTAGAGAAGCTCAAACACTCACTATCTATTGCCCTCGTTCATTTCTACCCATTAGCTGGTCGTTTAACTACACAAAAAAACCACGAAGAAAGCACTAGTTCGATCTTTATTGATTGCAACAAGGGCCCTGGCGTGCGGTTCATCCATGCTTCTGCCCTCAACCTTACTGTATCCAATGTTCTTTCTCCCAACGACGTGAGCATGGCTCATTACTTGTTTGATCTTGGTGAAAAATCAGGCAACTATGATGGCCATACGAAGGCTCTACTATCGGTCCAGGTAACGGAGCTCTTGGATGGGGTGTTCATTGGGTTTAGCATAAACCATTCCGTTGCGGATGGGACTTCCTTCATTGAATTTGTCAAAGCGTTGTCTGAAATATTTAGAGCAGATGATGATGATTCTATGATCACAAAAATTACAAGACCCCCAATATATAATTATAGCCCTTGGTTGAGTCCTGATCATGAAAATGAGGTCGGTCCAGCCCTTAAGTTTCGTACTCTTGATGTAGAGCAGTTAATATGTCGGGAGTACAACCCAGGCCCATTAAGGGAGCGAATCTTTCAATTTTCAACCACTTCAATGGCAAAGCTCAAGGCTAAGGCCAACCAACAATGTGGAACCAACAACGTCATATCGTCTTTCCAAGCCTTAATCGCGCTTGTATGGGGGTCTATCACCCGGGCTCGAAACTTGCCGTTGGATCAACAAACTACTTGCATCATGGCCGTCGGGGGTAGGGGTCGGATGGACCCACCTGTTTCAGATGACTACTTTGGGAACATCATTAGTGGTGTAAAACGGACATGTAAGGTGGAGGAGTTGTTGGGTAATGGATTTGGGTGGGCTGCAATGAGTTTAAGAAATGTCATTGCATCCGTGAATCGTAAAACGATACTTGATCCATATAATGCGCAAGTCAATAACCCAGGAGTGATCCCACGTGGTACGGAAGCTGATCCTCCTGGGAAGACTGGTGTGATAATGGGCGGGTCAGCAAGATTTGATATGTATGGGCCTGAGTTTGGGTTGGGTCGGGCATTAGCTGTTCGCATGGGTTATGGTAATAAGGAGGATGGAAAGATAACTGCAAACCCAGGGTGTGAAGGAAGTGGAAGTGTTGATTTAGAAATATGTTTGAGGCCTCACGTCATGGCCGCCCTTGAAGCAGATCAAGAATTTTTAAGTTACGTATCAATGAGTTGATTAGCTACTTTACTATGAGGGTTATGGGTATCTTCTCAATATTTTTATAAATTATAGTCACGTTACTTAAGAAAGACACATGAAGTAAATGGCAAAAGACTCTCCTACATGAAGATAACAGTGCTTATATCAACAAAATTGTTGATGATAAACCCAAAAAAAAAAAAAAAAAAAAAAAATGAGAGAACAATGATAAAGAGAAAAGGAGGGTAGGTTTTTGTATAAAACTATGAGTTAGATGTAGGTTCTAATCTACGAACAAAGCAAGCAGCAGGGTTAACTTTACTTGGGTTGTACAATTGATACAAATGTTCTTTCCAGATCATGTTCAAGGCTTTCGAGGCATTCGAGCCAATGTTAAGCGAATCAATTAAGTTCCTGATCTTAGTAATTAGGTTTTATACGTGCATTCTAAATGCATACATGAAATAATTAGAGTTCTCCCAGGTGTAACAAGCTTGTCAACTGAAACATTCTAAATAGATGGCTGATTCCCATGGAACTGAAATTTCAATGAATTAGCTGTTCTATGTAAATATAAACGAGTTGAATGTCAAACTCTTCAAAGTGTCTATGTAGACTTGTTTATATTCAATAATAATAATAATAATAATAATAATAATCATAATAATCATAATAATAATAATAATAACAATAATAATATCAATATCAATATGGCGTGTAACTTTTTGTAATCAACAAAATCACTATGGAATGCAAGCATGCATAAGAATAACGAGACCATAATGTTTTTGTTTTTTATAAATAGGATAATTTCTTTTTCCAAATTTGCATTTGATGTGTTAGAGTTTATGATTTAGTAGTATCAATAGTTCACTTTGTAATTGTAATTGTTTAATTTATAGTATTACAACAATAATAGATAATCAACTCTTTTTCTTTTCCTCCCTTCAACATCTTCAATGGTTTCCCTTCTTCTTCACCACCATTTCTATCCTTCATAATCACCGAATTTAACAAGTTGTTTAACAAGCTGTTTATAGTCATTGCATATAGGACTTGACAATCCAATTATAGAGAGCAGAGTTTGGGTAATATTCGTCCCATATAAACATATTTTAGTGATGGGAGTATTACTTGGAAGTATATACTTTGTAGCCATACTCTCTTATGTACAACAACCATACAATTATATGTTGATAATAAAGTTGAGGTTCGAATCGCAATGTCAATGACGGAACTTGCGAACTTTTTCCTTTACGAGCTGATTACTTTTGTTCATTGGGTTTAGCGTACATGAACCATAGTCTAGTAGATGGTATCACTTTTGTTCATTTTATTAAATAATTTAGATCACTTGATTATGCTAGCGATGACGAGATCATACAACTTTCACCGGTAACAATACTTACTATGGGCCGTGAAATCAAATCACCCGGGAACGATCCATATCACTTGATCAACAAACCATTGTCATAGTATTGGTTTGGTAATTTTTTATTTAAAGCCCAGTGGGCTGCACGTTGAAGAAGGCTATTGGGTAATATCTTGGGCTGGGCTGCAATGAATTTACATAAAAGCATTATGGCCAACAATTATTCCGCTTTTTGTATTTCCCTATTACAACTTACAAGGAATGGTGAGATGATAGAAGGATCGACAAGGTTTATATACGGGCCTGAATTTGGTTTGGGCCAAGTTTTGGCTATGGGAATAAGTAGGGTAGAAAGATAACTGCACATCAAGGCTGTGAAGGTAGAGGCAGTGTAGGTCTAGAAATATGAGTTAGGCCTCTTATCATGGCCGCCTTGGGAACTGATGAGGAGTTTATCAGTTTATGACTTATGTATCAGCTTCGCCACATTAGTTATTACCTTAATGTCAAATTATATTAATACAAAGTACGCTAATTTATTTTCTAATTCAGTTAAGTATAAATTAGTATCATGGACGGACCATATTTCCATTATTTCTCCCAATTTTCTAATTAGCCCTAGACAAGTGACCCCATGAGTACAAGAAACAAGAGTGTTGTTATCATCCACTGATAACGTTGACAAACGGTCTATTGTATAACAGAAAGTTCTTTGCTACAACTAACATGTTCCGATATTCACGCAGGACCACAATAGTATACAACATCGTCGGATCCATTTCATCCATATACAATGAAATTGAGCACTCTCTGTTCAGTCATTCTCTCATGCAAAGAAGTGTGGCCTTAGAACACATACCCTTTAATTTGTTTACTACATCAGAAAATTTAGCTGGTAAATAGCGACATCCTGCGGTTCAATTCTGCAACAGTTTTCTCCCAAGTTGCGTATTGTATCCTTTGAACTTGGAGCTGTTTTTTAGCTAAGTACTGTAGGAAATGCATTTTACATGCATCAAAAACGTACAAAGTGGATTGGCCTATCTTTTTTGTAGGGTTATTGTAAATAGACCGACAACTAATTGGACTCGGCATTGGTTCAAATACTGGTTAGTGGCCGGCCCCATTTAAACTAGTATTTGATTGGCTTCCCTTAAGCAACGGGTGTCGCGTGACACTATGTGCTTATGTGCAAGTCCCACTTATAAGTAGTGCTGTCAAAATAAGACCCGATCCGATAAGATATCTGAAATCGATTCGGACTCGACTTGATTATGACCCGAAAACCAACCAAACCCGACCCGAAGTCAACCCGAAATCGATATATTATTTCTGAACATGCTACATATTGCATATTTGCAATTGATTTTTTCTTGGTTAGCAACAAAAATATGACCCACGTATTACCAATTTACCATGTGATTTGTCCTTGTCTCCCTCTTATTTGATGTTAAAAAACCAAAATTGGTCCAAAAAAGCTTCATCGTCTTGTGGTCAAGTCTCGTTGAAATAATATACCCCACTTCCAACAAATGGAATAATAATAATATTTTTCAAATATAACCACAAAGAATAAATATTACACCTCTATCCTTAATTTTTGTTCCATTTCAATTTTTACTGTTTTCAGAATATGATTTAAAATATTTTTTTTTTTATCTCCAGATTCACAAGATAAAAAATTATAAAAATTTGATATTTTAAAAATTTACTTTAATATGCATCTATTAAGATCCTACTTGAATATATTATTTCTTATAATATGATGAAAACTTATAGTCAAACTTTTAAATTTTAATTTTATAAATAGAAATGAGGTGAAATAAACGGATAAAGTGAGTAGTTAGTTATACACCAAACAAAATATATATTAGTTAGTTATACACCAAACAAAAATATATACAAACTACTTATGTTCATACAACATTAATTGAATATAATCAAGTATTCTTTTGCTTCATTTTATTTATGGAAATCAACAGTTCAAGTCTATATGCATTGCCTTAGACACTTTCCAAAGGCAAATTAGGCAATAATTTAAAAGAATGGGTCTCCATTGTCTACTAAATGCTCAATATATATATATATATATATATATATATATATATATATATATATATATATATATATATATATATATATATATATATATATATATATATATAACTGGAATAGTATGGGCACCAACTCTTCTATTATAAGCTGGAAAAGTAACTCATCATGGAATAGCATGGGCACCTACACTCAAACTAGTGAAACTTCTATGCTTTTTGAGAGTTAAGGTATAATAACATCAATTTAAAATTCTTTTCTGAGTTAAATGAGCGTGAGATATATGAGATAATTGATGATTCTATTTAGAGTATATATATAAAAATCAAGGTTGGACTAAACGGTAATTTTAAGATAGATATAAAATTAAGGATAATTATCAATAGTATCAATCTATCAGTGACTATTTTTTATGATATCATTAACCTTTTTAAATTCTAAACGATATCCTCTATTATTGACTTGTATCAATGGTACCACTTGATCTTTTTTATTTCTCTCTAAAACTACTCTAATATCGACTTTTCTAAACTACATGATGATCCTTCACTCAATTTCTCATTAGATTGATTTTTATAGATTGAATTTTATTTTTTGATGATGGAAACTAATTTCAAGATTGTGAAAAAGTCTAATACCTACAAAACTTACCATTACATTAAGATTTGTGAAAACTTCTAGCTAGTACGTACCTACAAAACTTTGCCTTTTTTTTTTCCTATGAGATACATTTTAAGTCATTGACTAAAACATTCATAAAATGTTAGCATATATAAAATGTTGTTTCGGATCGAAGTGTTCAACCCCATACAAGCCTGTCCTAGCAAGTTGCACGGACTAGCAACAACAAAGAAAACAGCTAAATAGGCTAAAGAGATAATGACTTGTTAAATACTAACATGCAAGTATGCAACAAAACATGGTCGTTAGGTATTAGTTAAGGTCAAAAGTTAGCTCCTATATAATTCCTTTTGCTCCAAACTCATGCAGAAAACATGCAACAAAGTTTGTCAAACTCAAATGTATGTCTGATATGTAAGAAGTTTCTCATGCTCCAACTTCCTAACTACACATTAGCGCTTCTTATGTATTATTACTTGCGGAAATTGTACTCCACTTGTCATGAAATAATATGTATATTTTTCATTTTTTCAGTCAAGTTAAGTCTAATAACTTTTACGGAGTATTGTTCTTTGGACTCACAAAGTAAATAAGAATATCTAGGTTACATTTTCAATAGTGGATGAGTTTCATCTTCATCATCTATTGCTTTACCGCTTGCGGCTCACTTTATATATATAAAAAAAAAACAAATGTAAATCCTTAAATTTTTTTTACCAAAATACATTTTTTTTTTTGGAAACATTACCAATATACAAAATCATCATAGGCACTAAATCAAAACTATAATTGAGTGAAAATAATGGTGCTAGAAATCAATTCTGAGGCACTTTTATTGGAGTGGTTCACATACATATTATGTACTCTGTAGTACAAAATCGTGATCATGCACAAATAGTTTTGAGTATATTAACGCAGAAAGCGGTGCACAATTTGCAATTTTGTCTAAGAAGTTCTCAAATGAATCCAAATGACACACACTTGTCATAACTGAAATCTCCATGCGACATGAACCTGAAATCCTTGGATCTGCCAAAAACCCAAGCAACATAGAGTTATCACAAATTTCTTCAACACGTTTGGCATTCACATAAGATATGGTATTATATAGAACTACACAAGTATATTTCTAAGTTCAAGTTGCTAGTATGAGCTAAATTATCTTCCCCAATTTGCATATTATTAATAGGTATTACCCTACTCCGGTGCTTAGCTCTTGTCTCTTAACAAATAAGTTTGACCTTTCTATTCTTTAGATGTATAAATGTACACACTTGTTGCCAAAATTTGTAAAACACAAACCAAGGCTCTTTAAAACTTCACATGCACATCTCCTTAAACTAGTAAGCGAGCTCACTTATTCATCAGTTAGTTTCTAAGACATGAAGATCCAAATAGGCGGACTTTTCCACTGTAAGCAAGCAAGACAGTTGATGTTTTCGGTAAGACAGCGATTTTCAAAGCAAAAATCAGGTCAATTGAGAGTGCCTAGAGGGCACTTTGCAATCTATGTAGGGGACAACGAAGAAGAGAAGAAGCGTTTCGTTATTCCGATTTCTTACCTGAAGAACCCTCTCTTTCAAGAGCTTTTGAGAAATGCTGCTGAAGAGTTCGGTTATGATCATGGAATGGATGCTTTGATTGTTCCTTGCACTGAGTATCACTTCCTCAATCTCGTTTCTCAAATTAGTTTATAATATTAGTGCTTGCATCAAGTATTTCAATTAATCGTAAATCAATCACATATATACATTCTTTCAACAATCATTACTCTACTTATATATATATATATATATATATATATATATATATATATATATATATATATCATATAGTATATGTGGTTAATTACGAGCTTAATTCTTTTGTAAAGATTATAAGAATGCATTTCATTCGAATATAATTCTTTTTTTTTTTTTATCTCCCTTGTATTCAATCCCCTTCTTAATTATGTGTTGTACTAAGGATTTATCTCAACATAGTATACACAACGTTGTGGGAAATATACCTAAGCTTATAATACAAGTTGAACTCGTATTAATGTATTATCAAAACTAACGTTAAATTTTCTAGAAGGGGTACATATACTTCTTCTTGGCAATCAACCACATACGGAATATATATTCATTATTAAATTAAGTATTATTAAATTAAGTAGGACTTAATTACTTAAAATTATTTAAGATGATGCATGGTGAAAATATTTTCCCTACATTTTATAAAGAATTTTCCCTGTGACATACGGAGTACGGCGCAACTTGAATGAATGGATAAGAAATGAGTAACATTGTGCTGAATCCATGCTAAAAGTAGAATGGGTTGAGTAAAGACCATAAGGCGTAGTTGTACGCATGGGTATGAAGTACGAATCTATCTATTTACATTGCACCTCACTAATTATTCTATAATAGCTTGTCTAATAGTGTAATTGTAGACAGTTGACTTTACAACTGATGAGAAATATTCAAGTTTTCAAGCATATAGTCAAATCAAGAGAGAAATCAAGCATATACAAAGGCTAATAATAGTCAACAAGTTGAGGCAGTCGAAGATATACACTATATATCTATCACTTTCTGCGGAATAGGGATCACGTTATTAATCATGCATGAAAATATTTAATTACCTACTACTAATGTAATGCAAAGTATATATTATCAATTCATCGTAATGTTTGTGAGTAAAACTTGCAGTTTCGGACCCATGTGTATCTAAGGCTGTTCACTTCATTTTTTTTAAGGGAATGGATTGATTACTTTATTTATTTATTTTTATTTTTTTTTTAGGGAAAGGCTGCTGATTACTTCATTATTGGGATATATAGTAATCAAATATGGTGTGAATAAAAGCATAAGGATCAATTTCTTTTTGCATGAGTGAACTTGATAATATTAGCGTACGCACATACACAAACTAACGTTGTATTATGAATCTACAAAACTAATCAAATAAATGAAAGATAAATTTTTAGAGAGTATAAGTGTAAATAAGATATCTTAGTTTAGCTTATATATATAAAAGCTAAACTAACATATCTTATTTGCCATAAAATGAATGTATATATATTATAGTGACCCTTTTTTAACATATAGTAATCAAGTTATTTTCTTCTTCACATTTAGTGATTTTTTCATTGTTATAATGGTTAAATATCATGCCTTAGATCTTACCATTTAAAAGGTCTAACTCCTTTCTTATCCATCTTTTATACTCCATATAGTGATCTGACCTTAATTATATTTCAGCATATGACATTTTTACATATATATAATGAATATTTTTTTAACATGTAGTGATTTGACCTTAATTATAAGACTTATGGCAAGTATATCAAGATATTATTTCACTGTATCCGTAATTGTCCAAAATAACTAAATTTTAAAGATATTATATACTGTTTTTATGATATTTTCGAATAATTTCAAGATTGAAATAAAGGCACCATGATGTTTTCAAAGGTCATCTAAGAATGTTTAAACCTTTTAATATCATATATATTTGATCTCCAAATGATAAAAAAAAAAAGAGTTTATGTCCTAATACGATTTAATTTTGATTACGGGAAGATCATAGATAAATCATTCTCATATCTTTCCTATCTCATTATATTGTTAGAAAAGGTATACTAGATAGAATAGCCAATCACTAACCGTGCATAAATACTAAATAGGGAAATGTGTTTATATTTCATGTATACCAAAATAGCATACATCAATACATACATGACTATAAATTCCGAATGTAAATAATGTGGAAGAGCAAGATTTTGGGTGTTTTCCGTGAGGAGGAAATTCACAACTCTAGGCATGTAATGTAGATAAGAAGTTGTTAATCTTGCTAGTTGCATTAATGTTACACTAATAATAGGAGATCGATTGATAGTGTTTGTTACATGCAAAATTGCAAATATGCAATACTAACATAAATAGCTATAGTTATAAGCCGTATCGTCCTAATCTCACAATATATTGCATAGTTTTCAATACAAAAACCGTCACCCCCACCAAATCCAGAGAAATGGGACTATACAACATACATTATTCAGAATAAAATGACCAAAGTAATCATCACGGATGGGCATATGCATAGTTACATTAAATTAAGGAGGGGAAAGATTTGACGAATCATTTTCCATTTATATACGAGTTGGCTTATAACAGATACTCCTTATGATTGTGCTAAGACTCTACAGACATTGGGTCAATAATTCAAGGCACAATCATCACTAGCGTTATTGCTAAGTTTTTCTATGCAAAGCATTATAGCTAAGTCAACCCCTACTTTTTTGCATGAAACAGAGATATATTGCTCAACAGCAGTTCAATCGCATACAATTCAAGTGATATTTCCTCTTCTGAGAAATTCTGAAAAAACGAAAAATTCTTCGACGATAGTTATAAAAATAATGAAGATAATTGAATCAGTAGATCCCTTTGAAACTTCAAATAGTCTATGGATGTGTGCCTGTGTTCAAATTGAAAATAGATGTCACTCAGAACTAGGCTTATGACATTCATAAGAATTTCTTGCATCGAAGCATATCACTACTAACTCGGTACCTATATTTTTAAAAAGTTTGACCACGAATTTTAATCATGTTATAAAAAATAATATATTTAAATAGATTCTTATTGGATGCATCTCAATATAATTTTTTTTAAAATATCAAGTTTTCATATAATTTTTTTATCTTACAGAGTAGGAGATAAAAGCGTTTTAAATTATGTCTTGAAAAACGTAAAAAATCAAATGGAACAAATAATTAGAGATAGAGAGAGTAAAATTAAGACAATTTTTTTTGTTCATGTAAAAAAAGACATCTTTGTAGATCATCATCAAGACTTGCCAAGTATATTAGTAGACATAAAAAACCCAAGTTAATGCAACTTGTTATCTTAGTGTCCTGGCGAGCATAGTATTGCTCTATATAGGCAGGCTACTCAGTCTGTTTCAAGGACATGTAGGGAGCAACAAACAACACAAAAATGGGGTGGGGTGGTGAGTAAACAAGTGGTTAGTGATAAAACTGAAAATGCCTAATATGGGGTCAAAGTATATCAAACTTTGGGCAAATATTTTGTATAAGCATAAAATATCAGTATCATACTCCGTATGTGACATATGATATATGCAATGTGCATACTATAGCTTCACATGGGTTTGTTAGGCTGTTATGCATATTCCTTTTTCTCCCAATCTTTTCCATTGAATTTTGGTAAGGGCACATGTGGGGGCTACTTCAAGCTATACTAACACATCCATGTGAGTGCTGATAATGTGGGTCATAATATACTCAAAATTTGTGCGTACCAAACTACCAAGTTGAAAATTATGTATGGATTTCCGTTGCATCTTCGGATCTACCTATAAAAAGCATTCCTCACCAACTGAACCTTCCATCAAGTAATCCTATAATCTTCTTAAAAAGTCTCTATAGCGCCCAAGACGTCCATAATTCCATCACCCAAGTCCTTTAAACACAACACCATGGTTTTGAGGCTGCCTTCTATGATCTCGTCGTCCCCCAAACAATTCTTAAAATTACACAGCAAAAACCAAAAAGGAGTTCCAAGGGGCCATGTCGCGGTCTATGTGGGAGATTCTAACCAAGACATGAAGCGCTATGTGGTGCCCTTGACACGCTTAAGCCATCCAGCATTTCAGAACCTTCTAAGTCGAGCTGAAGAAGAATTTGGTTTCAACCATCCCATGGGCGGTCTCACCATTCCCTGTAATGAAGAAACGTTTATGCATGTCCTCAGCTGCCAATAAGTTTCATAATATTGATGGAGCTTAGATCTCCTCATTTTTGACATGGATGTCCCATTTTCACCTTTACTTATCATTGTAAGTTCTCTCTTCATGAAAAATATTATGAGAACCACGCTACTCCTGTATATAGATACAAACAACCACTCACCTAGTTTGAGAGGTCTGAATTTCTGAAGTAAAGAATGTAGACCAATGCAAAGTATTGTTCCTGCACAGCTGCACTTATCTCTCCCTAGCTTCCTTTTCTGTTACTTGGACACTGTGTTAGATCCACAACACTTGAGCATGGCAATGGACGGGTAGCACTTCATAGCTGAAACCGACACTTAGGCACATACCAGGAACCATTATTGAGCCCAAGTGATAAGGTTCATTCCGAGTATACAACTTTCCTCATGCAGCAGAAAGTCTGTTATCAAAAGAATAAGGGCAATTATGTTCACAACTGTATATAACAGCAACATAACAGGACAAGTGCGACTAGTATTTCTTAAAAACAGTATTATATACCACCCAAATTGTTAAGAAACAGAGCCCAAAAGAATGATACCTGTCATCAATTATATGAAGATTTAAATCCTGAATAGAAAGTTTCTCATGTTGATTAGTAAACAGTCTCTCCAATTGTCCAATTTTTGATGGAATGGCTTGTTCTGCAATATGCAGCTGATATGCCTGCAAGGTTGCAAGTGTAACTGTTTATATTTGTCTGGAACTCCTAAATCAAAAATAATATCCTGACAACTGTCAGACCTGATCCTTCTCCCACACCCCCACGAGTGCAAATAGACACAAGTTACCAAACTAGAATAAACTGTATCATCAACCATGATTGAAAAATCAGTCCTACAAATATAGAGCCATTTAACTGGCTAAAACACCTCAAACAAGTTGTGCGTTATGTGATCAGTTTACCTACCACAGAAACCATCAGGGTATTCAGAAAATTACAGATGATCAGAATTAAGACAACATTGAGATAAAGAACAAGTTAATGATTTGGAAGTACAAAATCTGAGAACATACTAAGTGTAAAAAGTTCACAAATCAAAGCAGAGGTATTATTTTTAAACAGGAGGACTTAATTAAGCATTAATACGTGGTCAAGAAAAAAAAAATTATGATTCAAATTTTACCAGTACTAAAACTCCTTATCTTACAGGCGTTACAGCTTTCATTATCATATACGGAGTACTTAGTAAATCACTCGTCGACTTTCTGAGATTAAAAATGCTACAATCAATGGCCAAGGAGAGAACATTGATTTTTTTTTTTAAGCCAATTTTTTTAAAAAATTTGAAAAATAAGCTATTGTTTAAACTATTTTAAAAAATAAGTCGAATTTAGGGTTGGACTAAAAACGCTACCTCGGACAGTGTTATACCTAATAAAAAAACGCTGCCCAAGGCAGCGTTTTGCGTGGGGCTGGATTTGGAGAAAAATTTTGAGTCATATGAAAACGCTGACCTGGGTAACGTTTTTCTTTAGAATAATTCTGGATGTAGGAGGTTTAATCTAGGTCAGGGGAAAACGATGTCCTAAAAAAAAAATACTGGGCCTCAGGAAATCGCTGCCCAAGGCAGCGATTTTGACTGGCTTACTGACCAAATTCCTTGCACAGATTCCTGAAAATATTCTAAAAAAAACGTTGTCCAGGCAGCGTTTTTCTTTTACCTAAAACGCTCTAGTCCCATGCAAAACGCTGTCCTGGACAGCGATTTTGCATTAGGTAAAACGCTGCAGCGTTTTTAATCCGAAGCTAAATCAGCTTATTTTTTAAAATAGTTTGAACAGTAGCTTATTTTACTATTTTTTTTTTAAAAAAGCTTAAAAATAAAAAAAAGTCGAGAACATTGCTCAAAGTCAATTACTTTAATCAGGAGCAAAAATGAAAAGGCCAAATGAAGTTCTGTATTCTGCACCTGACAAACTTGAGTGGGGGAAAAGCCAATAAGGAGGGGAAACAAGAGACAAAAGAGAGATTAACCTTAAACGTAATTTAATACGGATTTTGCTAATTAATGCATTATTAAGTTATGCTCATACATAGTATCCAATCTAATTAGGCCATTAGGGTATAGGACCCGCAGTTTTGATTTGATTTTTGATCTAACTAGATATGTCCTCTGTCCTAGTTGAAATATCCAAAGTATGGGAGTTAGCCAAATCTTGGTAGTTCATTGCACATGCAAATATAATACATACAAGAACTAGATACTAAATACTGATTTTACATGCAAATACTAAATACAAGAACTATAGACTAAATACTGATCTAACTAGATATGTCCTCTGTCCTAATACACGCAAATAGGTCTTAAGCTACGGGAGTCACTAATCATGTCAAATGATAACTTATACATACTCCCTCTGTCCCTATAATAAAGCCTCATTTGACTGTATTCAATACATAACTTTAAACGTTTTTATATTTAAATTTGTAAGGCAAAGAATTATAAAAATTTGATAGTCTAAAAATTTATGTAGAAATGCATCCAACAAGATCCCACTTGAATATATTATTTCTTATAATATGATGAGAATTTGTGGTAAAATTTTTTGAACTTTGAGTTTATATAGTGAATTGGGGCTTTTATTTAGAGAAAGAGGGAATAATACTGAAAAGTCAGTTTTGACATAAAACACTACTTTGTATTTTCCCTCATGTTACACCTTAACAAGAAAAGGTGAATGTGAATCACACCTTATCACATAATTGTGAGCGTATAGCAATTCACAGCAAATTCTAGGATAGGCTCCAAATTCAGAGATATGACTACCATACCATAAATTATAATGAACAACTGCGAAGAAAATCTGACATATAAATAATTCAATAGATAAGTTGCTGCAACTCGTGTACAGGTTGGCTCATCAAAAGTAATGTCCTGGAGTAACGCTTAAACTGCTGATCATGCAATCAATACACCGAAAAATATGTTCCGTTCACTGCATCGCACAATACGTTAGCTAATCAAAGACAAAAAGAAGTCAACAAATTCTAAGTTTGACCCATGTTCACTTATCCAAAGTTTAAACACCTTGTTAATTTGTTTAATACGTAAAGAATTGATGAATGACAGTTCAAATCCAGGAGTCAGATCCTAGAAGGTTCTATGGGTTAGATGCAGATAATTGGCACTTAATGTAAGTATTGAGATTGCTGCCCAAAAGTTCACTAATTCAGAATTGGACATGTGACTGATGTGAGTTCCTCAAGATCTCCTCAATTATCCATCTTTTCAGTTCCCTGTGGAGCGCTTTTCAAACGACCACTCTTGATCAGTTGATATTGCTTTTCACTACATATTTCTAATCATACTTTCTGTTGTGACCCTCAAATCTCAATAATGCACATGATATTAATCAAACACAAATGACATTTTTATGTTAACATAGCTAGAAATTTGACAAGTCTGGAAACATATCACATTTCCATCAGTAGTAATAGGTCATGCTTGGAGTTCCCATGATACCCCATATGGGATGAAGGAGAGGAACTTTAGGTACACAACTATTTTCATTACAAGTACTATTTGCATAAAATCATATCAAATCCTTAATGACCCTAAATTGGTGGCGTTGATACAGTTTAACAACTATTTCTGAACTGAGAAACTAGTTTATACGAGAATCTTTAAGAATGAGCCCCTCAGCCCCCCAACACATCCTAGATTTATCATTTGCTTGAATGGGTTAAATTCAGAAATCTACCAACACAAAGACTTTTAAGTATTAGTAACACAGCAACAGAGCATTTTCTTTTTTTTTTTTTTTTTTTTTTTTTTTTTTTTTTTATGTAAGCAAAGTACTCTCCCCTCACAGATTATAATCTGCATCTTTCACGACAGCCGAGGGCAGACCTCTTCTGCTTATTGGTAGCAAAAAGAACCATTCAGCCAGGAATGTCTTCAAATGCAATCTGTTATCCCATGATTTGTAACCCTTAAAGACACGTAGGGAATGATGACCTTGTAATGAAGAAAACAAGTGTTCAGTGAGACTGAGGTCACTCCTTGCAATTTTGAGAGATAAATTCGTCCGTGCAAGTAAAATCACGGCCCGTGCATCACTTCTGTTGTGGATCAGTGACATTTGCAGGTCAGCACAGCCGCATCAACAATATTATTTTTTAATCAAGCAACCATGGGATTCGAATGTACATGTCATGCGAGGGCTATAAAAAATAAGCAACAAAAGGCAGGAAATAGAAATTGTTGAGCCTAGTTGTCAGAATTCAGAACCATGTGAATATTGATAAGGTGGGACATGCTCACATATCATTGATATTTTTTTTAAAGCTTTTTTTTTTTAAAAAAATTACAAGAATAAGTTACTAACCAAATTAATTTGAAAAATAAGCCAATTTAGGCTCGGAAGGGAATTGTGCCTCGAGCAACGATTTAGCTAAAGAAAAATTATTGCATGAGACATCGATTTGTAGTAGACCGGATTTAGGATTTTCGTAGAAAGTTGGGCCAGTAGAAAACATTACCCTGAACGACGATTTTAGTTCAAAGGAAAATAAAAAGGAAGAAAAAGAAAACGTTTTCCAGCTAACCAGATTCCCTGCCAAACCCCTAATCCCTACCTACTACAAATCGATGCCCCAGGCAATAATTTTTCGAAAACTTATTTGATATGTGTTTTAGTATGTGAAGGTTTCGATGTATGTTTCAGAGTAGAAACAAAGAGAAACTCAAAATCGTCAAGTGTCAAAGACATACAAAATCAAGTCACAGATCAAGAAGCAAATGGTGGTGACCATCAAGTTTCAGAGTAGAAACTTTCAATGATGCAACATGGAGATAGCTTCAAGGCAAAAAGACATAGAAGCTAAGTAGGTAGTACTTAGGTTTTATGTAAGTGATTAGGAACAAAAGCCAATTGCAATAAGCGATTAATGTTAAGCCTACGTTTTTAAAAATCAAAGTTCCTTTAAATGTTTTAACATATTTTTGTAAAAATATCTTTAACTGTTGTTTATGAAAATTATCTTCCTTGGTTTACTCTAACTACTTTTGTTAAGCTTATCTAAGTGCCGATTTTTGACTTAAATTAAAAACATGGGTTTGTGCTAAGATAAAACTACTTTCCTAAAAAAAAACTCCCCATTAGTAGGAAGTTATTTTAAACACTTTGCATGCACATCAAATATTCAAGGCTTTGACTTGAATCTAACTATATCAAAATGCATTATTTAATTCCTTTAAACATAGCCTGAATTAAGGCATCTATGAACAACTTACTAACCCCATTATGCACGACACTAAGAAAACCCATGACTCAAGTTAGTGGGCATATCTTCCTATCTTTTAGGAAATCATGAAAGTATTGGATATGAGCATAACACTATATAAGGACTGGAATCAATCATAAAAACACAACACTTAAAAGTTTTCTTGAGAAAAAAAATATATTGTCATTTTCAAAAGGCTTAAAATCGCAAGTTCCTTTCAGCCAAGTTCCAAAGTCACGAAACTTAGTTTTAATTTATTATAATCTTTGAATGTAGTACATAGTTGTACTAGAGTGGCAAAATTGAGTGATCTTGTAAAAGACTTAGAATTAAGTCTTGAGAGGAAAAGAGAAGAGAGCTAGAGAGTTAGAGAAAGGAACTCCAGTTTTGAGTGAAATTCGAGTCAAGAGAGACAATAGTTTGTATTTGAGGATTTCCCCATTAGTGAAAGAGAGTTAAAATCCCGAATAGGTCAGGGTTTTCCTTTGAGTTGGGCACAAAGAGTTTCCACGCTAAAAATCTCTTGCGTTCCTTTTTCAAGTCCTTTCGTTTACAAGTTTTGATTGAAATTCCGCAGAAAGTGTCAATAATCTTACACTTCCAATTCATCCCCCTCTTGTAAGTGTTCACCTAGAATAACATATATGCAGTGCCAGTATCTTGCTTGAGCCATCCAGCATTACAAGACTTGGTTTTCCGCTCTAAAGAAGAATTATTTGGGTTTAATCATCCTACGGGCGGTCTTACAATTCCTTTTGACGAAGAGACCTTCATCTATGTCCTCGAATAACAAGTGAGGTTGTCATGGAGGTGATGTTTGTTTTCTTTTTCTTGATTCAAAATACTAGTACTCTATTGCACTTTGGACCAAGGTTTGCCCATGTATGTATAAACTCAGTTCCACCCTTTTTATGTGACTGGGTTGAAATTCGATCAGTACTTAGAGGAATCTATGTTAGTATTATTCTCACCATACCTCTTGTCTATATCTTAGAGCAGTGACATCAAAATGCACAAATGCGGGATCACAAAGAGCTACATTGGAATCATTAAGTCTATGCAGTGAATGCATGCAGTGTTTCCAACCTAGATTTATTAAAAAAAAAAAAAACACCACAAAATATTAGCAAAGAGACGACCAGAGTGTATCTATCATTAATATAATCAACAAAAATCAGTCAGTTAAAGTAAGGCAATTAGATGATTATTGAGTTAATAAATATGCATAATCTTGATAAAGCACTCACCGAGTTAGTCCAGGCATGTGTTACTCTACTCTCCGTTCCACACAACGTACTCACATCAGAAGCTTGGACAAATGCAATAAAATGCATGCCTTATGGAATCCTTAGTTAGACTGGAAACTGCTAATTATATATAGTTCAAGAAAATAACATGGTATCAGGTGTCATACTGATATCCTAAGTTACCTAAAACAACATAGAATATAGGAACAGAAACACAGGAAAATTTGAAATATATACAGAATCTGACATTAAAATCTGCCATACACCATAATCAGATCACTAAATTTTTTTGAAAAATCTCTATTTCTAACATACTTTCACCAAAAAATGACTTGCATGTGTTGGAGACATGTCCAAAGGATGTTACTAGTGCAATATATGACAGATATGGGACGAGCCTCCACCTGTAAGAGCTACTGCTCTCCTAAACAGCAATGCTCTCCGAGAATAAGTGAAGCATAGCTATTACAATAAGGAGTCATTTTTATTAACCGTTATATCCTCACTTTATTAAAATTTTTGTGATATATTATATGTACAACTTTAATGATACACAGGCATTTCCCCCTTTATATGTGTCATATTACTTTCCTAGACAGAAAGGCTGAAAGTACTACAACAATTAGCATATCTGAAAGAGGTCGAGGGGTTTAGACTTGCATCGATATCCGACATATGTCTCATAAAAAAATAGGCTACATAGCTAGGCAGGTCTGTGCAGCCAACGCTTTCATTTAAGGTTTTTCTTTGTTGTTACTCAACCCTTACACTAACACTGCTAAATACTATGGCTATATCATGGCAGTCACATGCAGTAAAGCATTTAATGAGAATCTAGGATTTTCAAAGCTTGTGGACATCTTCCGTGAGCCGATTCCCTGGTTATACACCGTACGTCCAACTTCATCTTAAAAGCACATGCAGCAGAATTTACATCCTTAAGACATCCACCAACTTCAGCATAATTAAGCAGAGGTGTAGAAAACATAACTTTAGGCTAAGTGGTTATTGCAGTCCTATTGCCTACTTCATTGCATGCTGCAATTCACTAGTTCCCCCTGTAAATCAATTTTTCATGGATGTGGGGCAACTAGGGTGGACATCACCAAAACAAATATCTCTTCTATAAGAGGAATAGGAAAGAATTCAAGCCAATTGGGAGTTACCCCCTGCACATTAGAAGAGCCTAAGAGGGGTTTCAACACTCAGTGTTAACTTTCACATGGATCTATTTAGTCGACCATCATTTTCCAATGTAAAACTGCAGCAGCCGAAACAAGATATTGCCCAGATATAAAGAATTCATCGTGGGGTTTTCGGTTTTTCATTGGATAATCATGACTGCAACCAATGGGCTTGCCCACGGAAAGTTAATTGAGAAAAATGATGATCAGCTAAGCTGATGAAAGACATGTGAACCTTAATAGAAGTGGGTCCTTCAGCATAAACAAAAAAAAATTCCAATACCTATAAAGAAGAAGGGAGCCTTATTTATCTTTCCAAAAGCACTGGAACAGAAAAGCTTCAATCTGTTTATCAAAAACCTCAGGTTTGCCTAGCTAGAATCTCATAGTATACTCTTCTACAAATAGTTACACCGTTGTTTAGTCAAAATGAGGTTAAAATCTTTGATATCTGATGCCAGACAACTATTGAAATCACCATCACTTCATAACCACAATCAGCATGCAGTTCGTAAAGGGCATTTCACTGTCTATGTCGGAGAGGGTAAAAAAAAGAGATATGTGGTGCCACTTTCTTACCTGGGCCAACCTGCATTTCAGGAACTGCTTCAAAGAGCTGAAGAGGAGTTTGGTTTTAGTCACCCCAATGGTTGTTTAACCATTCCTTGTGAAGAGGAAGCATTCATCAAGATTAACTGCCAATTCAGTTCCTAATTCTCTTGATAATTTAGAGGAAAGTAAATAAACAGTTTTGACATTAAGTTAGTTTTCTCGTGTTTCTTATATGGAGCCTCTTTTGTGTGTGTGTGTGTGTGTGTGGGGGGGGGGGGGGGGGGGGGGTTAGCACCATAAGTTTTGGTCAACACTGTTGCCAGCAATTTAGAAATTTGACAACTTTGTTTTATACACAAGAAGGATATTAAGTGATACTAGAAAATGAATGAATTTAGAAATGTTCAACTTTGATGAAAACAGAAATATCAACGTCAAAGTTTTCAAATAATCTTCTCGCCTTGGTAAATTTTCACGAAATCTGCACCTTACTTCCTCAGCAACATATTAACTGCACAAAAGTTTCCACTTCAACTTTTATACTTCTTGAAGAAGTAGCTAGGGGTGCTAAGGACACAAGAGAACTCACAAACTGCTTGACTCTGTCGACATCCTCCCCAAGGCAAACACAAATCAAAGAGAAAGTATAAAATCTTGTAATTTATGATCATTATTTTTGTTAGTTTCAATGAATTTATCTCTTATAATGTAGTAATTAGAACTTTCAAATGTTAAATAAACAATCGTTCATTTCCAAACCAATCTCAAGTCGAGTTCAACTGTCAAGTACGAGAGACTTGAGCTTGATTTTGAAATATCACGTTCCAAGTCCAGCTCGAGTTGAGTAGGGACAAAAATTTACATACAATTACTCTAAGCCTCTAAGGGAACTAACGCAATCTAGTACTGACCTTGTCAACATTTTCTCCCTGCATGCTGTTTACTGCAATTGTGGTAAAAGGTTATAGACGTAATGGTAAGATATATTCGTCTGTCCATTCTTTTTTTTCCTTAATATAAAAGTCTACTTTTTAAGATATCATGGAAAATTTTTAAAGAGAACCCTCAAAATGAAATTTTTTTTTTAACTAAATAAGACAGTTTTTAGAAGATGAATCAAAATGAAAAATAATCACCCCTCCAAACAAAAGTCATAAGGAAATATATTTTATACTCCTAATATTTTTTTAAAAACCTTTTATACTCCTAATATACACATTAGGAGATGTCATGTTCAATAAATAAAATAAAAAGTCAAGTAGAACAGCACAGGACAAGGAATGGCCTTCATAAATCAACAAGTTAAATTATGTGCCAATGACGCAATAAATTGCAAAGACAAACCTTAGAAACCATCTACTCCCTCCGTACCAAAATACATGCTACATAGCTCATTTCACGGTTATTAAGGAATGTCATTGAGTGGTGGTGGCCCACTTGTGATTAGTGAAAAATAAAAAGTAATCATAAAGCAAGTTGTTATTGTTAATTTTTGGAGGGAAATTTTTGGCTCAAAAATTTTTCAAAAATTTGGACAATTCCCAATACCACTTTTTGGGTTTATTTGAATTTTTTGCTCCAATTTTATGAATTTTGACCTTGACTCCAAAAATTCAACTCTTCCTCCATAAATGTCATTATAAATACAATGGGGGACCAATTGAAACACTTCCTACATTTATTACACATTTATAACTAAAAAAAAATTAGAGACCGGCAACGGTAACAAGCCAACAGCAAGAGTCAACGAGCCATCAAGGGAAAGAGTCAACGGATACACCAGCATCAAGTGACAGAGCCATCAAGGGACAGAGCCACCAAGGGACATGACCACCGAGTAACAGAGCCACCAGGTGAACAGAGCCACCAAGGGGACAGAGCCACCAAGGGGTCAGAACCACCAAAGAACAGAACTAGACCAAGTGACAGAGCCACCATGTGACAGAGCCACCAAGGGGACAAAGCCACCAAGGGGTCAGAACCACCAAAGAACAGAACCAGACCAAGTGACAGCCACCAGGGGACAGAACCACCAAGGTGACAGAGCCACCAAAGGGACAGAGCTACCAAGGGGACAGAGCCACCAAGGGGTCAAAAACCACCAAAGAACAGAACCAGACAAAGTGACAGAGTCACCAGGTGACAGAGCCATCAGGTGACAGAGCCACCAAGGGGACAAAGCCACCAAAGGGAAAGAGCCACCAAAGGGACAAGGCCACCAATGGCATAGAAACACCATAAGGTACAAATTATAGGATCACCCTCAACTTAGCTTCGTTTGCTTCATCATTGGGTGATTTCTTACCTGGGGTTTGGGAGTCCTCTGTGGAATTTGTTGGAAAACTCTAAGTTGCATCATGTCATCACACATTGTGAATGACAGAGCATCTAAGAGCAAGCCAACATTGTCCACATCAACTCTACAACCCATTCTAATCAATGTAAAGAGTCAAGCAGCATAAACAAGGTCTATTATTGACCTGAATATACCAGCACAAAGTAAATAAGGTTTTAACCTCTTCACTCACAACTCAAATGCATTTGATCTGAATGAGGAGATATCAGTGACATAGGAGGTGGCAGAAGCATAGGAGGTGGCAGAGGCAGAGGATGGCAGTAGGAAACAATGTTTTGTGCTTACCAATGATGACAGAGCAAGCGTTGCAGAGAAGTTACTAGAGCATTGTGCAAGTAATGAAATTCCATAGGTAAATGCAAAGAAGCTACCAACAGGTTACATAAACAACCTAGCACGTGAGTACAATGTCTCCCGATGGACAATTAGTAGGATGGGCAAAAAGTGAAGTCACAAATATCATCAAATGAAGCAATCAATGTTCAGAACATGAAAACAGGGAGAGTAGGAAGGAAAAGAGTGTCATTTAACCCAGATAAGTTTGCTCTCATTCCACTAAGGAATAGAACAAGCATAAGAGTAGTTGCTGCTACTATAGGAATCAGCAAATTAACAACACACAAACTAGTAAAAAGAGGAGCCATAAAGAAGCATACAAATGCAATTAAACCAGAACTCAGCATGGCACACATGATAGCAAGAGTTATATGGTGTATGAATGCAATTATACCATCAACAATGACAACATACCCGAAGTTTGCAAACATGTACAATGTCATACATTTGGATGAGAAATGGTTTCACATGTCACAAACATCAGCAAGGTACTACTTAGCAACAAACGAGAAAGATCCATACTAACATGCAAAAGTAAGAGGTTCATCACCAAGGTAATGTTCATAGATGCAGTTGTAAGACCACATATCATTACAGAGGGTGTTGTTGCTTATAATGGGAAGATAGGAATCTTTCCATTTACTGAGGTAGTCACATCACAAAGATCAAGCAAAAACAAACCAGCAGACACACATGAAATAAAAGCAGTAACAAGTGTAACTAAAGATGTCATAAAAGCAAAGATCATGTGTAGTATATTGCCTTCCATTAGGGATAAGTGGCCAACATGGAGTTGTAAGCAATTGTACATAGTCCAAGACAATATAAAGCCACACACAGTAGGAGATGATCCAGATTATATGCAAGAAGCAACTAAAGATGGATTCAACATACACTTAATCAACCAGCCTGCCCATAGCCCAGATCTAAATGTAAATGATCTTGGGTTTTTCAGAGTAATTTAGTTGTTAAAGAACAAACATCACCAAAAATAGTTGATCAGCTAGTTCAGGCAGTAGAAGAAGCTTACAATGATTATAGTCCAAAGCTAATTAATCATATTTTCTTGACACTATAATAATACATGACAGAGATACTAAAGGTCAAAGGAAGCAACAACTACTAGATACCACATATGAAGAAACAGTCACTAGAGATTAGAGGTAAGCTACCTAATGCCATATATGTACCAAAGGACCTTGTGCAAGAATGTCAACAGTGGTTGCAAGAGGGTCATATGTATGAAATGGATGAAGGACAAAGCACTCAGAATGGTGGAGAACCAAAAAATGAAGAAGAGAATAATTGTGAGCATGATAAGTAGTGAATTTATGAAGTTAAGCATATTATATATAATTGCACACTTTTTGTAAGTAATTCTATAAACAACCTAAGCATATTATGTGTAATTGCACATTTTTTCAAGTAATTCCATAAACAACCTAAGCATATTATGAGCATAACAAACATTAGCATCATAAGCATGGGCATGATAAGCATAAATGACACAAAGAAGTAGCAGACTAGAACTAAACACAATAGAACTAACAGACCAGAACTAACAGACACAAACCAATCATCCCAAAGCCCAAATCAACAGAGCTAAACATAAAGAACTAACAGACCAAAACAGACCATAAAAGACCAAACCCCAAATCAACAAAGCTAAACACAAAGAAATAACAGACCAGAACTAAGACAACAGAACTAACAGACCAAAACTAACAGACACAAACCAATCATCCCAAAGCCCAAATCAACAGAGCTAACATAAAGAACTAACAGACCAAAACAGACCATAATAGAACAAACCCCAAATCAACATATATTCTTGGTACCAAAAAAACATACCAAAATTAACAAAACTAATAGACCAAACCCCAGACCTAACACACCAAAACTAACAGACTAGAATTAACAGACACAAACCAATCATCACTAACCCCAAATCAATAGAGCTAGACATAAAGGACTAACAGACCAAAACTAACAGACACAAACCAATCATCCCAAAGCCCAAATCAACAAAGCTAAACATAAAGAACTAATAGACCAAAACAGACCATAACAGACCAAACCCTAAATCAACACATATTCTTGGTATCAAAAAAAACATACTAGAATTAACAAAACTAACAGACCAAACCCCAGAACTAACACACCAAAACTAACAGACCAGAATTAACAGACACAAACCAATCATCACTAACCCCAAATCAACAGAGATAGACATAAAGGACTAACAGACCGAACATCACCAACCCCAAATCAACAGAGCTAAACATAAAGAACTAACAGACCAAACATCACCACCCCCAAATCAACAAAGCTAAAAATAAATAACTAACGGACCAGAAACATCACCAACCCTAACTCTACCCTAAATCAAGAGAGCTAAATTGACAAACAAGAAAATACATTTATAACCAATCCTAAATCAACATACCAAACACAAAGAACTAACCGAACAAACATTAAAAATCACCAACCCTAAATCAACAAGTGCAAAGATGACCATCACCAGCACCAAACACTCAATAGACATGAGCATCAATAGAAAGAACATCACTACACGAGCATCACCAGACAGAACACAAAGAACATCACTAAATCAATAGGTATACCCTAAATCAAGCCAAAAATTCTAAATCAATATATATACCCTAAATCAAGCCAAACACGGAAACATGCTTGGTACCAAAACAAATCAAACCCGAAAAAATAATAAAGCACAAACCCGAAGCAACTAAAAAATCAAATGAATCAAGGTGAATCAAATCAAGCCAAATATATACCATAACCCGAAGGCACAACTCGAAGGAAACATGATCCATAACCCAAAAAAAAATGAATCAAGGTGAATCAAATCAAGCCAAATATATACCATGACACAACCCAAAAAAAAAATGAATTAAGGTGAAGATCTTACTCCTTTCTATTAAAGAACCAGTATGAGTAGGCCGACTAGGATGTGAAGCCCAATGGCGGTGGTTCTATGGTGGTCTCGGGGGAAGACCCACTTGGGTTAAGCAAAGGAGTGGAGGTAGAATGCCTATAGTAGGCACACACTGACGGAGAAACGGCAGGTGCCAAACCACGGAGGATGGCTTGGAGACGACGCATCTCGTCAGGTGGGAACGGATCCTCCTCAAAAACAAAGTATTTAGGCTTCTTGCCACCAGATCCACCCCCCTCACCCATGGAAATGCCCAATTCTCAGAAACCCTAAAATTAGGACAACAACAAACCACCGTAATTTGGGTATCAAAATTATCAGGATATGGTGTAGATTATTAATTTACAAAAAACTTGAGGGATTACAGATGCAGGAGGGTGAGAACTGGAGATTTCGAGTGTGAAGGTGAGGGAGACAAAGAGAGGCAGAAGACAGAGCCACGGAGTTGTGAAGTCGAGAAGTAGGGTTAGGTTTAAGAGTGGGTGGGTGTTAGTGGGGGTTAACTCTAGGTTTTAGTGGGTTAGTTGGGGTAATTAGTGGGGTAAAGACAAAAATAAGGGTAATTTAGTAAAAAACACCTTACTATAATAAGAATGTAGCAAATAAATTGGGACATCCTAAAATAGAAAGTGTAGCATATAAATTGGGACGGAGGGAGTAGTAGAGTACCATGAAGGTCCACATATGGTCAGCGGAAAGCATGTCAGTCTGCCAAGCTTACAGAAGCTGAAAATATCTAGAGTTCTGATAGTTTACACTTAGGTACAAAAGACCTCTCTAATAGATGGAGTAGTTCTAACAGTTTCCTTGGTAAGTAGCAAGTTAAACTCAAGCTTAAACAGGTTCACCAATCACAATTGGACACGTGCATTGGGTGTCGGATCATGGCCGATGGGTCACATGCAAAACAAGTCAAGCCTTGAAAACTATTGACCCATTATTGACTTGACTAGACTTTTTAAATACCCAATATAATATAATATAATTAATTATAATATTTTATAAATGGGTTGGTTAAAGATCTTTAGTGGGACTCCTTCCATTGAATGTATGTAATCACAATGGAAAGATAAATAAATAGATAAAAGGGCAAGTAGTGATCATATACCCGTTTTAAATATTCTCTCCATGCCTTAGGGATTTTCACAATTGGGTTACGCACAAAAAGTAAGGCTAGAATATATAGGCATAACTCATAACACATGATAGCTGAGAGCCTGAGAAATGAACAGTGTTGTAAAACATTAAGGGAGTATAAACCCAATGGGTGGACAGTGTACCCACTTTAAAAAAATGTTCATTACGTAGAATATATAGGCATAACTCATAACACATGATAGCTGAGAGCCTGAGAAATGAACAGTGTTGTAAAACATTAAGGGAGTATAAACCCAATGGGTGGACAGTGCACCCGCTTTAAAAAATGTTCATTACGTACATTAAAAATGTACATTACGTACATAAAAATGTATATACATATGTCAGTTATGTGGAATGTAAAATGTACATTTCACTTAACTCACATGTGTACTATATACATTTTCCAAGTACATAATATACTTTTTTTGGAACGGGTGCACCATAACACTAAACCCTGAACCATAAACTCTGAACCTTAAACCCTAAACCCTAAACCCATTTGCGATATAGGTATAAACCATATTCTTTACGACGCCCACAAGCCTGCAACTTAATGTTACTTCATTTTCTTCTTCTTTTTTCAATTTATGGGCTCTCTTAAAGAGCAAGCTGCAATTTACAAGGCCCCTTCTATTAAGCCAGGGGTGGGTCAGTGAGTGGGAGGGAAAATATTGAACTACAACTTATTTGCAGTCGTCATAATAATACATACGGAGTAGTAGTTGAACTGCAGTCTCAGACTCTACGTACAGTTGACATAACACGTTTTTGGGAGGGGGTAACAGTCATGCACATAATACAATTATACAAGTATATGTCTATAAAAAGAGAGTGGGATGGAGGAAGAAAATCTTCCATTTGCTAGGCTTTATGATGTACAATGAGTAATCATATAAACAACATATAATTTAGACATATATATAACCTGCAACTCAGCTACCAGTCTATCTAGACATTTTAAATTGCATGATGATAGTAGCGTGAATCAGGGTTGTTCATAATAGATATTATTATTGCAATCAGTAACATAAAGGCTACATTCATTTTTTTCAGCCATTGCATGATTCAAGTAAACATAATGCAGGAGCATTTCGATTCTCTAGCTGGTCTATCATTGCCTCTGACAATGATAACATGCTCAGCAAACATGGGATTACTTCATTTGTGTGAAAAAAAACGCGGGTGGATTTTCAAATAGATCGATGCAGGATTGCAACTTGACCTCAATAATAAGATAAAAGGTACACTAGTTGGGAAGACGGGAAGATGACGTTAATTCCATGTGCTGAGCCACAAGTCTTAGAATTGCTCATAATGGAAAGGACATTAAAAAAAATAGTTTGCAGGTCTTAGATACATATCCATCCAGATTTATTCACTATTAGAATTGCATAAACCAAATGTGAAATAAGTTTCTTTTCTAGTGGATTCACCTTCTTGTATATATACACAAGTAGGCTCTTACCCAGAGAAATTCTAATATTACATGTTACAAGTAAATTATCTGTTATTGCTCTGCTTCTGATTCTGATTCTCTCTCGTTTTTGACGAAATCCCTCTTGATACGGGATATCATGCCGTGGGAATTTGCAAGTGTTCTAACTAAGCAAGCTTAAATCACCAAAAGGGAACCACGAGTCACGACTACAACAACTTTCATGTCAAGAGAAGAATGCAATGCCTGTTCCTAAAGGTAATTTTGCTGTCTATGTAGGAGAGGAAGAGAACAAGCGGTTTGTGGTTCCAGTATCATATCCGAAGCGTCCTCTCTTTCAAGAACTACTAAGGGAAGCTCAAGAAAAGTTCGGGTACGACCATGGAATCTACATTGCACCGACAAGAATTCGGATACGAACACTGATATGGGTTCGAGTATAGAAAACGGCAAAATTATTTGATTGTTAGTGAAATATTGCAATAATACAAATCTGAATACGGAACACGGCAAGTCATACGTTATCCGTGTAACATAGCATTTGGATGGGGAGGCTGACAGTTCCTTGTACTGAATATTACTTCATCAATCTCATTTCGCAGTTAAAAGAATCATGAGACATGGTTAAACCCTTGGCTTGTTAAGTAGACTAATTATTTTTTACAAAGGTTGTAAATCATAAAGAATTACCTTTTTCCCCCTTCTTTGCTAATTAGGCATTGAGATTTGATTCTGAAGTACGTACAAAATAGGTTTGTAGTATGAGAAAATATATATATATATATATTTATATATATAATGCCATTCGATGTACAATGTTCATAAAAAAAATGTGTTAGCTTTTGGGTTCTAGTATCAAGCTAATAGTAGGCGCTTTTAAACAAGAATTAGGCCAAAAAAAAATGTCAGGGCGATGGATCCATGTTCACTGATAATCTCATTGTATTATAGTGTTAACTGGCTCTCACCATTTGATATGGCTAAGGAGCACCATGATAACTATGAAACTAAGGAACAGCATGATATGACTATCCATTTTCTTCTCTTCTACACGTACATGATGATTTCTCTGCACTCTGTTGTGAAAGTAAATTCTAAATCAACACTCATTTGTACAGCATAACTCATAGGGAACTACAGCGATTTTAAACAGAAAGTTTGAAATGTTTCGAGTAGCTGTCCGTAATAGCAAATGCAAGTTTAACGATTTACCTCAACAAAGTTGCTGTTAAAAAGCTTCTCTTTTTCTGTACAAGTGCTTCTTAATTAATGTAATACAAGTATAACTTAAAATCTTTTATGACTAAAACCATATTCACACCACAGAGACTCTTAGTTTCCTTTCCAATATTAACTTATTCAAGCTTCAAATACAAAAAAAAAAAAAAAAAAAAAAAGAAAGGCATTCTGGGAAGTGAAAGAAAAGTTATCCTACTGTCACATGAATTAAGAAGCATATACATGAAATGGTGTGACGCTGGCACATGCAACAAATAGAAACCCACCAATACCATTCACACACAACTCTAATCATTGATTATTTAGGCAGGTGACATTTTATAGCCAGAGAGTTCCCAAAGGATCATCCGCGTAAGTTTGGATACAACTCTCAAGTCTTCCAACTGAAAACAAAAGTCATTCTCATCATAACGCTATTATTATACACCATAATGATGATTTAGAATATGTTTTAGATAATCCAAGACATGCATGATGAGAGTCAGCAAAAGCACTCTCGTCAAAACATGAAAAATCAGAGTGGTGATCTGTCATTTGGGTCCAGGCTGCCTTTTCCACAAGAATAGTAGAGCCTAATAATGCAAGGGCATGAGGTACACCATTAATTCCTGATATTAATCAATCATTACTGCTAATCATATTAATCGGCTAGAACTTTTCAGTTTAATTTCACACGCAAGATGATCTACCCCAATAACATCTTACTGCTAAACTGAATGTTAGAGATCAGACTAAACCAGAGAACATCACCAACACTTGCAAATTAAATGCTTTAAGAAAATTGAAGTACCCCGTTTTCTGATAAACAGGAAAATGTTTCATTCAGAGAAAAAAAAGGAAATAACATTACTGTCGAGGGGGAGGCATCCCCTAAATACAACCAGCATTAAATCTTATCAACTTATTAGGAATACTACCTTCAAAATATTACTATCTTAGGAATACTAACCTCAGGCTGGAATAGTTGCTATTTACCTTTTCTAAATGATGCTCCAAAGTTGACTTTTCTGGTTAAATCTTATCAACTTTGACCACTTTTTAACGTTAACATACGGAGTACTTTGCGGATGTCAACTAAGTTGGTTAATGTATTGAAGAGTGATATCTAAGCCTTGGATCAAATCCCGTCTACATTAGTAGTTGTCTTATCGATTAGGACTCTCTTTACATTAAAAAAAAAAGAGTTTAAGCTGAGCTACCAGAACTTTTTTTCACGCATATTAGACAAATGAATTGTCAAAATAAGTAATTACTGCAATGTGATCAATTATTATTTTGAAATGATGACTTTTGTTCATCGATTAGGCAATCATTCAAGTCATATATACGGCAGTTAAAAAAAAATAAAAACAACCCATTAAATGAAGTCATGTGACTATTGAAAAAAAAGGAGGTAGAGCCAAATCCTTGAGATTCCAACCTGCCAGACTTCAGCTTGAGTTCCAAGTCACAATTTCTTTGTTCTCTCTATAAAAAGCAAAGCAGCCTTAAAAACTTGGAAACTCAAGAGCCTCCCACCTAATACGATACCGCCAGCCATTCAAATTAATTATTTTTATTTCTCCAATTCTACGACCACAAGACTATGTCTTTCCAGTTTCCGTCTATGATCTCAAACAGCAAACAGAAAATCAAATTGCTCAAAAATCGGGGAGGAGTTCCAAAAGGTCACCTTGCAGTATATGTAGGAGCAACCAAGGAGGGAAAAAAGCGATATGTTGTGCCTTTGTCTTTCTTGAGCCACCCTGCATTTAAAGACCTGCTTGGCCTTTCTGAGGAAGAGTATGGGTTTCATCATCCCAACGGCGGCCTAACAATCCCCTGCGACGAAGAAACATTCATACATGTCATGAACTGTCAACTAAATTTTTTCCCTTCCATTTCTTCTTGTCAAGCACTGTAGAAAATCAACAACAAGAAAGCCTCTGTAGCTTAAATAGGATTCTATATGTTTTGTTTAATCTCTTTTGGCCCTAGGATCAGTTCAATATTATCATAATCTGATAGCCCTGTACATATATACACAGCTCTATTTTTCCAAGTACACTGATAATCAGAATTAATATTTCCTAGTCATTGGTGCAAATCTGCAATACTCTATCTAAAATGGTGGTTCTATTATTCTATTGATATAATTAGACGCAGGCTATTTATATCAACATAACATTTTACATGTAGCCTAAATTAGCATGTGCCCAGAAAGAAGAAGCAATGTAGTATAACATAACAACATTTATGAAGTATACCATGAGAAAAAACTTGATTTATAATCAATGAACTACAGTAGCCACAAATTTCGAATATGACAGTTTTGTTGTCAATGAACTAGTACAATGCGCAACAACATCAAGCCTAATACCACTCTATACTTCTTCCAAAGCCAGTTACAAAATAACTTCATCCACATAATCCGTCAGTTTACACAATGAACCAAGACTGCGAGACTAATGCCATCTTACTGATCTGATACCAAATTAAGTACTTCAAATCTGTTCCCACTACGACATTTAGTTTGCTTTTGAATCAAATTTTATTTCCTGATGTTTATTTGGTGGGTTATTTTGCGCGTCAAATAGAAATTTTTGGGTTTTTCGTTTTCATCAGCTGGAATAATTTTTTCTAAGTATATAAGTAACAAATAACAACTTATGCCTTAATATTATGTGGTCAGTGGCATGTCACTTGGAGGCTAAAGATACATACATCATCAGCGATCTAAGAGAGTTGCATCACTAAATATGCAAAAATTAGAGACTTTCCAGTTCCTCACTACATAAAAGAGCAGCTAACTGTGAGGAGAATTTGATATTTATATGAAAAATGAATCTAAACATATAACTACAAGAATAATACAAATACCAAACTCATAATTCTAGGATCTTGACATTGATAAATACTATAATATTATCCCAAGTCTCACATAGCAGTTAATGGATGAGCAACCCAAATAATGACTGATTTATAGAAAATGGTGAACAAATGATATCATCACTGTTTACAATGATACAGGAAAAGTTGATGGATGAGCAACTATTTTATTGCAGGATTGCATGTGAGATGACATAATACAAGGATAAGAAGTCGGTGTTTCTATTGAGTATCGACTTACTGGAAAAATAATTAAATGAACCAATCAAACCCAAGAAATGAGCAGAGGGAGCTTGGAATTGCATAATCTCAAACGGCCTGCTGCGTACAATTAGCCAATCCAATTAAGCATAACTAATCAACTACCAATTTCATTTTGCAGTAAATTATGTAAAAACCAATTCTAGTTCAGAGGAAGCTTATGTAAAAACCACGAGTTTAAAAAAAAGGCAAGCTTAGGTATCACAGGAAGTCGAGCATATCATAAAATTAATAACTCCACTAATTAGAGGCATGTGTCATATTCATCAAAATAGCAAGTGAGCAAGCCAATTATGAAGGCCAACAGTTGTCGATAAAGGATCCAATTATACCACATAATATATTAAGATGAACAGTAAGAGTTTCAGATAAGCTATCACAAGCCAAAGTTTGGACATCTAGAGCTTAAGCTCCCACTTATCATACAAAATGGTCCCGGATATGTCAAGCAGTGTCCTTATACACCTACGGATAGAAAGCAGACTTAGGCTAGGTGGGTCACTCTTATCAAATTGAGCATAGATTATGGAGGGAACTGAATAACTACACATAACATCACATGGGCCTGTTGTACACGATTATCCTGTGTGTAGGACACTATCAGTATCAATCTATCAACCCATTACAACCAAGTGAACCAACCAAGGGTCCATGGCACTCGACGGTCCTGCACATGATGAGATAATCAGCGTCAGCCAATCCACAGACATGAAGTGAACTTCTGAATCTTTAAAGGTCCCCGATTTGATAGTTACTTCCCAACAAGGTTGGTATAGAAACTCAATCAAATGCTAGTCCATAGAAAGAGAGGGAAAGCAAGGAATACTAATGAGGTGGGTTCCTTACCTAACATCGAATAACTGCCTAAACTTGATCAGAAACATGTAGAAACTTCCAATCCAATCCTTATGAATACGACACTACCAGCTTAATCTATCTACTACACAGTCCTCCCTCAATGCCTCACGCTGCCTAAATTCTCATCCATAGCTCTTATCTAAAACTATCCTCAGTACTCTGTATCTTTAGTCACTTGTCCAACCATGATGAGGACCAGACTTCCTTCACTCCTCTCTAATGCTGCGCATATTCTCAAATTTAGTTCTCGTCATGCCAAAATTCAAAAAGGGGTTGGTAAAGGACATATTGCAGTTTATGTGGGAGAAGATAAATCAAGAGACATGTGGTTAGTTGGTTACATTTAACATATCTGAAACATCCTACATTCCAAGATTTGCTCAGACATGCCGAAGAAGAAGACGGCTACCATCATCCTCTTGGTGGCCTGGCCTAATAATTCCTTGCAAAGAAGAAGCCTTTATCAATATCACCACTGTTTCATTCACATTGAAGCAATGAGAAAAACATTAAATGATAATCCTCTGCCCGGTTTTGGCATAGCTTCTTAGGTACTCTCAGAGTCTAGAAACTTGTAGCCAAGTGTAGTTATACACAGCATCATTTTGAAACTTCTCTACAACTATTCAATTAAAATGCTAAATTCTGCGCCATCTTTTAATGCCACTCCGCTTTGTTGCTAAAAATAAAGGTCGTAACAGGTACCAGGCTCTCACTACAGTAGGGTATGAGAAAGGTCCAATTATACGTAGCCAAACAATATGCTCATCAAGAAACAAAAGTTTAAACATAGAGCACCCAAGATTTTGAAAAGGAAAAGCTACACTATTCAAATTCGTGTTACCATGTCTGAGCGGCTGTCAAAATGAGAAATACTTCGTCAACAAATTGGTGCACCAAAGCAGAGAATAAAAATCCTTGAACTCCATAACATATGATCCCTCAAGTAACACGTCTCAAGATTCCCAACGCCTCATAATAGTCATAAGTAAATTTTGCTTAAATGACTGTCGTTCCATCTTCTCTACATCTCTCGACGTATGTTAGAAAATCTAATGATAATCTAGTTTAAATGTAAGCAATCCAATAACATTTTCTGGGTGTTCCAAAATTGTATTTTTTTTATTACTTTTTCTGATCGGAACAACCGAAGAAGTATAATACTCTAATCTTAGGAAGGCATCACGAAAGTTGCTTAACTAATTAATCCTGAACGTGTGAAGAATTTATGAAGTTGTTGATGAATGGAAACAATAACTAGTCATGTTCAAATGAGTGGGACCCGTTTGTAAAATGATCTAATCAATAAAAAACCTAATGAGTCGGTCTTTTAAGGGGTAATATTTTATTGGGTCTTTAATGAGTCAAGTCGGATCAATAATGAGTCAATAGTTTCCAAAACTTTTAAACACTATCACAATCTATAGATAAAAAAATTTACTATCTTTGGATAGCCCGACCTGACTCTCTCATTATGTATCTCCTTTGACCCGACCCGTTTTGCATCTTCTTTGACCCGATCCATTTTGTTTGTGACTCATTCCAGCCCTGGCCCGACCTAATGCACAGATCTAGCAATAATGTCCTCCATTAATGCACGCTGATTGGGTCGCTTATTGCTTTCTGTTCTAAGTTGGCTTTTCTACAAAAGGTATAAGCCACATCCTTAGAAATGCTAATAATGCAAAGATGTGAAGTACATAATTGCATAATATAATGTCAATGTATCACGATACACCAGAAACATTATCAAAGATATCACCTATGAGTTGACAATACAAGCCTTTTCCAGAAAAGTTTCTTCTGGGTTCTTTTTCTGGGTTGCAAACATGCATTGATCTCTAACAATGAGTTCCCATCAAAACATCTAACTGGTGACAGACAAAACATCATAGGTTTGCTAGTAATCTCTAACAACATTTATTAATCGTTGGACATAATCTTATTGGACTTACTAATAAGCAAGAAAGATTTTTAAAATGAAGTTAGTAAAAAAAAAGTGTGTTCTATGATCATTTACACATAAAAATGAAATCCTTTATGATAAATATGTTTTATCTTGTAGTTTAAATATGAATTTTATGTCTTTTAACTTATTCATCAAGTGAAAAGTAGTTAAATAATAACACAACAAGGGAACATAAACAAACAAAAGATACCTCCTCCAAGCCAATTTCATCCAAGACATGGAATAAACTGACAATATTTCAGGTTCCAATTGGATGATAACATAGCTAACCAAGAGAGTGATGCTGATGATGCAAGCTGACAAAGGCCATGTGAAATTCAACGAGGTGGGTCCTTCTGCAAATATCAAATCGCCTGATTAATGAATATCTCTGTACACACCTACTGCAAATCATATGATCCATTCCTTATAAATAGAACGGTAGCTTTGCCTTGCAACAGCGCAGCCATCCATCAAAGCCGCCTCAAATTTACAAGAATCATAATCTGTAACTCTTTCTGAAACCCCACTATTCTCTATCCTTCTTTAGCCCACTTCTGTAATCATGCTGAGGACAAGGTTGCCTTCTATCATCTCTAATGCCAGGCAAATTCTCAGATCACAGTCTCAATATGCCAAAAATCAGAAAGAAGTTCAAAAAGGGCACGTTGCAGTTTATGTAGGAGACAGTGTAATGAAGAGATATGTGGTACCCCTAACCTATTTGAGCCATCCTTCATTCCAAGACTTGCTCAGACACGCCGAAGAAGAATACGGCTACACTCATCCTATGGGAGGCCTAACAATTCCTTGCAACGAGGAAGCATTCATCAATATCACTAGTCAACTGATCAACTCACATTGAAGCATCAAGGATGCAGAGACAGGCAATACTCTTCCCGGTTTTGACAGTTTCTCTTCTTTTAGTTTCCTAGCTTTTTATGGCTTTTCAGAGTCAAATGACTTGTAATCTCTGTGAATATACAATTTTGTTTACTTCAAATACAATTAATCAAGTGAATTGCACAATTTTGTGCCTTCTTTTCGGAATTTCTAGCCTTGACTCTGTTGCAAAACAATATGCACAACAAAAAAAAGGGTAGGTTTTTAAAATAAATAAATATACTTCATATATATTAAGGAGAAAGAAAGGATAGCTTAAACATGATTTCAAAAATAATCCAGTCGATAGTAAAATCTTACAAATTCTGGTGCGTTTAATTTATCAAGATTTGGTACAAGAAAGGACAGAAATGAGATGTTGCATAGAAAGCAGCTTAGGTACAAGGTCCTCTAATCCCTAATTTTTTTGCCTGAAACAAAATCCTTTTAATTATATTATTTCTTAAAATATAACGAAAATTTATAATTAATTTTTTTAAATTTTAACTCTGTACATAAAATTAAAGAAAAAAATAAAAAGATAAAAGAGTATTTAATTTAATTGAGTCACCTTTCTTTCAATAAAATGTAAAACCGTCATCCTTAAAAACCCAAAAAAGACAAATCCTTGCATGCTCATAATGATATTCAAAAATTGATGTATGCTGCGTCTTAGAGTGGAATATAGATTGATACGTTCTGCACCATTTTCCAATGTACTGTAGCTGTCAATTCCTAGAGAGTTGGACAGACTTTCTATGTATTTTATTCACTTTTGAACGTGTGACAGACTCAGAGATTTATGAATTTAAGGTTACAATTTAGTTAATAATACTAAGAAATGCATCAAATAGAGTCATCACTCATCAGCCTGTGGGACTGTGGAGTCTGAGTAACGTTGACAGAGGTGGGATCATTTTATAACTTTTCAAACAGCCCAGACGCCCAGTTATCAGTGGCTTAACGGAGCTCCATAGTATTGCTACATCCGTTCATTTTATTCACCTCTTTGTAAGAACCAATCACTAGGTTTGAAGCTTTAAACACCTGTTACTAATTCCTTACAATATTTTAATTCATCCAAGCACAATAAACATCAGTCTTTTTTTTTTTTATTTTACAAAATGGAGTCTAGCCTCTAGGGTCAGTCCTGTTAAGGTGGTTTCCCTTCTAGTGGAGCCCCCACCAACTTCCTTAATGAAATAAAAGATTCAAGATGATGCTAGCTTGGAAAGTTGTGGCATTCTAGGTAATGAACACTGAGTTAAGAGACCTGAAAGAGAGAGACTCCATGTGAGCTTTGATGAGGTGGGTCCATTATGTTAAACCAAATTGCCTAAACTTCAGCATATTCTCAGGAATCCGATCCTTATAAATAATAGGACACTAGCTTAACCTTGCAACGACGACATAACCTTGACTCAGAAATACAGGATTACGGAGAACAAACCATCACGATAGATGTTAAGCTCATATCTGACACAAGTGACATTATGGATATTAGGAATTATAAACTTGATAATGACTTTTGCCAACCACGCTTTGAAGAACCATTCATGCAAAAAAAATACGATAAATATTTACCCTTTTTTCAGCTCCAAGTTGACATTTCTACACAAAATTATACAAATTATCATAATCCCTGAATCACCAGAATTTGCTCAGAAATCATCCGTGAATTGAGATTGTAAACCTTGTGTTTATTTCCTGTTTGATTCTCTTACCAAAGATCTAGCACATACTGAAATGTAACAATGAGTTCTTACATGATAATATACTACTAGGTAATACATATTAGGCTGTCACTACTCTAAGAATCTAAGATAACATGAACTACGTACCATAACCTTATCCTAATGACTCACACACAGCTCCCACCGAATAAGGTAGGATGATCAGACATGCACTCGTAAGCCAACAGTGCAACACAAAGATATTTCTTTAACTGAGCCTTCATTCATTGCAAAGGAATAGGCTGCCTGTTACTTGATAACAAATAAAACAAACGACAGTAGAGTAAAACCAAACACCTAAAACATACAAACTACAGAAATACATCACAAGATGTGATTTAGGAATCAAGTGCCTACTTTTACTGTCAATTATCTTTCAATTGAAGGCAGAAGGTGACAGGCTATTTGGCAAATAAATGGTCTTTCAAGCATTTGCATATGAAGCTTCCTACTTTTATTTTATTTTATTTTTGGCAAATAAATGGTCTTTGAAGCATTTGCACATGAAGCTTCCTACAGTTTTATTAAATTTATTTTTGGCAATAGAAGCTTCCTGCAAATGCATTAAAATTTCAGGTAGATATGGTGTGAACCGCTTTCCAATGTAAGTTAGCTGTCAGTCGACTCGTTTCCAAATTCCAAGAGATTGGTAAGCTTTATAGGTATTTTATTCTCTATTGAATGTACGGAAGTTTCATGAGTATCAAGGGCACATGCAAGGGAAATAATTAAAACCACAGGTACTGAACAGAGTCATCTTACCATGTGAGTACGGAGAAGGAAGATGAGCGCACTAGTAAAAAAAGATCGAATTCAACCACCTTCCAGTTGGAAGAATTCCCAAGATCCAGGTGCAGATGATACCACCTCCCCCCCTCCCTATAAATAGCAACCACCAAGCTCAAACTTTCAAGCACCTACATCAAACTCCTTCCAAGTTTTAACAACCGTTTCCTGCACTTCCTATTTAGTCTTTCTCATTTTCTTCCAAAGCGGAGTCAGGGGTCCTGAATTTCTTTCCGCAGCTCCAAAATCTAGCAACATGGTTTTCCGAATGCCTTACATGATCTCAAACACAAAAGAGTTGGTACTAAAGAGACATAACAAAATTCAGGGAGGCGTTCCAAAGGGTCACCTTGCAGTTTATGTGGGAGACTATAATGAAGGCAAGAAGCGGTATGTGGTGCCTCTGTCTTGCTTGAGTAATCCTGCATTCCAAGAGCTGCTTAACCTTGCTGAGGAGGAGTTTGGTTTTAGTCATCCCACCGGTGGACTCACCATTCCCTGCAAAGTAGAAACATTCATCCATGTTGTTACCTGTCAATAACGAACACTTGCCATCAAGTCGTCAAGGGTTGGCCATGAAAGAACTAGCCTTCACCACTTCACACCAAATTCTTTCATCATCAATTTTTTTTCGTTTGGTTCTCGGATTATATATCAAGCTATGATCATGAGAACCAGATTGCACAAGTGTATATACAAAACTCTTTTTCCACTCTACTTGACTGAGTGGTTTTTTTCTTAGAGGTTACACATTTACATATCACATACAGTATTTTGTCCAAAACAATGTCAGATTGTATTGGTGATCAGCCTTTATCGTCAATAAGATTAATCACATGTAGCGACCTACCTATCTCCATGAAGAGAGTCCTTTGCATTTCTCAATTAAATTAATTCAGCTTAAAAATCTAATATATAGACTTTGTATCTGACATCAAGTTCAATTGAATTAAAAATTAACCTTTGCAATCAAGTCAAGAGGCGAAAGCTTCATATGACAATACTCTCACAAGTCACAGCAGTAAACAAGCATTGAGCCATTAGGTAGCATTGTCTACAAAATCAGGTTTTCGGAGTCTACGGAAGTGGGGTAAATTTCGAAGCTTCTACAACACAGAATAATTATATAAATTTAACAGTTAACAAACTCTACACTTGTAAATGAAAAACGTCATATTTTCAGAAGAAATGTCTTCACCACTATAAAAAGACGCAGGTGCATCTTCCCAATTTTCAATCTGCTGTAATTATTCACAATATTAAAGCCAGTTAGATGATGAAAGAAATGAGCAATCACGGGAAATAACTACAAAACATGCAACTGCCAGCCATCTTCCTCAGTTAGAATCATCTATATCCTAATGTTTTAAAACAAGCAGTACAATTAATGTGCTAACTGCTTGAAAACATATGCACCTTAGACAGTGGTCTCAACTGGCGATAAGTATTCCTCGTTATAGGCTAGCTTCTGTAGAAAAACATGGTTCACTGTCTAGCATCACTCTAGCACCATAAAGTCGTAATCTGAAAGTTAGTTTATGCAGGGCATAACCATCTTTACGAAACGATTTCATCACAAGCTTAATCAAACAAGAACAACCTAAGAGCTGGTCATTCTGAAACATCATGATTTGTGCTAGTACAGTCTTGTACTCCAAACAAGTAAATTCACTGATTACACAAGACTGTCAGATAACAAAAAAAAAAACCTAGGATTCTGGTTGGTGCATCTATATCCTAAAGAACTAGCAATTAACGGAGGGACTTCCATACATGCACTAATGAAGAGCATGCATATAAAGATAAACCACTACTTATATGTGAACAAAAAGGTACTTTATGTAAAACAGGAAAGTTGAAATATGGAGAAATCACTTAAGATGTCAATCTACAAAACAGAGGAAACAAATCAGAAAATATGGCAACGAAATAAATCATTCAAAATAAATCATGCAATGTACATATTTAATCCTCTTTAGTTTAGGGAACCTTTGTAACTTAAATATTGATGTAATTTACCAATATCAATACGCACAACAATCAATTGACCTAATTTAATCACTTTCTACAGGTAATTAAGGAAACAATATGATACTTCTATTGTAAGTGTGACACTTCCTGCACTGTATAGTGTCAGAAGCCTTTTATGATTACTTAGTAAGTCAAGGGTTTCCAGACAATTTGCATTCTCTGACATTATTCACAAATAATCAACTCTATTACTAAAAATTGAACAAGGAGACTGGTTAATTCAAGAGATTCCATGAAACCAATGGCGGACCTAGGATTTTCCGCCTGGTGAGTCACAATCGATAATCAAATATGTAATAATTTTTTTTACTAAATAACCAAATAATAATACTAAAAAATACATCCAAATGTTCAAAGAGTACAAAATACAACATAATGTTTAAATAATACTATAAAATACAACTAAATAGTAATACAAACTTATTACAATAGTTCTCGATGAGTTTTCATGTTTTGATATCGATTTATGATATCTTCCATGCTAACATTCAAAAACAAATCATTCTCCAAATAAGTTAGTCTCTGGTGGGCATGCTTTGTATGTGTATGTAGTGACTAAGGAGTCTTGGTATCTTAGTACGAATTGTCAGCAGGACTAACTTAAACAATGTAACCAAGATTTGTGGCTAATTTATCAAGTCTCTAGATTTTTGATGTAACTATGTGATAATGTTAGCCAAGCTAGCCAAATTGACTTAAGTACTAGTAGTTTACCTGCTTTCAATAGACTACTGAACTTAAATCAAATTGGATTTACCCTAAACTGAGTATTCCTGCTGCGTACTAATATTGAAAAGTAGACAATGACCTGAACAATTAGACATACAACCAAATGGCAAACCAACCAAAAAAACAAAAAAAATGATCAATTTAAATGACCAGTTTGTCGCCTCTATTATTACTGTTAGCCAAAATTGTCTTTCTTTTCTCTGGCTACCTTGTTACGGAGAAGAGTAGCAGTTAAGGTGTAATTTACAAACATCAAACAAAATGTTAGAACATTAGTTTGCGGACTAAATGACTAATAGACCAAATATTATTTTAAAGATCACTAGCTTAGTCAAATTCCTTAGTTTATTCCTAAAGTTAGATGCTGGTGGGCCGATTCTCCAGAGCAATACTACCAATCAAAGAAAGATAAGAGTTGAGACTAACATCAACTTACAGAGAATTAGGGGAACTGCCGCCTCACGTCTGCCGGTGACTCGGGGCCTCGGGGGTGACGACTTGCGACAGGCATAGCCCACTGGCCACTGGGATCTGCCGACTGTGGGTCTGGGGAAGTGGGAAACAAGCGAACAGGGGAAGTGGGAAACAGGCGAACAGGGGAAGTCAGGACTCGGGAGGGAATGCGTGAAGTGAGAAATTTAAGTTTTTTTAATAGCTTAGAAATTTTTTTGGGCCCCTGTTGAGTCATTTGACTCATCAGCTCTAAAGGTGGGTCCACCACATTTTGTATAAATCATATGTTCGCTCTGTCTTAAATCGTCAGGTCTAAAGGTGGCCCTTGTTGAATCTCTATATGTTTGCTCTATCTTAAATATTTACTACTCTTGATACAATTTCAAACTTGAGAATCCATTCAGTAGGAGTGGTCAAAAATCAAATAAAATATGTTTTGAATAAATCATATGTTAGAGTAACACAAGCGACTCTAAAATTGAATGCAATGATGAATAAGACTCGGCAACAAGCATATTATTTATGGGGTCATGTTTAACTTTTCAAAATAGGGTTCTTTATTCAATAAATTAAATACCCAATTTTTATTTTCTATTATAAGTATTCCAGTCATTGATTCAACTACACTTTTATGTTATTATACAAAACTAATATAAATAATCTTAATTTTGAGGCCCTTTAAATTTGAGGGTCATGTTCTGTCGATCACTATGCACATGCACATGCATATCGGCTCTGACGATGAAAGTGTTTTCTATATGCCATTCACAGATGTATAACATACAAATATTCTCTAATAGGCGAAACAAACACATCTTAGTAGGAGTGTGCAAAATAACTGTAACCGTTAAATAGCCGGCTTATATTAGCGGTTAATTTTACTAAATCGTTAAGAATTAATAGCTATGATTACTAATCATTAAGAATTAACCTAACCTTAACAGTTAGTAATGAAATTTTTATAACGGTTAACAGTCGGTTAACCGATGTTATTATTTTAAAAAAAATAAACTTAAAAGGCTAAAATATGAATGAATATCACAAGTTTTTTATGCATGATCAAATCTTGTGTAAATATGTGTTATTACTATTGTAGAAGATTCAAATGAGCTAATGAATCGTATAAGTAGTTTCACAATATTAGGTGTACAAGTGCATAAATATTGAATGAAACGGTTAGCGGTTAATCGTTAACCGTACCGTTAAATACCAGTTAATCATTTTTCGGTTATTGTTACTTAACGGTATGATTACGGTTAGCTTTTTTCAATAACCGTTATAACGGTTAACTGTACCATTAAGGCTTAACGGTATGGTTAACCATTTATGAACATCCCTACATCCTAGTAACCTAGACGGCAACTAAACCTTAAGAGTCCCAAATTAAAACTGAACATGTTATTTGGATGAGTACTTACAAGAAAGGGAGTTGAATTGGAAGTAAATTTTAGACATTTATTTTACGGAATTTAAAACTGGAACATAGAAAGTGAAAGGAACACGCAGAAAGGAACTAAGAGATTTTTTAGCGTGAAAACCTTTTTGCCCATCCCAAAGGAAAACCACGACCCTTCTCCAAGATTTTGCAACTCTTTTACTAATGCATGGGCAAGTCCTAATACATTTTATTAGGAACACACACTCTCTCCTCTCTACTCGTGTTCCACTCAGAACACTATGCTCCTTGGCACTCACTCCCTTGTTACTCTTTTCTCTCTACCTTCCCTATACTTAACTCAAAGTCCTTACGAACACATTATAACCCTTCCCCTTAGTACAACTCAATACTAAACTATTTAAAGAATACAACTCAAGGTAGTGTACAAAGAGGATTACAAGTTGATACAAGGACTTGCATAAGTTAGAAGAACATAGACTTAATAATTTGTTTCTTAGAGAAAACGTTGAAGTGCTTGGTCAGTGCTATTCATTTAAGTGTTGAGTAAATTCTTTTATACTATTCATGGCATTAGCTTGTTGTACTAGAGAAGCTTAAGGTTGTCAAGTATATAGTACTCAAGTACCCATTACACCTTTGCACAGTTTACGTGTACCATAAACCATTGTCAAAACTTTTACTGTAAAACACTTTACCAAGACATGCTTTCACTGAAGATATTTCGTGGGAAGAGCAAAAGCAAGCCGTCACTTTTAAAAGATATTTTGGCTTATTGTAAAAGCAGTTTTGCAAGATATTTTCTGTCCATATTAAAATCATTAGACAACCCATTTTATCCACTGGCTTATATCAGTAAGTTAGTTTTCTATTAAGTCTCCTAAGTGACTGTTAGTTAATAATCGGTTGCCTTTTAATTATTTTTATGCCTTGATTGTATCAACAATGTGGATCCACTTTATACTTACACACAACCTAAAGAAAACTCATTCTAAGGCAGCACAAACACTTTCACTTAGAAGTTTCAAACGAGAATTCTCACTTGGGAACTCCGCACCGCTACAACTGAAACTTGACCTAGCAACGATTTGAACTTGAACCTGTGAGTTCCAATGACATCTTGACTTGAGATTTGCTTTGATTCATAAACTTTGTTACGCTTGGCATTTTCATGCCTATGTGTGATTTTCTGTTGGACACTCTTGCTCCAACTTTGGAACTTATGTTTAGGCCTTCACACAACTTGAAACAAAAATTTCATCAAACGTATTTTCAATGCCATCATCAAAATATTAAGTGATACAAAAGAACAATATCTTTTCCAAAAGGAAAATCGATCCCATCTCTTTCGACATCCATTATCTCCTAGGTAGCTAGACTTTGGAAACATAAAATGTTTATTAATTCTACTTTTAGCTTCTTAGTCATACTTTTTAGCTATGTTTCAAGTATCCGTATACATTTTGAGATTCGTATCAATACAACATTTCACTAGTAATTAAACATTTCACTAGTAATTACATTTAAATAATATAGTAATCAATAAAAATAATTAATTAACTACTATCAAATGTTAATAATCAATATCTATTTACTACTGATAAAATATTAATAATAGCTGAGTATTAATTAGTCTCTTGCCTCAATTATTAAGTGGTAACAATAATCAACAAAAATAAATTAATTAACTATTATCAAATACTAATAACCTATATTAGTTGATAATTCAAGAGTATCATAGACCGTAAAATATTACTCCATCCGTTATTTTTTATTTTTCCCATTTTCCCCATTTTGAAATTTCAAAATGTTGTTCTTATTTGGAATCCTTCTATTTTAGTTGAATATTGTGATTGGGTAAAAAAGTTTGGTTGAGATCACTATTCATGTGATATGTAGTCCATTGCTTGATTTTTTAATTGTTTAATGTTATGAACTTTAGAAATTTCACTACTTATTTAATGTTCAATTGCAGTTCATTATTTTAAAAAGTTATATTGATTATTATTAATGATTGGTAATAATTATGCTATAAATGACTAAAATTCATATCCTTTTACATGACCTAATAATTAACAGGTGAGTTAACTAAACACCTTTTACAAACATTTAATATTCAAATGACTAAATAGCCAACAACCAATTACAAGCGTGAACCAAAGCGAGTAATTGGACCTTGCACTCAGCTGCACATTCAGTATCGTACACTCGGTACAAAATGCACGGACATTACACATAAAACGTAGGAAAATTAACACGTCAGCATAGGCAATGATTATTCGGGTATAAGGCAAAGAACATTGGCATTTTCAAAAAATTTCCCCCACTAAGTGCAATGATTATAGTTGGATTTTCCACACAACATGACTATTTTGATTTTCTATGCAACACGTTCCCCTTTACTCAATAATAATTTTTTTTTGCCTTTAAAGTATATGTTCAGTGCCTTTGAACATGATGTTCATTGCGAACGTAAATTCCACTGCCTTTGAACGTGATGTTTATTGCCTTTGAACGTAATGTTCAAATGTTCATTGTCTTTGAATGTAATATTCAAATATTTATTGCCTTTGAACGTAATGTTCAAATGTTCATTGGCTTTGAACGTAATGTTCAAATGTTCATTGGCTTTGAACGTAATGTCCATTTCCTTTAAACGTAATGTTTAATATTCATTTTAATGATATGTGTACAGTGTGTGTACATTCCCAATGCAAAAGTTCAGGTTTTAAAATAATATTACAAAGTTATTTGTACGTTTCTTTTCCCAATGCGCAAATTACAAAGAACTGAACATGACTATTTCCCATGCAACACGTTCCCCAGTACTCAGTAATAATATTTTTTTTGCCTTTGAAGTGTATGTTCAGTGTCTTTGAACGTAATATTCATTGTCTTTGAACATGATGTTCAGTGCCTTTAAACATGATGTTCATTGCATGTGAACGTAAATTCCATTGCCTTTGAACGTAATGTTCATTGTCTTTGAACGTAATGTTCATTGGTTTTGAACATAATGTTCAATATTCATTTTAATAAATATGTGTACAGTGCATGAACATTCCCAATACAAAAGTTCAGATTTTAAAATAATTTTACAAAGTTATTTGTGCATTTCTTTTCCCAATGCGCAAATTACGAAACACTGATGATGATTTCACATGGGAAATAATGAATATTATGCATCCCAATGCTCATTGTCTTGTAAAGAATATTCATTATATTCAATTCATGTGAAATATGTTAGTGTTCATTGCATTTGTACAGAATGTTCATTCAAGTTGTATATAATGTTTATTTTCTCCATACATAATGTTCATTTTTCACAATATTTTCTTCACGAATGTTCCATATTTATTTTCTTAATACTAATGTTCATTCTTATAACACTTAATATTTAGTAGTATAATATTGGATGTTCATTACTTAAATAGAGTATGTTCATTTCCAATATATATGAATAGAACGTCTACTATTCCCAATGTAAAAAATTCATATCTATCTTGATATAAAATGTTCATTGTTATCATATATCATGTTTAGTGCAATAATATATGATTTTCATTGGTATAATATATAATGTTCGTTATCATTTTTTGTGTATCATACATGACTATTTCTAATGCAAAAAAAAAATCAGATTTTTAAAAAACCTTGGTACCTATACTACTTACACTCTGCAAAAATACTTTTGTTTTTCCCAATTACGAAGTTACTTGCATAAGAAATAATGAATGTTACATATCCCTATGTTCATTATCTGCTAAAAGAATATTCATTCATTTTCACTTTATGTGACATTGCTATATTTTATATTTAATGTTTGTGCATTTTAGCCTGGGTGCACGATGCGGGTTCGTAGTCTTAGTTGCGAACCAAACCAGGCTAATGATACGACGTCCCTAAAACTACCTCTTCGATTTCAAAATGAGAAAGCAAACGTTAAAATACGTATAGTATAGTTCCTTCCCTTCCAACATTCATGGAAGCATGACGCAACCTTGAAGATTTTATCATTGTTTAAAGAGATTCGTAATTGCAGTTACATCTCCAATTTTCGAATTCTCACTCCACAATTCGGTAATACAAACGCTAATCCTTATTTGATTCGTATAATTTTATACTATAATACCCCTCATTCATTGAAACTATTAGAAGTTACAATATATTATCCGACATGATTTCACAATCTTCGGAATTTGTTGATTACATAACATCTGCATTTGGTTTTAATGGTGCCAAGTTCGATATAGTTTTGAAATATTATTGAACACATAGTGTTCGATGAAATGTCTAAATGAAATACTATGCGTTGAATATTGAATGTAATGAAGGCAAGTTTGTTCACGATGTTTCAATTTCGTTGCCTATTGTCTGTTCATGATCTTGCAATGCATTAGGTAAGAGTTTGGACTAAGGAGGCGATCAATTGCTTAGGCGGACGCTTAAAGTAGTCGCTTTTTCTCGGGGTTGCCTACACAGATTGACCGAATGGTTTATTGCTACTTTGAGGAGAAGTCTGTGATTTGTTCACTAAGCCATTTTACTAAAACCAGTAATTTCGAAGAGATCAAGGAATTACATGGCCAACTACTTTCAACTTTTCAAGGGGCTTACTTTTTAACTCCCTTACTTAAACCACTAACTTACCTGGTCTTGAATTCGGTGTTTCCCTTACTAAAACCAGTAACGTACCTGGTATTGAATTCGGTGTTAAGCAGAAGAGAGATGTTCTATGGACTTCAATGTTAGGGGTCATATGGTAGAAATGGCCATCATATATATGTAATTTAACTGGATCACCACATCTTGGCTGGAGGATGGAGGCCGGACAAGGTACCTTTTGTGGCTGTTATATCAGCTTATGCTCACACTGGCCAAGTTGATCTTGGCCGCTCATGATCCATGACTTCAGGCTAGATCCTGCCCCTGAGCATTTTAGTTGTGTAGTTGATTTGCTACGCAAGGCTGGCGAGGCTTGGAGAATAGTAAGCCAGATGACTGAAAAAGGGCTTGGCATTTCTGTCTCATTTTGGGAACCTTGCTTAATGCTTGCAAGGAATGAGGAAATGTTAATTAAGCTAGAATGGGTGCCAAGAAGGCTCTTGAATTGGTTCTTCGAAATGCTGGGGTTCTTGCTATATTGTCAAACTTGTGTGCTAAGTTCAACATGTGGGACGAAATGGAGCAGGCAACTAATTTAATGGAGCTAGGTATAATGAAAGAGGCTGGCTGTAGCTGGATAGAGGTTACAAGTTGAAGCAGGATGGATTTTTATAGAGTGAAATATACTCATTTGCTCTTAGATATTTGTAGATATCAATCTGAGAAGTATAGGCTTTTGAGGAAAAGTGTCAAAACTAGTTTATGTACATACAATATCATGTTACCCAACAAATAGCAGGGGTTGTCAACTAGTCAACCTGTCAAAGGAAGGAACATTAGGTAATCTATGCTCTCAATGCGGAGGTTGTAGAGACTTTGGTGTATACACTTTACACAAAAAACGTGAGAGGTCACAGCATTCAATGTTCCTCTAAGCTGCTGAATGTGGATTATAATATGCTTTTTTTTTTTTTCTATTGTGTTAATTCTGTTTTGGGGCTAAGGTAAGTAAGAAGGAAATGTATAAACTAGAAAATGAGTGAAGGTGAGATATAAATGTCCAGCCCACAGATATGCAGATTGTGTTTTATTCGTACCTGGATGCTGGATGAATTATTTTCAAAAGGGTCTCAGAGTACAGAATGTTATCTCGTGGAGTAGCAGATTACCTTATTTCTTGGTTTTTGATATGTATCTGTGTATCTTACTCATTGTTTGCTTTGTGAATTTCATTATCTAATCATTTCATTCAGTGAGTTGTGTGTGTGTGTGTGTGTGTGGGGGGGGGGGGGGGGGGGGGGGGGGGGGTGGGTGAGTGCTGAATCATGTGGCTTGTACAGGTCAGTACCCTCTGCTTATTTGAGAGTACATGTTGATTTACAAGTGCAGCTTGAATTTTGTTTGGTTATTTGCGGATCTTTGTGCAACAAATGGGCTTTGTCCTCCAAATATTCCCCCATCACCCCCTCCATCACACACATCAAACAATCCTTTGAACATTATTTGCTTCACCTAATTTGTTCAAGGAAGTTACATAATATATTTAAGTGTTGCATATATAATAAAAAAATGAACACTTTCTATCAAAAATTTTAACATCTTCATGCCTGTGAATGATACATTATAGTATTACTTATTACTTATGAAGTATTGTTTCATAGAAAAATCTTAGTGAGTAATCTCTGTTGGTACTCCTTGCTTTACTTGATGTTTTATATGTACATCTGAAATGGTTTAGCAAGAATGTTGATGTCTGTGAATTAAAAATTATAGTATTACTAATGAAGTATTGTTTCATAGAAAAATCTTAGTGAGTAATCTCTGTTGGTACTCCTTGCTTTACTTGATGTTTTATATGTACATCTGAAATGGTTTAGCAAGAATGTTGATGTCTGTACAAAACTTTGTAGGGTATCTATGCTCTGACAAATTGTACACTTCAAGATAGTGTAAGGCCTCAATCTCAGTAGGAACTCAGATTACAGTGCACAACCAAAGCGTCCGTGTCTTTTTTTTTTTTTTTTTTGGGGGGGGGGGGGGTTGTATGTGTTGGTTTTCACAGGTTAGTGAATACTTACAGAGTCATGAAGTTCACTCTCCTAGTAGCTGTATCTTCGCTTTTGGAGTTGGATAATGCGTGGCTTATACTCTTCTATCTTGTGGATAATCTCAAAAGAGTTTGAATAATCAAAGAACATTACCAATAAGGGATATGATTGGGACCTGATGTTGATTGTCTGGATGTATTGAATATGCAAAAAGTACGTCTAAGTTGATTAAGAATAATTAAAAGTCTAATGTGGTATTGCAGATGCTATGGCTAAATACATGTACGCTGCTGGTCTGCAAGATGAATATGGTATGTACTATACATTTTTCTGATAAATTTGGTTAAATCACTATAAACATTTAAAATATATCATTAAAAATATCAATTTCTCGTAGAGCAGATATTCAAGTAATTAACTGAAATACCATTTGAATGTATTAATGTTAATTCTGAATGATTTAGGTGCAAGCTTATATTGGCTAAGTAAGACGACGACTGATTTTGGTCAAGGAGCTGCATGACCAGCTTAAGAAGTTGAAACAATGAAAACATGGTATTACCACCACTTTGCTAGAGATTTCTGCTTCAGAAGCGGAAGACTTGTGTATGTTTTGCTAATAGGAGATATACTTAAGCTTGATTGTTACTTTGTTAGGGAGTGTGACCTCCTCTAGTTTTTGTTGTTTCTGATGTCTACTATAAATTGTTGAGAAAGAGTCAAACAGGAGTCATTGGACTGTTGACACTTGAAATGAAACTGTTTAAAAACGAAATAAAGGTTATTTTATCAAATTAACAAAAAAGCAAACGCTTAGAGCCTGGGAAAAGGAATCTTTATCAGTCATGGTATCCTGTACTTCTTGCCTAGGAAAAAAGTATAAGGCATGTGCTCACTTTTGATTCATGGTGAATTGAAGATGGAAGGGGGTAGTTTGTATGTTGTACAAGCATGTTGAGTATGTGGATATCAAAGCAAGTTACTTGATGTCAACCTTTTCTTTTTCTTTTTTTCCTCTCCCGGTAGGAAGTTTATAGAACTGTGGTACTTTATAGTCCTTTCCTCTTGAACTAAAACAGGTACAATCGACAATATGAGCTGGATGTCCTGTAGATAATATCGTTTCAGAACAATGATCTTAGAAATTGCCCAATTAATTAGAGTTCATTTAACAAACTAACTACATGTGATTAAGTTTGGGTCATAGGGGGAGACTTCCATCAACATCATAGACTCATAGTCGTCTTCAATATTTTTTTATACAGGTAGAGATTTGGAGATTTTAACCTCCAATCTCGGCAGCTTTGCATGTGCTTATGGCTTTGCAGACGTGATCTTGTCATTCATCTGGAATTGACTATGAACAGGTACGGCGTCTGATCCTTTATAGTCTATGCTTTTCTGTAGTGGGCCAAGCTGCTAGCCTTATCTACTCATTCTAATTAATGCTTTCTCCAAGTAAATTATCATCTAGGTACTTTATGGCTCTTGAGTGTTCTCGTTCTTTTTGAGTAGTTTACTGTATAACTTAGGACCAATTGAGAATGTGTGATTTGCACCCCTGTGATACATTTACTGCCGGTTTTTGGCTGTTGTTGTTCTGCCTTCATTTTCTTCATCCTTGTTGCACCCATTCAATCCATTTCATGGGTTTATTCCTATTTATGCTCTGATGCTGCCAGTAATTAACTGAGTATGTCATTTACTGTTAATACCATAAGTTTCTTGTTGGGGAGGGATTTTAGAACACAAATTTCTTTTCGAAAAAATCCTGGGTCTCAATGGACCATTAGTGCGTTGATGAATAAATTTTTTTTCTTGCACATCTTGAAAATAAAAGTTTATAAATCAGTCATTACAGAACATTTTCAGGGAGCTTCCAGTCTAAGAATTGAAGCATCTTGTAGGAAATTCTAGTTTGAGTGAGTTGAAAATTTTGATCTGTTAGAAGTTACATTAGTTATATTTTTACTAGTAATCTCTCATTTGCAAAAGGACCTCAGAGCAAGGGTAACATGGCTTGCATGTGCTCTATGAAAGCTATGGTCATCATCAATTTCGAAGAAAAAAATACCTTTTGATGTTTGCACCTGTGGCTGTGGGTCAGTGTGGCCTCTCTCTCTCCTCTATGTCCGTATATCTGCACCGTTTTTGCTTTGTGTTTTACTTCCTAGTAGATGTTGTCCACAGAACATGGGAGAGCTTCTTAAGTAGACAATACCATATGGCTTACTACTGGTTACTTCCAGTATAGGTCAACGTTTTCCCTGCAATATAAAAGACAGAAAGGAAAACAAAAGACCAAAGTTGGTGACTTTCACCTGTACGTGTAATTATCTTGAACCTAAACAAATTACCAACTGGCAACACAATTGCATGAAATTGGTGTCTTCTTAATCTTGATTTCTGGAGTTACTTTATCCAATGTTGTTCGTCAAAATTATCTAGAATTGTCTTTGCATCATGGTTTTGGACCTTTTGCTGCATTTCCAATTCCTACATCTGGTAACATACATCAAGATCACCCTCATGTAACTACTGAGATTTCTGTCCAAATTAGGATATACTGATAGAGGATAGAATGTATGCAGCCTCATAACAGAACACCGAAAATGTTTCTACAAAATAGATATAAGTGAAAACATTTTAATGAATAATTTTCGTCTACTATTATAATTCATATGAACTTAAGTTTATCTTTTGGCCCAAATTGAAATGGACAAATGAACTCTGGAATTTACCTGACAAAGGATAAATTGCTTAACATATCTTACCACATAAGATAAGATCTTTTTTCAAGGAGATCCAATCTACTTGGATATAGTGGTGGTGCTTGTTTCCGGTAGACTTGGCTGTTGTTATATTGACCATGATTTTGGGTAGTGATGGGTTCATCTGCAGGACCACGGAGGGAGGTCATTATTTCTGGGTCTTCACCACTACGGGTAGCAAAATGCACTGAGATGTGGTGGATAGGTTGTTTCAGAATTAAGGGAAATTTCTTATTCTATTTGTTGTCATTGTTAGCACTTGCTGTTGGGGTCAAGAGAATCTAACTATATTGATCTCGCCTAGAACAGTAGAACCTATTGCATGCTTTGGATCATTACTATGAGGTCCGCCTTGGTTAAACCCGTTGATGAAAAACCCCAGATGTTAATGGATATTTGTTTGGGCATCTATTTGCTAAATATGGATCAGAGTTGGGTGCCTATTGGTTTTGTTTCAGATCCAGTCGGTTCAGGTGCCCACGTTTTATTCTTTTGCTAAAACTTTAGGCCTATTTGGCACAGCAGCCTAAATTGTTGAGTCATTTTTCAAATTGAGAAACACTTGTCTCGGCATTTCTAAAATTTTGTTCTTTTCTTCAATCTTGAGCCTTTGGGTCTTGTAAGGACGGTTTTAGCACGTTAGATGTATCAATAGAGACAGAGATGGGAGATGAAAAATACCAAATAATGTGGCAACTTGGCATGGAAGTTCTTAGATTAAGAATACTCATGTTGTGAATAAAAATATGTAGCACTACATAGTACCTGATAAATACTGAAAGTATTCTTTCTATTAGAGAATAACTTAAAATTATAATCTTGCAGAAGGATTTTGAAGGTCGTTTTAATGTGAATCAGAAGATTTGCTTTAATATTAAGCTATTTGCTTGTCTGTTAGTACTTTCAAACTATCCCCAACTATAACAGTTAGAAGGAAACAAAGGAGGATTATTTGGTCAAGAAAATTATAATCAAAAGACACCTCAAAAGTCGTGGCAGATTACACATGGAGGGTTACAGCAATCTTTATAGGTTCTGTTTGTTGAGATTTGTTATTTTTTTTTCCACTGATTTCCATATAATCACAAGTCTAAACAATCAGAAAATTACAAAACCTCTGTTCCTGTAAGTGTACCTTTCCAGTACAATTGCACTCATAGTCCGTGATTTCAGTAAACAATAGGAGGAATCTAAGCTGGGAAATTAGTACTATTAATAGTATGTTAGTAAGTAATTATTTTAAAGTGATAGTAATGATAGTGGGTATAGAAATTAGAGAGTTTGTACTTCCATCTCCATGTGCTGATGTCTTTTAGGAGTTGATTATCTGTTAGATTGGACTTTGAAATTTCACTTAATTGTGATGTATATTAGTTAGACGATTGATTCAACCATAATGTATTACAAGGCATTAATTTGAAGTCCCTTTGGTTTTCAGTTAGAATAGCTTTCTATCCTTGAATATATGCCTCTCATAGTTTTCATTTCTACTCGTGCTTGACCCTTATACCTAACTACATCTTTGGCATCCACACTTGATCATGGATTACCAAATTATGATATCCTTATCGTTTTTCTATAAAAGAAAAAAGAAAACTAAATGTCCATAATCAAAGGATAGTGTCAGTGGCCTTCTTATCTGCTAATATTTCTTGTTCAATTATTAGAAATAATTGTTTCTTCAATGTTGATTAATTCATATAAGAGGGCCACTATAAAGTAGATTTAGTCTTCTTCAGAGAGTCATTATCCTTTTAAGATAACACAATGAGAGGGCATAAACTAAACTACATTATGAAGGAACCCACGCGGTAATCACTTACCAGTACTACAGTATAAGAGGGCATAGAATATTTTATACTTACAAGATCCAAAAATCCTACCATACTATGTGTCGGATCTAAGTTTACTACTAAACAGTTAAGTTGAAGGACATTAAAAATTGTAGTATCGTACTTTAGAACATAGGAGTAACTCATTTTTAGCGATGCACCGAGAGAGAATGACCTGTATAAGCTAAGGAGGGGGATGTGATCCACAATGCTATTAGGAAGGGAAACAAACAGGGGACTGAAGCCAAGTGCCCTGGGCTCCCACCTTGTCCTTAAGAGAAATACACTTACCCCAAAACGCCCGTGGCCTGTCCTTTGCACCCTACACCCCACATGACCCCCTGGTCCCCTTTCCTGTGTCTCTCTCTTGACTTTCTCTCTCTATTTTCTGCTCCTTAAATATTCTTCACGCCCTTCACAAGCCTCTCATCACTTCTCATTCAACGAATATACTTTCTACATCCTAAAATACCCTTCCCTTTAAACAAAACTTGAAAGTAAATAAAAGTAAAGTGGGAAGGAAATGGCTATTAGAAAATCAAGCAAACTATCTCAAGCAGCATTGCTAAAGCAAATCCTTAAGAGATGTTCTAGCCTAGGGAAAAAACATGGTTACGACGAAGATGGCCTTCCCCTTGACGTTCCGAAAGGCCATTTTGCTGTTTATGTAGGAGAGAATAGGAGTAGATACATTGTACCCATTTCCTTTTTGTCTCATCCTGAGTTCCAGTGCTTGCTTCGACGAGCTGAAGAAGAGTTCGGATTTGATCATGATATGGGCCTTACGATCCCATGTGAAGAAGTCGTTTTTCGGTCTCTCACTTCTATGCTTAGGTGATTTATTTATGTTTTTTTCCAAGTTATGGAAAAAAGATGATCATGAGAGGGGTGGGGTTAGTTTTCATGAAGAAAGATGATCTTAAGACGAAGCAGCTCACTGAGAGCAGAAGCTCATGCAGTATGCTTCTCTTTTTTTTCACATCTTTTGTTCATTGTTTGACCAGGAATATGGTCAGTGGTGGATCTCTTTATTCTTTAAACCCTTTTAATGGGTTTTTTGTTGTAATTGATAAGTAATAGTCTAACCCATGACCCATGAAAATTATTTTTTGGGTTAGATGAATTTGTAAAAAGTTCTAAGCTTTTCCTCACAAGAGTTTATTTTTGGACTGTGAGAGGAATGAAATTGTTCGTTCTTGCTTGTTAATCAATGAGTTTTCTTGTGCGCCTTTTAAACTGATCTACAATGTATCTGCAGTGTATCATACCAATGTATGCTACCTGTCATTTAATGAACTTTACGTAGCTTTTATATGTCCCTTTAAACTTCGACTACTATTAACTGTCAAATCCTTAATTTGTGGGCATCATCCTCGAACGATTAGGCAACTACTCCCTTCGTGAGTCCTTACTATATGATTCGGAGTACAAAATGTAAGTCATTTAGGGGTTAATTTTCTTAAAAATTACTCCGTATAAGCCATATTAGGGGATCCATGAGACTTATCAGTGATTTTTCTTTCTATTTCCCCATTCTCATCCTCTTGTTCATGTTTAATGTAACTTTATCTATTAGAGTGATTAATGGCATTTTGATCTAATTACTTTGAATTTCGTTTTTTGGGATTACTTAATCGGGACCTGAATTAAAACAATAATGATACTGCTGAGTATTATTGTAATGTTTAGGAACCTTCGTAGATTAGCGCATGATATCTGAAGATGGTCAAAACAAATGCTTGGGTGTCTTAATATCTTAGCATTATGGCATTGTAGAAGTGTACTAGGAGAGCATTTGTTATTGTGACGTAGTAGAGTAGTGGTCTTGGTAATACTAGTTCCTCGGGAATTGCCTGTTTTTTTCCTGCAAATTTAAAATATGTGGTTGCTAGGGTTTGCCTTGAGATTGTTTCGTGGATAATTCTTGAATGTATTTTACCATCTGTCCATTTATGAACTAGACGGGTGGCAAGAGATTGCTAATTTTTATCTTTAGATTTTGGGGTTATTTACTTTTCATTTCTATGTCGCATTCATTTTTTTTCAGAAACTGTAGGTTGTAAAGTTTTACCGTGAACTTTACTTCGTATACTCCCCCTTTCCATTTATAAAGTTCAAGTTTAAAAAAATTTGACCATATATTCTTATCGTGTTATAAAAGATATTATATTCAAATGAAATCTTGTTGAATGCATCACAATGTTAATTTTTATAATATAAAGTTTTCATAATTTTTTGCCTTATGCATTTGGAGATAAAAATGTTTAAAATCGTGTCTTAAAAACCGCTAAAAGTGAAATGGAGCAAATTTAGTGAAACAGACAACACCCTTTTAGCCGGAAAGAAACTAAATCAATGACAAATTGATAACAATTAAAAAAAATTAAGAAAAATGAGAAAAGGAGAATATAGGGACTAGGGATGGCAATGAGTCCAAGACCCGATTTAGACCCAATTAAACCCGACCCATTTTAAAGGTCTGGGTCTTATTATCTTAAGTTCATTGGATCCGGGTCGGATAGGGGTCTAAATGTCTTTCGACCCAGATCCGACCCATGGACTCGCTCTTTAAAATATTTAAACCTAAACCTAATCTCTATTTTTCACTTTGCACGGTTGATAGTCGTTCTATTCTACTATTATATTTTGTCATTTTGTTGTACACTTAAAACTTTGTGAATTGTAAATTTCTAATATTTTGAAATTAAGACTAGGATATGACAAATTATTTGTTGAGTATTATTTTTTATTCTTTTTCGTTCTATTAATAGTTTTCTTAAGAGTTAACATCATTACATTTATTTGACTTAAAATAAAATTGCAAAAATTCATCTAATTATAAAATATGAGAATAATAAGTATATAAAAAATATATTAAGGATCCATGTTAGACCCAAAATCCATTAGATCCACTAGATTTGGGTAAGGGTTTGAAATTTTAGGGCCCAATAGGTCTAGAATGGATATGAATCTAATTTGAAAAAGATGGATATGGGTATGGGTCTGGGTCCAATCAGACCCGACCCCATTGCCATCCTTAATAGGGACCCTACCTAAAATAATATATTTTTTTCCCACCTCATTGTTCCTGCATTGAGGCAGAAAGCAATGAGCAAAAGCTGGGAAAGAGATGTATATGCTCTACTGCCTCTCCCTTAGTACCCTGTACGGTTGTACGTAGACTATACACTCCTTTCTTGTTCCTGTGGTACTTGAATATCTTTTACCTTGAAGAGACATGATGCATTGGTTGTGTCTAGTAAAGTAGTAAGGAGCTAGAGTAAGGCTGTCAAAGATCTCAAAAGTTTAGAAATGATATCCTTGTGATAGAAACTCTTATTAACCATTCCACAGAATGGCCGATACCTTTAATTACTTGAGATTGTAGGATTGTTAATAAAAAAAACAAGCACTGGATATGAGCCTCAATTGTTGAAATGCTGATCTTGATGCATTAAAATTTTCAGCAATATGGTCCATCGATCATGGATGATGATAGGTCGAGAAAAGCTTCATCTCTTGCCATATTCAATCCTCTGTCTGCACTGATTTGTAGCTTTTGTGTTTAGGGTCTATGATTATGAAATCTCAAAGTCTTGTTATATCTCTGTCAACTTCGAATTGTTGAGCTAAGTTTTGTGGTTATATTTGGCCTATATTTAGAATCCAACTTTTCCATGATTTGTGGGTGACATTAGTTAGGACCTTAATATTTTCCGAAACAACTTGTTTGTACGTACCTCTTCAGGTTCATTGTCAACAATGAGTTGTGTAGAGCCCTCTTGATTGTTGAAAGTTGGAAAGACAAAAATGTAAACAGGGTTTGTTATTGAGAGTGATAACTCAGTTGAGTATTGTTAGGTGTACAGTGTACTAATTAGATTCTGTTAGCATAAACCATTTTATTAAGTTTTTCACTTTTATCCTTTGGTTCCATGATCGCCTTGTTTTGTCCTCACAACAAGTGATTTAGCCTAATTATAAATAAAAGGTTGAATACCGTCCCCTTTCTACTTTAATACCTTGTTGAACTTGAGAGTTTTAAAACTTCCCGTAGTAAATAAAGAGAAATTCTTTGCCCAAAAAAAAATCAGGAGAAATTTACTATTTTTCGACCTAAGGCACAAAACTAGTATGGAGTAAGAGTACAACATTTATAGTGGGTGATCGGGTGAGGGTACTCTTACCCTGAAATTTTATGTGCCTGCTGTCCAATAAGGCAGATTTTACGACTCATAGATACTTGAGGCTATGGTGAACCGCACCTAGCCTTGGTATAAGTAGACAAGGGCCTTATTGTCCTCTTTTATAAGTTCATTACCCTGATTTCTTCTTATCTCCAAATATTTTACAGTTAGAATTCTGATGAAGTTTGAAGCAGTTCTAACAATAGAGACACTGACCTATAACTCTTCCTACCTAATTTCATCTTCTCTTGTCTCTTTCAACTAGCATTTGTTTCCAACAGCAAAAAACCAATGTATTTTCAATAAATGAGGTACAAACTGTATAAGAGAATACTTCATTTTTTTCCCCGCAATTTCTAGTTAAGATTGTGTACACATATCTCCTTGCGCGAACCGTACATTAACCAATTGTTTGGTTTTACTTGTTGTCTCCGTCTACCAACATCCCAATGTGATAATGTCTGAATAAAATCAAATCTGTAATTGGATTTTTGATTCATTTTCCAAAATGTGAAAATGCTATAGTTTTGGATTTGTCTACTCTCATCAGTGTGGAGGACCAGCTAGCAAAGAAGCAAAAAATGGTTGTGATTAGCTGGTCTCTCTTCCTTCCTTTACTCTCAATCTCAGTTTTTAATTTTTTTCCCCCCTTTTTATGTTCAACCACAGATATTGTCTATCTCACTTTCATACCTCCTTCCAAAATTTAATTCCCTACTGTCTAGTCTCTACTCAACCTCTTCCTCAGAAGAATACTTCCTGTTCAAATCTCCTCCTCACACAGGGTGATACCACATTATTTATCATTAATGCTTGTCTACTTTTATTTTCAAGTCACTCATTCATTTATGACATATGCCATATTGTCCCCTTTTCCAACTCTTTGATGACTTGAAATTGCCTGGAGTTTCAGGATTTTGGTAACACCAACATATTAAGGTTCAACGCATTTTTTTCCCTAGATGACCTGTCTGCTCACAGCATATGTAATCATTAAGAACAAAGAAATGTGAGTGAAATAAGGATATCCATTGATCTTGTTCTTTGATGCTGGAAATAAGTGAACTTGATGATTGGGGTTGCATATTTGCCATATAATTTAGTTTTAAGAATGTTATTTCTTTTAGATGTTATGATGCTGGTGGTCAAGTTGAGTGTTGCTGGTGTTTAACTGTTCATCAAGATGCTCCTTTGGTTTCATGAACGCTATACCTTTGGATACCTAAATGTCCAAAACTTGCCAAATCTGACAGTAGAGGTGGCAAACGAGTAGGCCACACTGGATTTGTTGGCCCGGTTTCAATCTTGATTAAATCTGGGTGATGCTTCATCCAATCCAGTATTGCTAGGGCCTGCCTATATTTTGAATCTATTGAAAATTTAAATTTTATGAGAGCTAGTATAATGATTGTGAGTTGGTTCAGTATAGGGCTGGATATGAGCCAAGCTAGCTCATGAGCTACTTGAGATCGGATCGCCTAAAGTTTGGCTCGAGCTCGGAATTAGGCGAGCCCAAGCCGAGCTGAGCCCGAGCTTTACAAAAGCGAGTCCAAGCTCGAGCTCAAACAATTCAGGCTCGAGGGCGTGAAGGCTCGACGAGCCTAAACGAGCCGAACTTAATTAAGGGCGTAGTTGAAACCCATCTTAAAATAGAATCGAGCTTAATTACCCGAATAAGCCTTTGGCAAATCCGAGCCAAGTGACTAGCTTATGCAGAGCCGAGCCACGAGCTTTTATCGAGTTGAGCCCGAGCTCAAATTTTTAAATTCGGTGAGTCACGAGCCCGAACCCGAACTTTTTGAGTCTCAAGCGAGCCGAGCTCGGGCTCGACTTGACTCGTTTTCAGCCCTAGTTCAGTCAAAGTCCAAATTAGTTTTTACAATTTTGAATGTTGTTCAACTCAATTGATCCCTATATCAGTTTTGTTAATGCTATTGAGTATTTCTTTTTTTTACTCCATACTTGATAAAAATAGAGTATTTGTCAAATTTTTAAGGTGTTAAATAATTCTATTGGTATTTCTAAGATTAAGGTTTTACCTTTTTTAACTACTTCCTTCGTTCCTTTTATTTGTCTCATTAAGATGAAATTACTTTTTTATTTTTGGTCAGAGTAAAGGTGATAAGAGAAAAAATAGTGGAATATCTAACCAATTTTAGTATGATCAAACTTAAATGTGTTAATTAAAAAGAAAGTGGAGCAAATTTAAGAAGTCAAGAGTAGAAATTACATTTTTGTTTGTTAGGACGCAAGAGGACCCTAATAAATGGATTCAAAGGTTAATTCTATTCAAGTTTATAAATAAAGTAATATTTGAATTTAAACTTTTTAAGATGGTAAATAATCCAAATGAGATTTGATATCATATACATACGAGTGAACTATAAAAGTGTAGGGTAGATCTCGTGATATAGTTGGAGCCCATTGATTAATTTACTACTCTCTCTGTATCTTATTTTAATCAAAAAGTTCTCATAAAAAATAATTAAATAGGACAATCTTTAGGAGATGGAGTGACAAATCCAATTCACATTCGGTGAAGTAGTTCTCGTGACCTTGGACTAGAATATTATTAGACTAGTACTCTTTTGGTCCTTCCCAAAGTAATACTTATAAATGTAGCTGCCCAATTGGTCGAAATTTTGTCTCTAAAAGAAATGGAACTGCAAAAACGAACTTCGAAAGAAATTTGAAGTAAGAAAATATATAAATCAAAAGGAAGAGTGAAGAATTCCAGCAACGTAAAATTTAATTAGAAAGCAAGAATGTGTACGTAGTAATTATTAATGTGGATGATTTGACTGAGTAAGGACCAAGGTCGTCCTCGCGGAGTACGGATCCGCGTTAGTAATGTAGGCCCATTTCAGTTTTTGTGTACTACTATTTAAACTCAATCAAATACTCCCCCAACTTCGCTGAGACCGCTTTGTCTTTTAGAAGAAGAAAAAATATGATAAATAAAGGGACAAATTATATTTGTCAATTGCACATTTCGCAAGCAAAAGTGAGAAAATGACTTGCAATTGCATATGCGAATGCGAATATGCATTATAAATTATAAATCTAACGGACGGAAATTTCTTCTAAATTAAGTGGGTCCTTTGCTATTAGATTATTGGACCATTTTGGTCATAAATCTCATAATATTCACCACGTAATATCAACCCCACCTTTTTTTTTTTGGTGTGTATGGGAATAGACAAGTGGGTATAGTATTGGATTAGGTTTTAAAATAGAACTTGTATTGTGTGGAGCTAGGAATTTTTCTGATAAACGATTAACTAACGTCCCTAAGTAGATAATTAGTGGTAATGTTTAACCCTCACAATTTAAAATGGAACTCTTATTAGTATTTGTGTTATAAAATCCAAATTAGTGCTTTTAACTATTCTTTGAGTAGAGGTTTTCTAAAGATAGTTTACATTTTCTCATTAATTGACCATTCAAAAAATAGCTCTTACTTTGCCAAATATAATCTTCCCATCTTTTTGGAAGCTTATATTTTAAAATTTTAGTAGGGTTAGGAGTCTTTGTACCCAAAATGAAAAATTAAAAGCAATGAATAATTGAATAGTCGATGGGAGAATGTTTAAAAATCATTAAAAGACTAGGCTTTCTGAACGGAGAAGGAAAAGTTATTGATGTACGAATGCCTAAAAAAATTGTCACATCATTGCCCTAGATTTTACTCTCTCCTTTCTTTTCTATATCCTTGTGGTTTTTCCTCCCAACTCTTCACATGGTCTTCTCCTACTTATTCACCCACCGCCAGTCTGCCACTCCGCCATCTTAAATGATTGAACCACCTGCTCCCCACTAGATGGCAACTAAACTACCCCGCCTCATCTGTATGATTACATACTGCAGCCTCCACCTTCTCTTCTTCATCTACTTCCCTTTGCCTCCCCTTCTCCTTTTCCTCATTCCTTTCCTCTACCTCTACGTTGCCGCCAACCCCATCTTGGCGCCGATTCCAACCACTATGAATTGTCACCCTCTTAGTCTCCTCCTTCTCTTATTCCTTTGCCTTTAGACAACATCAATCAAACTTGTTTTCATTTGCTATTTGCTAGTGATAACGAAGAATAGGTGGAATATGTGATCAACTCAAAAAAAAATTAAAAAAAACTTTCACTTTTTTATTGTGCCCTTAATGACATAATTCTTCGAAAATTCCTCCTTTTATCTTAATTATGGTTGAGTCATGGTTTCATACACTTTCTCCCTTACCAAAGAAATCCTTAATCTTCAGTCTCTGTTCTTAATCCTTATCATCCTCTAGCTCCTCCTTATCTTCTCCACTCTCATCACCCTCTTCCTCATTCTCCCCACCTTCACCATGCTCATCCTCATCTTCATCACTCAAGTACTCAACCCCTCAAAATCCTCACCATCTTCCTCCAACTCTACCTCCCCTCTCCTCTTGAATTCTCTCTGCAATACCCCCATTACCCTCAGATTTCCCAACAAGCTTCGAAATTTGAGCATGGTCCTTTTCAAAATGCTTAATTTCTCGCTTAAAGAGATAATTAGAGGCTGAGATTGAAGGTCAAGCTGCTACCAAATTTGCTCAGCATCAAACCCATCCGAAAGAAGCTGGTCAAAAGGGGACTTGGGAGAGTACGGGGAGGCAAAGAGATGTTGAGAGGCTAGGCGGGAGAAGGAAAAAAGGTTGGGGTTAGGAGAGAAACAATAGTGGGTCAGTTGATTTGAGCTTGTTAATGACTTTAAAACCATGGTTAGATAAAAGGAAGATTTTTCAAAAACTTATGTCATTAAGGACATGACAAAGAATAGTAAAAATTACAGGGCTACCATTGAGAAATTTTTTTTTTAGTCGACCACATATAAAACGTAAAAGTACATGGTTATCATTGAGTGAAAAATAGATTTTGTGAGAACAAATGGATACAAATACAAAGTAGTACTAGATGATCCCTTTTTTAGAGTGACTCCGAGCTTATTTATTAATCAAGGGCCTCAAGGGACAAAACGTCCTTAAGTGTTTTAATACAAAGTAGTACTTGAAAATAGTTTTATGCAAAATACAGTATGTCTTAATATTCTTAGCTATTGCTAGCAATAACAACCAGTAAATCAATGACCAGTACAAATTTAGTACATTCTTATGCTCTAACTCCCAAAAAAAAAAAGAAAATGATCCTCTAATAATTTTTCTGTTATTTTAAGTATTATTTATTACTCCATTCTCCGTATATTATTATTTCTACATTGTTTCTTTGTGAATTTTTTTTTTTGTTTGCTTATTCTTTAGTGGATGCAAACTGCTTGAACTCAGTTTGTTTTATTTTATAATTATAACATAATGATTTTATAGAGCTACTTTTGCAACCATTTTTGCTAAAACCATACGATCAAATGGTAAATAAATTATAGTAAATGAATAATGCATAATCACCAACTGACCAACAATACTTAGAGTTATAGATGGGTCTTTATTATGTTATCACTGAAAATATAACAACCAAACCTTACTCTAAAAAATGAATAACTAGACCTAGCAAAATCCGACTCCGATCCACTTTGTTTTCGAATTTTCATTTTGGATCCAAATTCGAATCCGAATCCAAAATCATAGAGTCTAAATCTGACCGATTCATCATGCCTCTGTTGGACCTCCGTTAAGAAAAGGATAAAGAAGAAACAAGATATAAAAAATAAGGGTCTTTTTAGAGAAATTTTGATCAAATTAAAGCCTCTTATTAATCATTAAAGTTATATAATGGGCATTTTTGAAATTAAGAAAAATTATTTTTATAAAATGAAAAACACTAATAATAGAATTTGTACTCAATTAATATTTTATATAAATTATAAATAAAAAGTTTGAAAATATGAGTCGGTCAGTCGGATTTATTCGAGTCAGATCATATTCGGTCGGATGTAGTACAAGATTGAAAGGCGTGTCGCGCACCTAACAAAAATAAAAACCTAACTATGTAGTAGGGTAAGTCAGGGTCAATCCCATAGAAAAACGACGGTCCAATTTAATCAACTTTCGTACTTGTAAAACTAGAAGAGTAAAAAGAAAGAGAAATGATTTTACTATTACTTATAAATAAAAATACGAACTAAAAACATCTAGGACTAGGTATTCCCGCTAGCAAGAACTAATGCAATAATAATTTCTTCTTCCCTTATTCAACTACTAAACAATTTATAGGATAAATACGCCCTAATTATTACCAATGATTTTGTTCGATTAATAAATGGCTTTTTCAACAACACAATCATACCTTTTTTCATGGACTCATGCAATTCAAAAACTTTAAGCATAACATCTTAACTTCCTAACAAATTCCATTAATAATTTTATAGTGATTTCTTTTATCTTAAATTAGGGTTCTAAATTCGATTAAGGATCAACTTTTGTTGTAACCTAATCACATTCAACAAATACTATTTCTAGTCATTAATTGGTAATAAAACCAATCGTAA